>JAFREQ010000070.1:3865000-3975000 GCA_025331565.1 Holacanthus passer | reverse complement strand
TTATCTATTAATGATCAGGTGTGTTGACCTCTGACCTGACGAGGCTTCTTCCATAAAACAGGCAGGAACAGAAAAAATGACGCTCTGTTCTTTGCATTTATTCGTTTAACAGCTCAGCAGCGTTTTCTGTTTGTCATTAGTTTCCTGTGCCGCTGAGTCCGGCCGACAGCGGAGCACGACGGCGTCCAAGCTTTAATTCAGAGTGTCCGCAGCAGAAAAACCACCGAGTTTAAAGATGCACATGATTTACGACGGAGCAGCTTCGTGCTCCAGATATCAGTCCTGTGTCGGTCTGCACGGAGCCACGCTGGAGGAACCCCGGTGCACAGACACACGGGTGTTCGGGGGCATTAAAGCCGCCCGGCCCTCCTCCCCTCGGCCCCCGTTTCCTCCCAGACGAACCGTGCAAACAGGATTAGCTCGTCCTCAGATGAGAGCTCCCGCGGCAGCTCGGCGCTTCGTGGTTCGATTCTCCTCCGCACGGCCGCCATTCAGAGGGCTGAGCCGGCCGCCCCCCCGCTGAGCCGACGCCATTTTGATTCAAGCCAGCAGGTAGGCGAGCGTCACCCGAAACTGCTGGATGAGCCCCGGGTTCTGTTTTTGGATCGTGTCACATGTAGTGGTGGAATGTAAGTAAGTACATTTACTCAAGTATTGTACTTTAATACAATTTGAATGTACTCCTGCTTTACTTGATTATTTCCACTTACATTCTTATTATTAATACAAAATACAAATCACCTAATAATTTATGGTCGGCAGCAGTTTATAAAGTCACTAAAATGAGCGCAGCTGCAACAATAATGGGATTAAACACATAAAAATATAATAAACATTATTGTGAAATGGGTCACGTGCACAGTGAGTACTTTTTACTTTTGGTACTTTAAGTATATTTTAATTCTAATACTTGTGTATTTTTACTTAAGTAAGATTTCGAATGCAGGACTTTTACTCTGACAGAATATTTCTACACTGTGGTGTTGTCCTTCTTCCTCCGTTGGTCACGTGTGTGTGAGAGTCTCACTACAAACTATTTGACGAAGCTGAATCCATCGTGTTGGTGAGTTTGAATAAATACATTTAAAGTCGTGTTTTATAACTGTTAAAACAGATTATCTGCAGTTTCGCTCATGTTTCTACAATCTTTAATTACACCAGACTCTAAAATTCAGCACATCCCACCATCTTGAATTCACTCCCGCTTCAATCCGCGAGCCAGAGACAGAGAGACCAAAACACACCAGCTTTTTATTTGTTTTCCGAGCAGCGTCGTAAAACTGTCTCTTCTGAGCGTCCACTATGAAAGGTTAAAGAAGTAATAAAACTGACAGCGCTGGCATTTCCCCAAATCATCTGTTTGCAATCTCCCTCACCAAAGATTCTCCAACAAAATGGCAGCAGTTCTGACTGTGAGTCTGAAGGAAAATGCTTTTTGCACCAGCTCAATAAACTGTGTTAGAATCTGCAGCAGGAGTTCATTCACTGTATCTTAATGTGATAAAAAGAGATGGAAACACAATGTACTGTAATAAAAGTCATATGAGAAAATCTGCTCCTTATCACATCAGAGCTCCGACACTTTTAATAAGACAACAGACGACATGTTTTCTTTCCTTCTGAGGCCACACACACTCAACAGTTTGGATGAAATCACTAAATACATTTAATCACAATAATATCGTCTTGAAATTAGTGAGAAAAAGTTTAGAATTTAAAACTTTTTCACCTGAAAATTTTGTTATATATTTTTATATAATCAAAATCAAATCAAATGTACAACTACATGTCTGAGTTTAAACAGGAAATTCGATCAAGGAAATTGAATCAATATGAAGTAAAAGTAAATTCAAAGCAGAATTTGAGCTGTAAATCTTGAATTTGCCGTAAAAAAAATGTACATTTTTGAAGTCAGACTTTCCTGTTATGTATATGAGCCTTAATGATTGTATTTGTCTCGTCGTGGATCTTCTCCCGTTGCTGTGAAGCTGCGTCGCTGTATCGTAGCGTGCAGCATTAATATGTATGAGTGACTGGGGGGAGGTTTTCCATCGCCGCAGCAGAGCAGACATTTATAGAGGTGTCAGAGACAGATAATCGAGGCGAGGGCTTCTCCGCATGAAATGAAAATAGTGCTGCAGGAGCCTGTGTGCTCCTCCTCTGGGCAATAATAGACTCGCACCGTGTTGTGATACTGAATCTTATCATATTGTTGCCTGATAAAGGGTTACACCGTGTTTACGGTGCAGGAGAGACGGACAGTAGCTCCAGCTCTGCAGTTATTACTGAGCTCCAGGAGGAAGGATCCCTATCAGCAGCATGTAAATGACACACACACACACACACACACACACACACCGTGTTAAAATGAACATGTTTCATTGAAGCCATGGAAGAGAACATATTCATACACAGCTTGTATCAGCCAGTTATTATTTCAGGTGTTTGTGTTTCTGGTTGTTTTTTGCAATTTGCTCAAACTTGCACAAACAACTCAACTTGCAACAGTTAAACTCACATAAGAAACGTTCCTGGAGTAAAATGTTAACACGATTCCTCCATGTCTGAATTTAGCTCAGTCTTACTTTTCGGTACCAAAACTCACAACATACATGAATATGAATTAAATCAAGTGTTATAATGGATGAGAAACACACTTACGTCGTGAATATGGAGGCAGGTGCAGTAATATTAGTAGTAGCACAGATTTTAATGTTAAAATTTATTTGACTTACTTTAAGAATCAACAACCAAACTTCCAGGTTGAATTAAAGCTGCAAATGTTGCACTAATAGTATTTTCACACTAAAATGGGTCAAATGATGATATGAAAAGTTGAAATGTGACTGATGGTGATTAACTCAGCAGACACACGCAGCCAGAGAGCAGCTAACGAGACAGAGCTGAAAGGACAGCGAATGTTGGACCAGAGACACGACTCCAAATGCTAACATGCTAACGTGTTTGTCACAACAACTTGAACAGGTGATAATGTGTCGCCGTGTCTGCAGCTCGGATCAGATCCTGCAGGTTTCTGAAGCTGCAGTGTCGTCACTTTTTCACCAAACTTATCACCAACTTACCACCAAACACAAAGCTGATAAAGGCAACACACTATTATATTAAACAACTACACAGCAACTAAGAGAGATAATTTTGTCTTTCAAAATGACTCACGTTTGTCGGTGCCTTCCAGATGTTTCACAAATGACCATTAAAAATATTCACAGGACTGTGTTCAGCCTCCTCTGTGCTTCAGGCCCAGGAACAACTCCGTTAAAGACTGTGGCCGTGATCACGTGGGAGGACGTATCACAGGTGGAACATGGTGCATTAAAACTCTGCATCATGTCTGCTAATATTCTAAAATTAAAAAAAAGATGAGTTCCTCCTCTGTGCAGGTAAATGACAGCTAAGATTCAAAACAGATTGAAGTTATGATTGAAAAGACGACGACGTGAACATTCGGTCTGAGGCACGAACTCTAGTTTCTGCTGTGAGAATCATTCACACCTGCACTTTTCATTTCAACACACTTCACCTGCACTGGAACGTTTACAACAAAGCGCCGGCGTGTTCCTGATCGGTCTGATAGTAAGTGAAGGGATCCTGGGCCGTCCCGGCCCGCGGGGGCCAAGGCTCCCGACAGACGCTCTCACAGCGCCGGATGGAGCTCGAGTCATAATCAACAGATAGATGAGTAAAGCTTATGATGAGGTGTTTAAACTGAGCATGATACAGAGCAGGACTCCCAGAGATGAGAGGTCGAGCGGCTGCGCTCGTCCCATGTGTCCCTCAAAGAGTTCAAGTTACAACTGGGAGGCATTTTGGGAATGAAGCTCAGCGCAGACCGTGGCTAACAGCTTTAACACCGGCAAGCGTCATGTGTGGTCCCTGTGGAATTCTGTGTGTGTGTGTGTGAGAGAGAGAAATGAATCGTATGTGTGTCTGAACCTGTACCTGTGTGTTTAACTGAGGGAGTTCACACAGAATCCAGAATTAATATTAACATCAACTTTTGCACTAACTGTCAGTTCTGAGATCGATGCAGCTGCGATCTGATGCAAACAGCTGCAGAGTCTCTGTTCAGATGAAACAGAGAGACAGTTTTATTTCTTACAGTCGGTGCTGTTAAACGGTGCTGAGCAGACAGACACAGTGCGGATCACAGCTTTCACTGCTGGACGTCATGATGTCATTGGCAATATGTTTGGACTCCAACGAATACTGGCAGGCGTGAAGAGTGTGTGTGTGTGTGTGTGTGTGTGCGTGTGTGTGTGTGTGTGTGTGTGTGTAGGCGAGTCATTGTGGGGTTTTTTTCATTAAAATGAGAAATGACAAGTGAAGCAATAAAATGATCAATATTTGATTGATAATAAAATATGATGTCATCTGCATATTGCACCATCATATAAAAGAAATGACCAGAAATTGAGGGGGGAGAATGTTTTAACGTACAATCACCACTAAGATAGTCAAGAGTCCTGAAGTACAAAATGGAGACTGATGTTTCTTCCTCCGTCACATGTGGTCCAGGCCAGAGAACTGAATCCAGTTCAAAGGGAACGTGTGACCGCAGCCGTCGGAGCATTCGATCTGAAGCTCGATCAGCTGTTCAGGCCGCAGCTTGTCAAACTTCTGACTAACTTTCTAGTTGACTGTGCATCACATCAACAAACTGTGTGTGAAGTTCAAGGGTCATGAAACATAATTTAAGAATTTTTTCTTAAACTTTTTGAATTTTTTAATCAAAGTGAAACTTTTACAAAATTAACTGGATTTTAAACATCAATGTACCAAAAAAGACAAAAGTTGAGGCAGCTGCTTCATCAAGGTCAATTAAACTTTTTTTTTGAGTCAGTTTATATCTTTCGCAGACATCAGGCAGCATCATGTGGGGTCCTGACCCTGACATTGGAAAATGATGTCTTAAAGCATATTTACTGCTGCAGCATGTGGCTGAATTCCCACCTGACTGAGGGAAACTTCAGATAAACTGACATTACATCTCTGGTGTTAAAGAAAAAAGGATCCTAAATTTCCCATAACCTGCCCTCAAGAAGTCAGGCTTTCTGCTCTAGACTTATAGACCTAATGACATCACTATGACATCATCGGGGTTATTTCCTCCAACTTGTGCACATGCGCTGTTAATTGAACTAAATTTGTAAAAGTGATGGATTAAGAGCCAGAGATTTTTGTGAAATGTCTCCTGATCTGTCTGAACTCGCTGTGAGAATCACAGGTATTGTCCTTTAAGAGGAGGCAGATTATCTCTTGCAGTGATATAATTGAGGCAGTGCTGCCTTAATTAACTGGGCAGTGTGTGTAATCAGCTGAGGGCGGTGTCGAGAAATAAAAACGGCTAATTAATTACCTATAGCTGCTGCTGCAACACGTCACCGAGGCACAAATGAGCTACAGGACACGCCACCATTAATGAGCAGAATTACACGCAGCGATCTTGATGTACGAGTTGCAATTTGCTAAAACACCATATTTATTAGAGAAGATGCTACAAAAATCCAAGTTGAGGCAGCTTAAATTCAGGTCAGGTTCAAATCTGGCGTCTACGTGGGCGATTGTGCTGCAGGCGGAGAGTGAGGAATACATAAAACTGTGGGGCATAATTCTCGCTCATCGCTCATCCACAAGCAATTGGTTATATGCTTTTTAGCGAGGCTGAATGGCCGCCTTTGTTGGATCCCAATTTATCATCTCCCCGATTCCAGCATGAGGGGAAATGTGCTGCTTTTCCAGGGGACCCTCCAGAGCGCAGGGCTGCACAGCTGGTCTGTATAAGCTGCCGAGACACTGACTGATTAACTTACTGCAGGTGCATTCGCCAGCCAGCGCGAGCTGCGATTCAGCAGCAGTTGCTCTTCATCACCAGCGTCTGAGAGCCTCTTAAAAGTGTTAACCACTAAGTTTATGTTACATATGCAGGAGCACAAGGTGCGTAACAGATACGGAGCGCGATAACGTCGAGGCCATTTGCTGCAGAGTCGTCTAATGATCCTGTGTTTGATAGTGTTCGCCTCCGTCGGTCTGTCTGAGCTCCGTGTGTGTGTTCATGTTTGACAGCGCTTCCTAATTCCAGCCGCCCGAGTCCTTTCCCTCGCCTGCCAAATCCTAATCTTCCAAGAAGCTGGATTGAACCAGCCCATAAAAGCTCGATCATTGTCCCACGATCCCCACTTGTTCCCAGAGCTGAACTCTGGAAACCGCCGCATGTGCACCTCAAAGGTTTATAGACTCTCTTAGTGGTAGATTTGGAGCCGAGGACTCTCATATGGAATCCATTACACAGTTGCAAGAAACAGATTTGCTTTCAGCTCCCCTTTTGGTGTGGAGGCGAGGGAGAAACGAGGGAGAGGTCAGTCACGTGTTTTCGTGTAAACAGAGAGACCTCGTGGTAAACGAGTGCGTCGAGGGGATTTGTGGAGCGCACCTTCTCCCGGAGGCTTCGTGACGGCGTCTGCAGATGAGGAGGTCTGCGAGCAGAGGGAAGAGCTGACCCTGCAGAGGTCAGCGCGAGCTGGTGGTGGTCTCTTTCCACACGTACATCTGGATCGTATGAGACACTTTTCATACACAAATATAAACTAAAAATACTTCAGTCTCGCTCCCAACGCGTCACATCAGGCAGCTCGTCCGACGCTACACTAGATCCTCCTGATGTTTCGCTGTGCCGTCAAAGTCAGTTTATAATAAACGTACTTATTTCAAATCAGACCACGAGGCACTCGGAGCTGGTGAGTCATGTTTTGTTCCTCGTCTTTGATATTTGTTTCATGAATAAACATCATATGATGATACACACTGAGATTAATTTTGATTTTGGAACAAATAACTTGAAAGATTTGTCCTGATAATTAGTCTTGAACCAGCTGCAACAGGTTTGTTTGCATCAGCGCTAGAATCAACTTGCTTGGTTTATTAGCCGTATGTTCGTGGTCTGATTTTCTGCCTCGGGAGTTGATAAAGTGAGTGTGTGTGTGTTTCATGTAGGTTTGTGTTTCTTTGATAGATTGTGCAGAGCAGCCAGTAAAGTGTTTGTGCCCTGTGTCTTTTTTTAACTCCTAAAGAATAAAAGCCTTCAAAGCAGCTGAGTCTCAGTCCATGAGAAGACGACACAGAGGAAGCAGTAGTGAGTGTGTTACACAGTGTTTCTGTTTCAGTTTGCAATCCTTCACTTTCACGGTGATGTCTGTGCCGAGGGGACTGTTATTTAAATCCTTCATCTGTAAAAGTAGAAATGAGCGTCTTGTACAGACAACATGAGAAAAATGAACTCTAATGTGTTTGGACAAGCTTTGCTAAAATCTTGACTCCTCTCATGCGAAAGGGTAGAAAAAGTTTGGCTCTTCACAGGTGATGTTCTGTTAATTCTCTCAAGACCAATGTTTATCACCCTGCCAGTTGCTCTAAGGTATATCGGCCGTATGGTATCTGCCAAAAACACACAGGGCCATATGTGCCGCCGTGCTGTTAGCGACAGAGCTGCTGTTCCAACCTGGTGGAAACATGCAGCTGAGAGCTCTCAATTCCCACAGGACAGCTGTGATACTTTGTCTCCTCTGAGCAGGACTCCTGTGATCATTACTGTGCTTCTCCGCACAAGTAAAAGGCCGCCGTCGTCTTCGGGGCGGGATCGATCCCGCCTTTTGCTCTGTGTCGGATTCACTGCGCGAAAGAAAGAAAGCGAGGCTTCGCAGCACTTTGCACCTCAACCTTAACAATCGACCTTAACCTTCTGCTGCGCTGTGATAGTGGCAAAGGTCACGCAGACATGGAATGAGTTTTAGGCTTTAGAACCAGGGCACGTCTGACCGTAGCTAATATCGTTCACGCCAGGGGTAATGGCCTTTACCTGTCGGCCCGGCCGGCCGGCCGGCGCTGCAGCGTGCAGACAGAAGATGAGACGCCGTCCTCCTCTTCCTCACCTTGAACACCAGCACACACACACTCTACAGTATCTTTTTATATCCTCTCACATATGTACGACATAAACACACACACCAACTCTTGCATATGTATGAAGAAAAGCAAACACAGTATTTATCTGTTTATTCACATAGACTCACCTGCCAGTCTCACACACACACACACACGAACAATATGTATCATACATAAAACAGGTATTTTGTGCACATCCAAACACACACAAACAGCTTACACACATTCTGCACATACAATCATAAACACACACACATGCAGACAATAAAGGACATGTCAACACACACACACACACACACATCCAAAATGTTCACACATACATATTTGCATGTACAGTTAAAGCTGCCGGCCCAACGAAACCCGACAGTGTCAGTTAGTGCAGTGAACCTGTGGCCAGCTGCTCTCTGCACACGCTCACACATGCTAATTACACACCATCAGCGACGGCGCGTCAGCGGCTGCAGACGAAGGTACAAAACTGAGCGAGTCCAAAAGGCCGAGACACTTTTCTCAGGAGTCTGAAAGTGAAAATATGAATGACAAAGAAACGTGATGAGAAACGGGAGCGTAACTCTCCTGCCCCCTGCTGGTCACGTGCTTTTTTAGTGCTGCTTTAAATGTATTCTTTTATTTTTCAGACCATGGCTGAAAGAAAAGCTCCAGTTAGCGACTTTGTGCGAAGACGTTTTTGTCAAAAGTCAATAATGAAATTGAAAGACTCGATATTTGAACCATTTGTTTTTCTTTTGTTTTTGTTGCCTAGTTTTTAATAGTTACACAGATCATTTAATCAGCAGCTCATGTTCTCTGTGTTTTCACTTTACTTTGTGTCAATAGGAGCATTTTACTGTCAATGGTTGTAAAATATGATGAAACCACACGCACACAAACATAAACTTGGAGGTGCAATATTCCATTACTCTCACACATTCACAACAAGCGTCAACACGCAAACAATACACATAAAAACGCACACAAATAATGTGGCTCGAACAGCTTCCCCAGCACAACAAGCACTGACACGCCGACAGCGAACAGACCTGCAGCCAGGTTCAGGTTCAGTCTCACTTCACCTGAAGGGATTGAACATTCCTGTGCCATCAGTCACCTCAGCTGGGCCTGTATGTCTCAATCCGGCCGCTCCGACAAACCACACATCGGCCTCACATCTGATAAGTGATCACACTGAAGTGGACGCTGGAGGCGACGGCCGGGCAGTAACAGATGAGTGAGCTGATAACATCTGCAAACACGTCTCTCTGTGCATCTTTACATCACATGTGAAGAGGCTAAAATATCCAGAATCACTAACGACACTTTTCATGTCCCTTGAATCAGAATCATCTCTGGGCCCGACGTTACAGCTTTGACCCCGATATCCCAACATGCACCGTGTTCGTAAAAGTAGAGTCTAAGATCTCAGCATAAACTACTATTTTTATTTTACAGTTCTTTTAAAGCTCTATGAAAATGAATTAAATTGCATGAAATAGGCAACATGTCGACGACTTGCTGCTGTTTTCTTCACTGAATGAAGGTCGAACACTCGGCGTGGCTGCTCGTGTGTTTGACTCCCCCCGACAAACCTTGAGTAGTTATCCACAAACATTAATCCACAGGGTAAATATGTGTGTATGAGATGTAGTTTGAATCAGTATATTAAGATTTCACTTGGTCTTTGGAAAAGTATTTGACAAGAAAACAGCCGAACTCACAAAAACAGTAAAAAGTTCCAACAGCTTTTATTTCATGTCAGCGAGTCGTGAGTGATCAGCTCTCATGTGAGGAATGCTTCAAAATGGAGGCCGATATCTTTTCAAATGATGGACATTTAATTTGAGACTGAACTGTGCTCTGTGACAGTGTGTGTGTGTGTGTGTGTGTGTGTGTGTGTGTGTCCTTCCTCTCAGCGATGGCCTGACCCGTTGGAGGCCGTCAGAGGCGGAGGTTCAGCCAGAGTTCACCGAGCTTCTGCCACCACAAACACCCCGGGAGCCTCGTGTCCATGTGTCACTCTGATGTGGAGACGAGCTGCTCGCATCCAGCCTTCTGTCTGCTGGGGCCACAACCGGGGCCAGACCGGGGCCACAACCAGGGCCAGACTGGTGCCAGAGCAGGGCCAGAACCAGGGCCAGACCTGATTCCAAAAAAGTTGGGATGCTCTGTAAAACATAAATCAAACAGAAACTCAATGTAAAACAGTGCAAATTCAATATATTTAATATTTGATCATCAGCTTCATTGATTGTTGTAAATATCAGCTTCTTCTGAATTTGATGCAGCAACATGTTTCAAACCAGTTGGACAGGAGAAACAAAAGACTGTGAAAGTTGTGGACTGATCCAAAAACACCTGTTTGGATCCTTCCACAGGTAAACAGGTTCATTGGTAACAGGTGATAGGATCATGGTTGGGGATGAGACCAGGTTGAAGAAGGTAGGTTGCAGGTCTGTGGGTAAAAAGCTCTTCAGCGAATCGTCTCCAGCTCGGATCAGATCGCCGGGATGCGGCTTCCAGTCCTGGAGGACGTCTACAGTTCGCGCTGCCTCGGGAAAGCTGCCGGCATCTGTACGGATCCACAAACTACGGTCTGTTTGAACTCCTCCATCTGGCAGACGTTAGAGGGCCGACTACACTCCTGACTGAGAAACAGCTTCTTCCCCAGAGTCCTGACTGAACTCTGCGTCAGTCCAACACGTACAGCTGCTGCAATTAACGCCTCCGTTCTCTGGGATCAATACATTCATCCACGTTGTGTTTTTATCTACATACGTGCTGCAGCTTTGCACGTCTGCCCCAACTTCCTGTTAGCAGGCACAGTTTGAAAACTCGACTCAAGCATTCGAGCCTCAATCTCTGAGCAGATAAGCAGCAGTAAAGCCTCCGATTCAACGCTGCGTAACTCTCAACTGCAAAATAATGAGATGATCTGTGTGTTTGCTCCAAATGACCTCAATGACTCAGTGAATGCCTTGTTGCAGATATAAACTATATGTGGCCTCCAGGATAAAGCAGCGTCCACACAGATGAGCGTACAGGACCGGGTCGCTGGAAGATATGTGATGCTCTGATCTGACAGAAAGGCTGACAAGAAGACATTCATATGGTTCAAACAAATTATTGGCTCTTGGTCAAGATTTGCTGACACATTGTTGTTTAACTACAGGTTCGCTGAGGCTTTTTTCAATGATGGAAAGTAAACGTTTGTTCAGAGAATCTGCGTTTGCTCAGTATGAAGAGCAACACGCTGATGATACCTGGACTGAACCAAAGCTGCAAACATTTGGGACGATGACATACAAATATGTTACCGACAATTGTGTCATATATGATCATCTGAAACCAAACATGCTGAGATCTGGTCATTTAGCTCTTAGAGATGAACCTGGACAGGACGTCAGTCCAGTTTGTGTCAGCAGGGTAACAGAAATACAAGCGATGGATCCAAATGCAGAAACCAGAGGCTGCGCTGATCATTTCAATTACATTTATTAACAAAATCAAAAGACAAAAAGTTCGAAAAACAGTCAAGAAAAACTAAAAAACATCCCGAACCCAAGGAGAACCCAAGGAGAACCCTGGGAGAACATAAGGAGAACCCTGGGAGAACATAAGGAGAACCCTGGGAGAACACCCGACTCAAGGTACGAGGACGAGCTGTCAAACAGGATCACAGGTGAAAACAGGAGGGAAAAGGACAAAGACAGGAAATAAAGCAACTGAACACACCTGAGGACAAACTGATTCTGATTCTGTCCATGTGCGACACTTTATATTTATACAGCTCATTCTGGGAAAAAAGAACGTTTCCTAAAAAGGCAGATTCAGTGTTCAGAGGTGGGACACGTCTCCGGTCTGCTGTTAGTTATTTACAGCTGCGTGACGTCCGTCACAATGTCTGAACTCCTCTGACTGATCTGACATGACCTCAAAGATTTTATGATATAAAACCAAGTCATAAGTTTTAATTTCACCCCAAATCAGCCAAAACCACCGAGTGATTTACAGACGAGCAGCTGCATTATCAAAGATTCTGTGACAGAATAAAAGCGAATGACGTCGTCTGTCAGCGAGAAAACCGTCAGAGATACAGTCACTTTACATAATATTGATCGAGTCAGGATTTCATGAATATTTGTACAGACATTCATGTTTCACTGTCACAATGGACACAGCAAAATAATTGCTGAGATCTGGAAACAGTCGGTAGGAAGTCAGTGAAGAAAGCTGAAGCAGTCGGTCGGCAGGTTTGTTTCCGACTGGTTTTTCCAGATGATCTAAACCATCTGATTCAGACAGTGAACGTCAGGTTGAAGCAGGAAGTGAATCTGTAAACTGGGATGTTTACAACAAACAGTTCAGGTCGTCAGTTTCCTGTTCAAGCTTTATTTTCCCTTTTGAATAAGTTTGTCATCAACGCACTGATGATTCACAGTTTGTTGAACTGAGGCTGGTTCTGGAGACGCCTCCAGCTGAAGGACGAAGCTGAGCTACAAGTAACAGCAAGTCACAAGTTTAGACTTTCAGATGTGAGTCATTTTTAAATGACACGAATGTCTCCGACTGCAGCAACGTTTGTTATGTCAAATGTCACATTACAGTTTGATTCCATGTCACAAACTTGAGTCGGGACAATAAACCTCGAAGTGATTGTTGTAGGTTTTAGGTTCCACCTGTAAAACTCTTCTGTCCCAGAGCTGCTAAATATGTTATATCCAACCAAAGTGTGGCGAAAATATCAAGGACAAAATGTTTTTATTAACTCAGTGTCGCTTTGAGAGATTAAAATGTAATAAATAGATTTGCTAATACATGTTAAAGCCATCCAGACGCTCCTCCAACTATTAAATCAAAAAGAATATGAAACGTTTTGGATGAGAACGAAGTCTTATCTGAGAAGATCTTATTGGATGAAGCGTCTTCAGTTTACTAAACTCATTTCAGAAAGTAGGAACAGACTCTTCCGTCGCCGCAGACTCACCGTCCTGCTCTTCTCTGATTAAAGATGAAGCCTGATGGAAACATTACAGGACGTTTCCCTTCTTCCTCTGCACGTCTCCGCCATCGTCGCCAGATTATCTTTAAACACAACATTCCACAGCTAAAAATCGGAGCTCTTGTGTTTCTGTGGTCTGCCAGTCGGCCCATCGCGCTACACTTCATTGCTCAATCTCACAGGCTGTGTTCCATTTTCTCCCAAATCAAATGCACACAGAGAAAAAAAAACATATCAAAGGAGAGAAGAAAGAGCAGAAGAATGTCCTAATGGTTCTTATTGAAAAGGAAAAAGACTCTGACGCTGCAGAGTCGACGGTTTATCTGATATTATGAGGAGGACAGTTAATTAAACACAACTGTCAGAAAGTCCAAGATTTATTTTATTTATATGCAGCTGAAAAGAAATTAAAGATGCAGGCGTCTCGGGGAGGCGACGCATCACCAACAGACCGAGATTATAAAAACCTGAACTGAGTTTTCAGTAAATTTCCTCCAGGTCAAACAGCAATAATCTTTCAATCAGGAAACTAATGACAACTTTCTCAAGTTCTCTCGTCCAGTCGGATTTCGCTTTCGTCTGCCTGGTTTTAATCTTCAGTCTTTCAGAGTCTGAGTGTTGGTGGTTTTTGGTTTGCCCTCTCTGCACACCTGCTCGTCATCAGGCGTCAGCTCACCTGTCGGCCATCAAGCCGTCACAGCCTCACTACAAAAACCCAGCGCCAACCACAACTCCAGCTTCAATATTTCTATTTTATGTTACTTTATTCTTCTTTGTGTGTTTCTTATTTTACTCCACTACATTTATTTGGCAAGTTCAGATATTTTGCAGATTCACATTAATTGACTTTACCAGGTGCAAAGTGATGAACGCATTAATTCATCAATACTTATCTTACATATTTGATATCTACACTCAGTAGATGTAAATCTCGTGGGCAGCCTCCAGAGGAAACCAGCTGAGACGTTGGAAAGCTGGAACAGGTTCCACTGGGTTCAGACCAAACACAGCTCTGACTGACTTGTCCTGAGAGATCTGTGATTTGTGTTCAGATGTTTTTCCCAGACCTCCAAATCATAGTGAGGAGTCAAAACATCTCAATTCAAAAGAGTCGGCCAACAGACTTTCATGAATGAGCCGGTTCTGTGTTTGAGCTGCGGCCGTGTGACTGTGATGTCTCTGGTTCACTGACACGGCAGAAAAGACAAAGAGCTTTTAAAAGAACACTCCTGTGTCTTTAGGTTTAAGTTATAAAAATATTTAGCGAACAAATCTATATTGGGTTTATTCTAGGTTTCGACTTCATCACCTCCAAAACTAAGGACATTAACACAACACTTCCGACAATGTTTTGTTTCACCTGTTCAGGCGTCTTTATCTGCAACGACAAGAATATAAAGACAAGATGGAGGAAAGTGGAGGGTGTGTTTTACCCACTGCATCATGTGCAAGTCCAAGCAAAACAAACGACAAAATGCATTTCATCAACATGAAGGTGTCACATATGAGAGCAACAGAACAGTAACACAGCTGATCAGTGACGTCTGTTTAAACTGAGCATGAGTTCAAATCAGCCTCATCATCAAAAGGTGAAAATTAAGTAAGTTAAATAATCCTACAATGACGATGACGTCTCCATCAGCCTCGTTCGCTTCCGACAGACAGGACTCATAGTTCGTACAGCGACAAGAGGACTGATGTTCTTCTTCAGAGCTCAGTCTCTGTTCCACAATAGATGCCTGAGACGACTATGTGGCATCTTCTGGTCCAACAAGATCACGACGTCGGAATTTTACAAACAAACAAAAGCAAAACCATCATCACCAAAATAAGACGGCGTTGACAGCTATAGTCGGGCTATAAGCTTCTCATGGAAGAAAAGCCAGAGGACCAAAAATAACCTGCCACAGAGCTGACGGACGAGAGACTGAGGAACATTTAGCACATATGACACTGACTGTAAAGAAGATGGGACACTGCGTAAAATGGAAATAAAGCAGAATGTGGTCGTTGTCTAATCCTTTTTGACAAATACTGTAATTGAAGAACAGGACAAAGAAAATATATTTAATGTTTGATCATCAGCTTCAATGATTCTTGTAAATATCTGCTGATTCTGAATTTGATGCAGCAGCATGTTTCAAACCAGTTGGACAGGAGCAACAAAAGACTGTGAAAGTTGTGGCCTGATTGAAAACACCTGTTTGGATCCTTCCACAGGTAAACAGGTTCATTGGTAACAGGTGATAGGATCATGATTGGGTCTGAAAGGTTCATCCTGGAAAGACTCAGTTTAGTGAAGGAAACCTTTTGATGTGATTTTCTGTGAAAGTTTCTCTGTTGTTCATTCAATTAAAAACATTAAGAACCATTTCTCAGTCCACTTTAACAAAATCAACATCTTGTGTATGTGTAAAACCAAACCCACAAAAAACTGTTTCTAAAAACTGAAGTTTTCTCAGTTAAAGGCTAAAAGCAGTTGTTGCCTGATCAGCAGTCGTCTTTTCTATCCACTGTTATTCCTGCGTTTGTCGTCTGATCTCGGGCTCAGTTTTGCAGTTTCAGCTCTTGGAGTGAAAAAACCAGCGTGTTTCCTTTTCAGACGTAGCCGAGGCTGAATTCCACAGCCTGGCTGGTTCTCATAGAGTCTGTTCAAAGTTATCTGGCACCATAATGGCTTGTCATGTTCTACACAGAGGCTCAGGCACCAACATATGGTTCGGCCACGCATTCTTTGACTAATGCTGTGTCAAAGTTACGCAGCCTTTTTGGATGCTCAGACCTCATCGACAAACTAATCCATCACCACCGTCGACTGTTTTGCTCCATCAGGGATGAATGAAAGAGTTTGGAGCGATTGGAAATATTTTTATTGAGACTGCGAGGCCTGACCAAGGATTTCTTGTGCGGGGAGCAGATCTGGTATAAACCCTTAACTCTGGAACCACATTATAGGTTTGCTGGCAGGAGACCGAAGGCAGCCCAGGTCGTCTCTGCTCTCCATCAGAGCTTCGCTGCGTCTTCATCCAGCGGCTTGAATGAAGACTGAAGGAGCTGCAGGACGGACGGCTCGCCGCTGCGACGGCCTGTGATCTGGTTTCTGCTGCGGAGCTGAAACAACACGGCTCCAAATCGCCTCACTATTAACATGTTGTTTTACAGCTTTCAATCACATAACATTACTAAAAATGATCCTGTAGACGTCACAAGAGAATCAGATTCTCAGTCTCAACTTTGCTTTGTCGTTTATAAAACCAAGAAAGTTTAAAGCGATGAGGTTTGAATGAAGTGGACGACATGATCGAAAGCAAACTGTGTGAAAATAACATTTATTAACGGTCACCGATGTGTTAATGTCCTTTTTATTTATAGGCAGGATGAAAAATATCACATTTCATGTTTAAAGGGCTGCTCAAATGATTTTGTCTTTCCCTGAAGTTTGTCAATCTGTGGAAAAAAGATCCAAAAGCACTGGATACTACACTTCCCATAATGCAGCTCAACAGGATCTCTGTGTTAGATCATTCAAGCTCGGCTGCAGACTCCCAAACTCCACATCCCAGTTTGCAACAGTCTGTCCTTCAAAGATCTGCGAACCAAACCGAGAAACAACCTGATGACTGAGTGCGTGCGGATCTTCCAGTGTAAAAGTGGTCGAGCTGATGTGAGTTCGTGGCTGTTGACTGACTTGACTGGCTGTTTTGTCCTGATGTGATAAAGTGGATCTTTAAAGGTGGTTAGAAAAAAACGGAGGGTTGTTCTTGACTTTGAGTCACGTGAAGGTTAAATCTCTGCTCGGCTTCTCTGACCTCCTTATCGCTGTGTTATTTGAATTTTCTGGCTCGGTCTTCGGGTTCAGGAAACACACAGCATCTCCGAGGCACAATTTTGGTTTGGACAGGAGTGTGTTGGGGTCGGGGTGGTGCCAGTGGTCTGAGGTCAAATTGTTTTTTAAACCCGACTCAAACTCAAGAAATCAGAATAAAGCGGGATCTGTAATCTGACGGGAGCAGCCGTTCAGCTGAGCGGGAAGCACGTTAATATAAGACATAATGTCGGGTGTGGAGGCGATGACAAGTCTGTGTTTGCACAAATGTATTGTAGTGTTATCTACGATCTGTGGAGGGTCTGTCAGCAATTTCACGTGCGCTTTACGTTCTAGTTCTTCAGAAATGCTTTCAGAGTGTGGTTTTCAGGCCCTTTTCTTCAGGCCCAGAGTGGCAGAATTTCTCAATCACATCTACATTTCACATAATGAAAAACTGCAGCGCCTGTGTTAGTTCATATGTGCTCAATGTGAGGAGAGGCAGGGGCTCTGGAGGACCGTGCTCAGGATCAATAAACGCTCCGGCGTAGGATTCCCGTGCCCCTGGCTCACGCAGAGAGGAAATATATGAAAAACAAAAGAAGGCTTGCAGCGAGCCTTCGGGGACTCCGTGTGTGTATTTAGTCGAGCTCCCGATGTCCTTCAGTGGTTTCGGTTCAAAGCGCGTGGAGTCTGAGCCAAAAGCAACTGTGAAACCAGCCCCTTGATCACAGTGGCGTTGCCTTTGATTGAATTTAGCGTTCAGTGGTGGGTCGAGGTCCCGGCAAGAAGGTGTGTGAGGTAGAACAGGCGGAGGTCGGAGCGGCCGTGTCCATTCTCCTGCTTACTGTATGTGAGGCTCAGGCTGGAGCGAGAGAGAGAGAGAGAGAGAGAGAGAGAGAAAAGGGAGAGAGGAAGAAACGTTCAGTCGACACAACAAAAGGAAACGCAGACACAAAAAAACCACGTGGTCAAAACCTGCAGAGACTCTGTCGGCTGGTGGAGCAGGGAGGAGCGCCGAGGAGCCGAGGGACGGAAACACAGACCTGAAACACTTTAACACAAGAGCGGCTGCTCGCCATTTCCCGTTCAGACTCCATCGAAGACGAGCAACAAGATCCTTTCATACCCAAAACTTTAGCTCATATCAAAGAGTGATTGAAGAATTCACATCACAGGAACTTTTAGAGAGTTAAAGTAAAGTACATCACAACATGTCGTTACATAACGTTTCCTGAAATGTTCCTGAAGCAGTGAACAACACCGAGCTGAGGTGGCGCCGGATTAAAACCTCCTCAGGTGCAGAGACAGGAGACGTCTGAGCTCACGAATGTCTCCCCCTCTGTCTCTCTCTCTCACCTGACTAATGACTAATTATCCTCAGGAAGCCTCATCAGGCTCGAGGTGGGGAGAGGACGGGCGACGGAGCATTCAGACAGAGAGAGGAGGCAGACGGTGGGTGTCTGTCTCCTCCCTGGGCGTGAATGAGGCACCGCCGCCTGGCTGCTCTCGGCACGCTCGCCAGCCAGAGAGGAGGCGCTCACGAGGCGGGCGTCAGGAGTCGGTGGATGGTATGATTACAGCCCCCCCCTCACCGCCATTCTCCATGTTGGCCTGGTTGTCTTGCATCACTTCCCTGATGCGACGTTTACATCTGTCGCTGCTGAGTGTGAATCACTTGCTGTTTGAGCCACTGATGCAACGATCAGTCTTTCTCCCCCAGTAGAGAAGCAGCACGACTAGTCGGCCACAGACGCTTTGGGGCAGAAATACCCAACAAATATAACTTCAACTCTATTGGATATTTATGAAGACGCTCTGTGTTTGAGTTCGGTTAAAGGTCATTTAAAGGGGTCCATTGGTTCGATACAGTGATTTCTTAAAGTTGAGTCTCTGAAAAGAGACAGAGGCTGAGAAATCCTGACTTTCACTCCACTGTATGGATCCAAAAACACTGAGTCCTACATTTCCCACAATGCATCTAATAGCATCTTTTTGTTAGATCTTCCAGCTTTCTGCGAAAAAAAACTTTTTGAGGTCTGATTTCAAAGTTGACAAAACTCCTGCAGAGTTACAGAAGACATGAAAGTGTGGCAGTAAGAAAACTGATCTTCATGTACAAAATGCACTTATGTGGAAACAGTGGATGAACTTTACCAAAGCTCCTGTTGCTAAAGACACGTCTTTAGCACGGATCCATCGACATGGATTTAACAAACATACCTGAAGGTGCTTCCAGAGGAATCCTGGTGAAACACTGAAGAGAAGACAAATGCATCAGGTCAGAGACGACATTCGTTTTCCTGCCGGGCTTCCAGGGACAGAGCGGTGATTCTTCATCTCTTATCTGAACAGTATCTGTGTAGGTCACTGAGGCGGGGTAATGTCTTCCTGGTACCTTGCTAATGACAGGCCTTCCACTCCTCCTCCTTAAAGGTCATGACTAATTCCCTCCATCAGCCACCATGACACTGTGCAGGCAGAAAGAGGCCATAAAGCAGAAACTCCAAAACTTTATGAGGACGGGCTGAAGCGAGCGCCCGCTTTAAATGGATTATTGCAAAGCAGCAGCCAAAAAATGACACGGCTAATTAAAGACGGAGCTTCCAGAGCTCATCTGCAAAGGTCAGGACTAACAGCTTCCTCCACACAGGTGCAGGCTCAGGTACTGAATTTCAGATCATGGCAGAAGCAGGTAGGTAGAAATCGTTAGATAGATGGATATCTCCCTGCTGAAGTGTCCAGGAGCAAGGCAGCGTTCAAACCACAAGCTCAGAGGCTGACGCCGACCTTCTCATGGGAGGAAGCTTTATCCTCCAAAGGCTCAAGGTTTGGGAAGGTTACTCTTCGAGGAAGGAGGTTCTTTGTTTTTCGACATGGCCACAGTAAATACTTGTTTCTGATTGGCTGCCAGGTGTCGCGTTACAACACAGTTCTGGTCAACAGTTTAAGTCGATCGTCTCTGCAGAGAATTTAACGAGTGTCGGGTCGTAAGATGAGTCTAGTCATATTTTTATTTGTCTTACAGTCAACAGTTCCTAAGAAAAAGACAAAAACAGTGAGTCAAGCAGTGTGTGTGTGTGTGTGTGTGTGTGTCCATCACTCAAAAACTGATCAACTGTTCAAAACTCAACAACTGTGTTTCCTCTAACTCAACACTCACCTTAACAGCTCTGTGCAGACATTCATGTTCCCCAGAGGATGAATCCTTCTCGTGCTGGTGATCCACTGATTTTTCATCTCGTGCCGTCATCAGGTCAAAACTTTGCCCAGTATTTTTTTGGATCAATACTTTATCAGTTAATATGAAAATATCAAATACCAATTGAAATAATGGAAATGGGAAAGTTCATGATGGAAACTTTGAAACCGTGCAGGACGGCTTTGCTTTAGCAGGAACGGGGATTGAAAGTGAGACACAATCAGTGACACGGAGGGAAATGAATGAATATTTCTTTTTAAGGGTTTAATAAAAATATATGAGCAGACAATCATAAAGGCATAAACCTGTCGATCAACACTGTCAGAAAACTCTCAGCAGTCGTCCTCAGAGGAAGACGGACCACGTGGTGTCGAGGCGGTTCGGCTCAGGCCTGAGGAACAGAGCCGTTATCAGACAGCCGGGGGGATATTAAAGGCCGGGACAGCCGGCGCTCGCAGCTCGTCCTCGTCCTCCTCTTCCCGTCCAGACGGCAGCAGACGCCTGTTGCTGTCTGCAGGCCGGCGACGCCACTTCCTCTGTTTCCCATAAATCAGAGGGTGAAGACCGGCTCTGTCAGGACGCCGATTCTATCAGTGAGCCGACTTCTGCACAGGTGACGACGTGACGCTAAGTACGTATGATGACCCCGGTTTATGACAGCGGTTCACAATTAGACGCACCCGTTCAACACTGAGACAGCGAGTGATGGAATAATAGCCGTGACTGTCATCCTAATTTATTGCATTATAATGCCACTGTCAGTGTAATGTATGTATGTGACAGACGTCTGTCCAGTCGGCTGCGTCGCTACGTTGCTCCTCTGATCTTTTCTTATCTGCACCGTGAACTGAGTATTTATTTAAAGAGGCCTCTCTGCCCTGATTCATTACAGCCTTCCGTCTTCATGTAGCAGTGCGCCACTTATCTGATCCTCTGCAAGCAGGCTGATTTACAACGACACTATCTTCAGTGTGTCGATACTGGGCCCGGCAGCGGCAGACAGGCTGCGACAACAACCTCGGGCTGCTTCCATTCTCCCTGCTGAGGCTGAACAGACGTTCCTACAGTCGCATGTTGTCAGAGATCAGAAAGACAAAAACACTGAACAGATGTGAGAGAAGATGACAGCATTTAAAATCAAGTCTATTTTATTTTAGTCCATTTCAAACCAACGTTAGCTCTCAACATCAAACTGACCGGAGGAACTGAAGGCTTCGTGCTGGGAACAGAAGTGTCAGACAACAGAAAGGTCACAGGTTCAATCCCGTCAACAACCAAACGTCCGTGAACCTGCTCGCTCCAACGCCGTCAGACGCTGTGGATAAAAGCAAGAGCTAAATATCAACACATGCACCGCACATGCTCATCTGCTTCAGCTGCTGTAATGAGAACAACATTTCTCTGAGAGATGTTCGGTGCATCTCATCTGTCGTCCATCAAGTTCGATACTGAAACCAACCTGCTGTAAATCAATCCGACATAACGGCAGACAATAAAAGCTTTAATAAGCAAAAGAGAACGGCAGATTTCTCATGTCTTAAAACTGCACTTATCAATATATTTATATTAACAATGCATGAAATTAATATTGTTGCTAGTAGCGAAGAGATATCAGAAATAACTCAGCGTGTTTTAGCATCTTTCAGCTCCGTTTTTTGCTTCTACAGCTCTTATGAACCTCAGCTCCAGCCGGAGCACGAGGCTCTGACGAACAGCAGACAGACACAGTTTCAGCAAAGTCGAGTATTTAGCAGCTGAAGGATATTTTAACCAGGAGTTGGTAGAGAACGGACACGGAGCTACAAGAGAGAATATTGGACTTCAATTCATCAGGTCACACAAACACGACTCCAAATCAATGATCATGTCGTTTCCCCCAAATGGTTCAAAAATCAATCACAATCAATAACTTCTGATTTCATTACTGTGATCTGCACGTTGAAGTGCTGAAATATTCCTTTTGCATTCCTTCATTTCTAAAATAATCCAAAATGCAAATACAGTCGTAGAAGATAAACTGGACTTAAAGATCAGTTAGAATTTCCTACAGACTCTGAAATGCCTACAGCCTTAACTAACCATAATGATAACGATAATAATGATAATAATAGTAATATTAGTAATAATAATAATACTTTTACATTATCTGGCTGCTTAAATAGTTGAACTCATCTTTTAAGTCAAGTGTTTATTGTCAGTCGACACATTTAAAAACCAACTCAAAGCTTTAAAAGTCGTCCACATACGGTGACGGTGCTGTGCGACGTCGGGCTGATTAAAATGTTGAACTGCTCCTTTAAAGCTGGAGTTTGTTTGTGCTGGTTGTTCTGCCGTCAGAGGTAACTGTATGGAACCAACGTGTTGTAAAATACCCCGCTGGACTAATTAGAACATCAAACGTGTCATCGAGCCTCCATCATGTCGACACAGTGGTTTTAATTGGCCGACACGTCGTCTCGTCTCGGCTCAACAACAACGCGTGTCCTGAAAAAACAAAAAACACCAAGTTAATGTCGACTGAAAAGCAGACTTTTCTGTTAATAACAATGTGTTTTATTAATGTCAATGTATGTTTACAGTTTGGGCTCCAACGTGTTGAACGGCGTTATCTTTGCAGACTTATAATTCACACACTAACAGAGCAAACATCATATTGTAAAAAAAATACACACTTCAAAACCAGCATGCTTCATAAAGTTAAAGGCCCCTAAGTTTGAAAGGTAATTCTGCATTAAAAGTGACGTGAGCAGCTGGATTAGACTTTGCTTTATTAGTGTCTGATGAGACAAACAATATCTGGAGCCTCTTCTATTGCCAACAAAGTGGAAGTGGGTTTTTACATTTCTTTGAGCCGGAGTTTGCAGAAGCAGTGAAGCTGCAGCTGCTTCTTCCTGAACTGTGTGACGTTAAGTTGTTGTTATGTTGTTTGTCTCATTTCCTGTTTACTGTTTGTGGTCTGCAGTCAAATCTTTGTCAGGTCTGACAGATGTCGACAGACGTTGGGATCCGTCGGCTCAGGAACCGGCCCGGCGATCCGGCCTCCGTCAGGTCGACCGTGTTTCAGTGTTCAGACAGAGCGCACCTGCAGCTGCAGATCACCTGCCATGTTTTTGTCGCTCCCTGTTCTGTGTCACCTTGTACAAATGTTTGGATTGAGAATTGATTTCTTTCTCGCTGAGGCTGAGCACATTTTGTGCGTGAGACAGACAGAGAGAGGTGGAGGCAGACACGGAGGAGAGACAGAGGAGTACCTTCTTCAGAGCCAGCTCCACGCTCTAATGAATACAAATGGGCCCTCATCTGCTCCACTTTGCATGGCTGGTGGAGGGCAGAGTGTGACACCGGCAGGCCCGGCGCCGCGGACACTGAGGGAGCTAATCATTACCCTTTCAGAGCCTATCTATCACCAGGCTGGCCCTACTAATCTGCCTATGTCTGCACATGATGGATGTTTTGCTACCTCTAATGCCAGCTCGCTCGTGCATGCAGACAGATAATCAGAAAGGGAAGTGAAAGCATATCTCATAATTACGATTATGATCCATACCGACGAATTACCGCCGAGGGGTTTTGGCGCTCTGCAACTCGCTCTCTGATGACATTCATAATCATTGATCACTGTGGAGATCCCGCTGGTGATAATAAATGAGTTATGGCAAAGGGCTGGAAGACGGATGGGAGGTGTCGGACCGGCTGTGGAAATGGGAGGATACATGGGTTAAACTGAGGCTGTTGTGGGAGCACAGGTTTCCCCAAAGATCACCCTCATCCCACCGTGAGCCAACAGACACACACGGCCAGCGACGGTGTTCTGGAGGAACCCGGCTCACGCACATCGCCGAGGCCAGCGACGGCGTTCTGGAGGAACCCGGCTCACACACATCGCCGAGGCCTGTGATGGTGTTTGTGCAACCTGTTCAAACCTAAACTCAGATTTACAGAAGCTCTTCCTCCGTCTGCTGAGGACAATAAGCCTTCAAAACAAAAGCCTGTAGAAAACGTGTTCGTCGAGCACAGAGAAAGTTGGGAGGAGGGGGAGGGTAAACGGTCTGGACCGGCGGCGGCCTGAGGACGAGCCACGGTGCCAACTCGCTCATTTGCTCCTCCTGGTCGGGGCTGTTGATTCCAGGAGACTCTCGCTCTCTCAGTGAGCGTCTGGAGGGGTGGGCTGCAGGAAGGGGGCTGCTGGGAGCGTAATCCTTGGCCTTTTCATTGGCCTGTAATGATTCCGGAGCTCCGCGGCTAATAGGGCATTATCGGGGCCCCCGCCTGGCCGGACAGCTGATTAATGTCGGAGGAGAAGACACGGGGCCCGGACGGGGCCTGATAAAAGGGCGCTGGGATTGGAGGGAGCAGGATGATGAATGAGCTACAGAGCCCACGCCCGTGTCTCATTAGCGCGCCCCTGCTCTTTGGCGTTGAGCTAATGTAGCGCGTCGGCGCTGCGGCCGGCTCGGTCGACTCAGGAGGAGGAGTGAGGAGGCTGCGAGGAGCGAGGAGAGCCGGGCGATAGTGACCTGTCTGCTGAGCTCACACTGTGTCTTATGTAACACTGTCCAAACTGATTCAGACAGATTTTAAAATGCAGGGTTCACTTCTTCACACATCCTGAGACATTTTGTCGTTGTTTTTCCAAAGTGTAACCTCAGACGGGCAGTGGATGATGTTCAGTGTGTGTAACAGTCATGTGACACATGATCAGCCAATCAATCAGCAGCAAACCCAGGACAAATATGAGAAAGTAACACCTCAGGTTTACGTGATGAAAAATCCTTGATTAGATCTTTTACCTGTTTATTGGACGACAGCTACAACATGAGACGTTGTGTGCTGGTGTTTGCACGTCCATGCACATGTCATGTGTCTGTGACACATGCTAAACATTTATGAGGATGTGTCTTGTCTCGTTTACGGCCACCAGCTGTACGCCCACCGCCCCCCTCCTCCCCTGCCTCCCCCCTGCACCCGCCCATAAAAAGCCAATTACATCCAGGGCTACGGAGCTCATTGATACCTAATTAGATTATTGTTAAGGGTGCTGTTGCCCTCGTGGCTGCGGGGGCAACGTGACATCATCTGAGTGACACCAGAAGTGATAGGGGGCGTTGTCCTGGGCTGAACCCCTGACCCCAGCCCGCATCGCCGGGGTCAGAGAGCCAAGCAGGACGGTCTGAAAACACGCTGCACCGGGGGAGAGACGCAACCTCAAGACCCCAAAGAATACTTTCACATTCAAATGAGGAGGAGCGCCCCGTCTGCTCCTGGTCCCGGTGCGACACCCCCTCCCTCCCCCCACCACAACCTCACACACACACACACACACACACACACACACACACACGAACACATGAATGTTGCTCCTGTGCTGAGAAGAAGCAGGTAAAATGTTCACAATTGGTCAATTTAAGTGGAATCATATCAGGGAGACAATAACTGCAGACACATTTCACCTTCAGTACCATTCAGTGCAAACTGAACTGTTAATACTGTTAATTCAACCTATGACTCTGAGGTGGTGCTGAACCTGGAGACACTCACAAATCAACTTATCATCTTAAAAATATGCATCGTCAAGGATTAAATGAACCAACATAATTTAAATCAAATTAAAAAATAAATGCTGCTCATACATTAACAATAATTAGTAATATTATAATATAGAATCTGAAGGATCTGAACACTCTTCCACCAGATTTATGTGCATGAAAATACAAATGAATTTGCATTTTCTCTCTTTTTGACTCATGAGCTGCATTAAATTCTGATCAGACAGCAGCTAATTACACAATCAACATCAAGTCAAATGGGCTTTAAAGGTGTCGTTCCCAGGTTGGATCTGCTGAACAGTGTGAGAAGTAACAGGCTCCTCTCAGTTTCAGTCAGGTCCTTTTGTGTCTGGAAGAAATTGAAAGTGATGCACAACAGGAAGTGTGATACAGCAGGTTTTACATTTCCAGCAGCAACAACAGCAGATTGTTTGTGGTCAACAGGAGAAGAAACCGTGAGCAGCGACGCGACACCGAACAAAGACAAGGAAGATCAAGATGAAAGCAATGGAAGAAGAGATTAAAGTCCAGCCCACTCTGATTGACAGACAGCTGATCTGCTCATCAATGCAGAGTATCAGTGATTAACTACAAGCCCTACAACCTTTAGCTTGTGAATCTACACGTCTTCATATGTCAATACTGAGCCACCTTAGCCATTTTATCATATCTGTCTGTGGTGATGCGACTGTGATACTGTGGTATTATCAGAAAAGCTTTGCAGAGGAGCAGCAGTGACGTTCTGGTGTTTTACTATGGATGAGTGGAAAAATGTGCATCGACAGAATAACACATTAATGAAATGACAGTTGCCACGGTGACATTCACAGCACCAGCAAAACCTCTTAAAAAGACATCAGGATCAAGTAATTGTGTACAGAATAATAATGAGCCAAAGATTGAGCCCTGTGGGGCTCCACCAGGGAGTTCACGTTCTAAAAATATGAATAATTAGATTAGTCAGTGAATAAAGGATACGTTCAAAAACAGGGTCTGAGAAAAGGAGAGCGTGCTGCTCCCTTGAAAACACAGACTGCTGTTACGAGGTGTGTTTGAAGGGTAAATGTGTACAGTGCCGAGTCTTTTCACAAACCCCCCCGGCAGCAGCTCGTCACTGTGGGTGGCAGCAGCACAGTTGTTTAGGGATATATGACCCCATGGGGGGGTCAAAGGTTTATTAAAGAGCCAGTAAGTACTTGTTCAAAATAGAGCCCTGACCCATTACCCTCTCTCCCCACCCCCCACCTGCTCTACACACACACATGCACGCACACGCACACACACACACACACACACACACACGCACGCGCACACACACACACACACACACACACACGCACGCGCACACACACACATGCACATGCACACACACACACACACGCACGCACACACACACACACACACACATGCACACGCACGCACACACACACACACACACATTTTCACATTGCACCTGTTCAGGAAATGGTCGTAGACGAGTTCTGGGTAAACACTGAGGGTTTGTAATCACAGACAGATGCACTGACGATGACAAAACCTGAAGTGAATTATATCCAATAATATTAATAATGTGTTTCCTCCTCTACATGATTGACAGCATAGTTATTATAGCAAAATACATACACAGATAGAAATAGATATAGATTCCATTAGGTTCAACTTTATTGCCATTCCATTTAGCATCTTTGCAAAAAGTGTAAACAGATAAATATCCAAACCTAAATGAATTTTTACAGAATAAATGATAAATCAATGATGCTTAGAATAAAATAAAACAGAAAAATAACAGGAAGATAAATCATATCATCATGTATCCTATAATACAAACACGGTGTGACACAGTGTGAAGGGAGCAGGTGTGTGAGATGTGCACGAGACAACATTTAGCTAAAAACCTTAAATTATGATCAAATTGCACACAAATATTTTCTTCCTTTTGTAAATTCAATTCCCCAGGCATTCGCAACTTGACAAGAATCAAAATGTGGTTGGAAATATTCTGAAACATTTTGACTGTTCACCCAAAACACCAGCAGCCTCAGACCAATGAAGATCTGACATGTGAACCCTGATTCAGACTGTTGTCATCACATCTCTCACATCAAGTTGTATCAGCAAGGTCAAGCTCTAGTTCTGCTGTGGATCATTGGGTCTGACCTCCCACCTCCCCCTGGAACGCAAACCAGCCCCGCTTTCCCATCCTGAAGGGGCAACAAGACTTTCTCAAAGTCATATTAAAAGAGGCTCAATCTCTCCTGTGAAGCATTGATGTCTAGACGGCTCCTCTCCCATGAAAGGCTCGGAGGCCTCGTCCCTCGCGCTCATCCTCTCCTCCCTTTGTCTCGTCCCTGTGTCCCTCCGTCTTCCCCGCTGGCACAGGACAATTACCAGCCAGCGCTACTTCCTAAACGTGTCGTCAGGGGCCGAGCGGTTCCCCGTCGGGCCCTGGCAGCCAGGGTCCGAGGGCGGGACCCCCGTGATCGACCATGCAGAGCCGCAACACAAGAGAGCGGCTGGCTGCTCTCCAAGGCCGGGCGGATGCAGGTGTCAATCATGGTGGCAGAGGAGGACAGTGGGAAAAAAAATAATCCTGAAGATGACAGTGGGCTGAATATTTATCTGGCTCTATCGTGGACAGCAGTCGTCATATTATGTGTTCACACACTGAGAGGTGAAATAATACATTTTGATCTTGATTAGAAATCTGTCCTCATGTCAGAGCGTCACATACGTCCAACGTTTACACTCGCACCGTCGGCCTCCACATCTTTTTTCCTCCCAAATTGGATCCCGCGCTCTATCTCTCACGGCCGCGTCCCCGGGCTTATCACGAGCTAATGACTACATCGGCACACCAGCGAGGGGGAGGTCCAACAGTGTGTCTCGGTCTTTTCATGCCAGAGGGGCCTCTGGCACAAAAGGCCGTCCACAAAAGACCCCTCTTATTCTCTCATTATTGACACCCTTAATTGTTTGTGCTGTCTGATAATGGCCCTCAAAGCCTCGCCGTATCAGCAATAACCTTCTGTCTCGGTTGTATGGGGTGGATCGGGGGACCGGGGGGGGGGGGGTACTGTAGTCCTGTCCCACTGCTGGGGGACTGAAATAAATGTCGAAGTATCAACAAGGGTTTTGAGCCGGTCTCTCTGCCACTTTCACAAGGTTGAAGCGCTCTGTATTCATAACCGTCGCCCGAATTTTGCACAAGTGCGTGTGGACTCTCAAACCCTGCGGAGGCCGTCAGGGAATCTATTTCCATATTGTTTATTAGCAGCTCTGCGTGTTTGCCAGCGCTGCAATTCGAATTCGGAACCACGGGCGCTCTGCGATATTGTTGTCTTATTAATTACGTGCGGGGGTGTAAGTACAAATCTCTTGATACGTCAGGCACGGTCTTCAAACGCGCTGCTTTATTATGAGCGGAAACGTTAGCCTTAATTAAACGGCACACTTTTATTAGCGCAGCGTGTAATGGCGGCTTCCACTCCTGTCAGCGCTGAGCGCCTGGCGCTGGTGGTTATGCCAGTCAATGGCCTTTAAGAAATAAGAACTGTCGAATCCCATTTCAACTTGTGTAATTAGAGCGAATGCTCTTGTCATTAGTCAGGCACAAATTGCCCACTTACCCTGCCTTATAAATATTTGAGAGACACTTCTTATAAATTGTTAGAGTATTGAAAGGAATTTGCCTGAAAGCAAATTAATAAGTTATTTATGAGGAGTGTTAATCAGTTATCTTTTTGCATTCATAGTTTGAGTCGGTCGAGTCATTGAGACGAGCGGCCGACAATAACAGACATCTGTGGCCAACTTCAGCAGTGTCGAAACTTTCAGTCACACACACACACACACACACACACAGTAGTCACGGTGCCAATAACACACACTCACTCACTACACATCAGTCTTGAGGAGATGGGATTCGCTGAGCTCCACAGCTTGAGTTTAACTGTGTTTATGATGAGTTAACACCTGAACCTGCTGATGACCGGACTGCAGTCAAATCAAATGTGTGTCTTGTGTGAATCAAGTGTAAATGCAGACAGCAGATGTGCTGTAGGTTGTATGATACGACTCATTATTATGGGATATTTATGACCAAGATGAAGCTAATTCCTACATGAATTACACTGTTGTGTAGTTTGATCTATAACAACACGTTGGAGGCTGATCATCAGGACATGTGGTGAAGTACGAGTAGATCACAATATGATCATCTCCAGCACCATCTGCGCCTCCGTGCGGCGTCAACCCTTCGCAGGTCTTTATGTCAGTGTCTGTATATTTAGTGATTCTTTACACTCAGCTGACTCTGTGTGACAGCAGACATTGTTAACAGCACGACTGTGATGCAACTGCAGAGCCTCAATTTGGCCCCTGTGATAACAGAAGTGTTCCACTGAGGCTGTTGTCATTGTAAATATTGTCGGTCACATGGCGGCGGCGGGGGCGATGATAGGCGCTGAGCAGAGCGGGAGGCTGCTGAGGTGACAGTGGGAAACTGAACAGGTCTATTTGTAGTGGCTGCGCTGCAGAGGAGCTTTTCAACGCTCCCAACGAGTGAAGATAATCTGGGGGCAATATGAGTTCCTCCTCTGTCTAGACGAGGTTTGGCTGAGTGAAGTCCAGCAGGGATCGACTGATGAACTACATGATCGCAGGGGGTTTGGGGCGTGTGTGGCCACGCAGACTAAAAAAAGAAGATACAGCAGCGTCCTGCATCCTGATGAAGTACAGTACACAGTACTCTCTACTATGCAGTACAACCATAGTGCTGCTCTGAATACTGAGAGTTTCATGTACGAGATGTGCAAAAGTACGCGTGCACCTGCCCCCGGTGCTGCAACTCATGCATCAGTGTTACTGAGTGCAATGCCTGCTGGGATAAAGGAATCCCTGCCTCTTCTTCTTCTGCAGCTGAGGACCTGAAGATGAAACTCACTGCAGGGATGTGAACGCCAGGATCCTTTTAATCCCACATGAGAATTGAATTGAAGAGATTAACATTGAGTCCAGGTCTTTCTGTGCTTTGCTTAAGCCTTATATTTACACCTTTTTGTGATTCAGTCCACGCTGAGTGACGTGGCAGAAATTTGCAGCTACACTATTATTTGTGGGTTTGAACTTTCAAGTACGTTCACATACTGACTCCACAGCGTCTCAGTGGAAGCAGAGCTGCTCCTGCTGCAGCTTCGCTCTGGGATCTGAGCTGATCTGTGTATTCTGGGTTAAATATGGTGCAGCTGTAACAATGGCGGCACTGGAACATATCGTGCAGGTTTTCCTGTAGTAAACATCGGAGGGTTGAGAGGAGTCGTCACCTTGCAGCCCACCCACAGCGCTCCGGCCGAGTCCCTGACCCTCTGCGCATTCTTCACTCTCTCCGTCCGACTCCCCTCCATCACACACCCACAGAGGTTCACTGGCTTTCTGATGTGACGGTGTGTGTGGTGAGCGCCTGCATGTGACAGACTGCTGCGTGTGAACAGCATCACATGAGCAGGTTGTGTCTGTACAGTGCGTCTCTGCAGTTGTTTTAATTTGCTCCGACCCTATACAGCACACACACACACACACACACACACATTGCATGTATGTAGTCACCTCTGTGTCTGCGAGTGTCAGCAGCCTGTCAGTGCTATCTGAGCACAGCATGTAAACCTATAACTGTCCTTATACACGAAGCAGAAACCTTCTCGGGCCTCTGACGGCGCTTCAAACCAGGCCGGCCGACTGGACGGATCCTCTTCCAAGTCCTGATGCTCTGTAACTCATTCAGGGCGTTGACGGTGATGAAACCAACTCCTTTTCCCTGACCCGCACCCCTGCTGCCATTTCTGCCATCCACACACACACACACACACACACACACACACACACACACACACACACCCTCCATATTCTGAAAAGACAGCTGGCAAACAAACTGCTGGCATCTTTCTCTCTGTAGCAGAGAGTCTTTAACTGGTGCAATCATTTTACTCTTCTGGCATCACGAGCAGCATCGTACAGGCTCAGGTTACAGACAGGAAGCTCCAGGTTACAGGAGGCTCCAGGTTACAGGAGGCTCCAGGTTACAGGAGGCTCCAGGTTACAGGAAGCTCCAGGTTACAGGAGGCTCCAGGTTACAGGAGGCTCCAGGTTACAGGAAGCTCCAGGTTACAGGAAGCTCCAGGTTACAGGAAGCTCCAGGTTACAGGAGGCTCCAGGTTACAGGAAGCTCCAGGTTACAGGAGGCTCCAGGTTACAGGAGGCTCCAGGTTACAGGAGGCTCCAGGTTACAGGAAGCTCCAGGTTACAGGAAGCTCCAGGTTACAGGAGGCTCCAGGTTACAGGAAGCTCCAGGTTACAGGAAGCTCCAGGTTACAGGTCATGAGGTTCCTACAGTGGAAATGTGACAGTGACTGAGGTTTTTCTTGGTGGACTTTGTGGTTTCACTTTGACTCTTTACTGAAGTGACATTCATCCATCTGTTTGGAGGAGAAATCCTTTCATTCTTCCCTCAACCTGAAATTTGGAACTCATTACTTCTGGCTGTCTGTAATATTGAAGATAATTTTGCCGCTGCTGTCGATGTCCCATTCACACGGGACTAATTGCCTGCGGAGGTTCAGTGATTTTCCGTGCGCAAATCTTTCATATCAGTAATTTGTAAAGTATTAATTTCAGTAAAAATTACACATGTATTTTGTTGAATGTGGAGCCTCCCTGATAACATTAATCCAGACAAACTGAAGCCTCGTTCTGACGTGATTCACTTTTGTGTATTTTCTTCATCATCTTCAAAAATTATGAATGATTCATTACTTTATATTTGATGCCATTTGGAAGCACCCTTGCAAACAGTTGACACAGAATCTTGATGGGATTTTCCATATTGAAAGAATCCAGTTTAATAATGTTCAGGCTTGTGTTTGAAATCACCCTCACTTGTCAGATTGCCACAGTTGAATGTGGACACACGATAAGAGAAACGCTCTGCAATGCAGGAAATTGGTCTTGTTGACAGGTGTGTAGGAGAATGAAGGCAGGCCACAACAAAAAGATGAAAATGATTCCAAGTGTGGATAAATGGAAGCGGTGCAGATGTGCCAACCAATTTGTTCGTGCCAACTGCCCAAAGTCTTTTAGTTGAAACCCAAAGCGTGAACAGTCATTAGAATAAAACACATTCGTTTCTACATATTCAAATTAGGGAAACAAATAAAAAGCACCAAAGCTTTGTGATAAAATAACAGAGGGAGAGAAAAAGGGGGACAAGAGAGAAGAAGGAGAGAAGAAAAGACAACCAGGAAAGAAAACTTCACTGTATTTGGGGGGAGGGGGTTTGAGGAGCCGGAGTTCACAGAGAGGGGTGCCTAATTTAAGACAGGCCAGAGGCCAGGTGTCCAGCCGGTGGAGCGATGGTGTGGCCTGGCAGTGAAGAGTAAACACACATTCCTACCACAGGAATGCGTGCATGTGTCCATATTTACTGTGTGTGTGTGTGTGTGTGTGTGTGTGTGTGTGCGTGTGTGTGTGTGCGTGTGCGTGCATTATACATTACCAATGGACTTTCTTAACATTTCTGTGTGAGTGTGAAACAACACATATAATAAATGACATCAAATGAATACAGGAGAGACACAAATCTACCACACACACTCATACAAACCAACATGCTACAATCAACATCAGAGGCGTGGACTGATTGTGAGTCGGGCCCTTGAGCACAGACAGAGGAACGAGATACGAAACAACTACAATCAACTATTTCATCTGTGATCTCTTTCTCTCTTAATGGTCTTTTTGATTGTCTTTGTCATTGTTTTGTGTCTCTTTGTCATCATTTGATTGACTTTCCAACAGTAGACACTTACAGTCACTTCAAACAGGGGGGCCCCCTGGACCCTGGACCCTGGACCCTGGACCCTGGACCTGTACCTGTTCATTCAGTGATCCATCCATGACTATCGGCCACAAACGCACCGGCTGGACAAACACAGGTGCACACAGCAGCAGCAGTGTGGTGAGGTGCTGCCCTTCATTTCTGTAACATACACAACACACACACTCGCTCACACCGGCTGGACATTCCACTCATAGCCTCCCAGCAGCCTGAGGAGCGCCCAGAGAGCTGCTGACCGCTCCTCCTGACCCCGACTCTGGACGCTGCGCAAACCCCCCACAGGCAGAACAGGTGGCAGGGCCGGAGCTGAGGGCAGAGCAGGGGAGAGCGGGCCGTCTAAAACAGACCACGAGACCCCCTGACCCCTCCGCTTCAGACCCTCGACCCCCCCGACCTCTGAGGCACCTGCGCAAGCTGCTCCGCGGTACGTGGACAACCTGTTGCCATGCACCATCGAGTCCGATGCCAGGGTGAACGTGCGTGAACTGTACATGTGTGCACTGCAAATTAAAGTTTGGGTTGTACAAACAGAGACGGGGACGCTGTGCAGGCGGCTGTGACCACACATGAAGAAACACACCAACACAACACACACGATGAACCTGCATCTATCTCCACATGCACGTATCACACATGTTTAACGTACGGTAGACAAAAAGCAAGCAGTTGGTTTTCAGCCTGTAGCTTTCGAGTTTATTGATTTGTAATTAGCTCAGGTGACTCTGTCTGATCTGCAGTCGTATAATCAGCTGCTCTTTTGCATTTGTACCAGATTTACTCTTCACTCCTCTGAACAGACACAGAGGAGCCTTTTGATGGGAACTGACACACATAAAAATTCACAGTGACATAATCACACAACACAAGGCAACAACCAGTTTTAACTCTTTAAAAAAACATCTGGGGAATCTAAGATGGAAATTGGTAAAAACTGAAATAGATACACGTCAAGAAAGTCCTTCCATATATCATTTATATTTTTATTTCGACTCAGTCAGCTGATCAGTCAGGTCAGCTGATCAGTCAGGTCAGCAGCTCTGTCTCTCTCTCTGTGTAAATGTGAACCTGTGTGTGTTTCCAGGCTGCTGCCGTCCTTCCTGTATTTTCCCAGCAGCAGTCTGGACACCAGAGCTCTCTGGGAAGCAGGAGATGGGCAAAGGGCAGGTCACAGAGCCACAACACTGACTCCCTTTAAAAACTGCTCCTGTTTACCGCCTGTCACCGATCTGTCGGTGCGGACGCTCAGTTTTTACACAGCGGAGGGAAACTGGAAGCCTGTTAGTCCAAACCTGCAAAACAGCATCTTACTGACAGTTAGCTGAACAGGAAAGTTGTGTCTGGATGGATAAACAATGAGCTTAAAGACAAGCTCCGTGTTGCTGAGAGGAGCTGTCAGTGGTGATAAATATCTGTGGTTTCATCACTATGAGCAAAACCTCACATTAATTACAGTCGTTTGATCTATTGGTAACGATCATAAATATATAGATTGGTGCAGGTTTAATTTGATATTTGTTGACACGCATGTAAAAGGATTGAGTTTCTTCATGATTAGAGGTGCAGCTGGATCTAACAGACAACACGCAAATCTGTCGCTGTGTAGATACAGAAAAGGTTCTGTTAAAAAAATCTAAGGTCAAGCGAAGCAGCATCTATTGTCTTAGAAGCCGGTTGGGGAAATATTGTGAACCCAGATGCAGACGCATTCAGATGTGATGAGACGGCAAACTGAAGACGCTGCAGCATGACAAATCTAAAAATTACCCCGCAGGCCTTCCCTTTGTTTTCACTCCAACTTACAGTCATGTGTTTTTTGAATATCAACTTCCACATCTACAATGCATAAATTCATTGCACATTCAACAGAGAGGGTGGCGATTCCATGCAGAGAAATGGGGCCTTGGATTTCGGGAGGCCATCAGGCCCCCTGCTGTGTTTCTCATCCAAACTCATTTGGATGTGTGACTGGGAACGAATCAAGGAGAATTACTTCTACTCAGCCGAAAAGCTATCTCACATGCACAAACAGTACACACACACACACACACGCACACACACTCTCACGCACAACAGTACACACGCACACACACTCTCACATGTCCACAAACATAAGCACACTATGAGCTGCAAGAGTGATTTTTGCATCATCTTTCATGGATTTTTAGGATCCTCTTCCAGGTGAAAAAAGCTCAGCATTATAACTTTTCTGCTCTCATTTCATTTTTAAATCTCCAGCTCATCTGAAAGCACCTTTCGGACGCTTCCAACTGTTTTTAGGATAATGTAACCCAAACCCAGCGCTGGGGGAGTCATTAGCCTTCATCTTGGCCATGACTATCAAAATAATTAGCTCTTGTGGGATGGTTTGCAATTTAGCATCAGAGGGTCCGAATAATTTATCATAGCTGGAAGCTTTTATTGGATTGAACTATATCTGAAATCGACCCCAGAGGTGCAGGTTTGGTGAAGGAGGAGCCGTGGACAGGAAGGAGGATTTGGCTGATGCCCAAACAAAAGGTCATGAGCTTTAGTGACCTTTGAGTCCAAGTAACTGTAAGAATGTCAAAGTGTGGAAGTAAAACAAGGAAGTTGTGCTTCAGTATGAGAAGAATACAAACACTCACATAACATCAGCTTCCAGTCTTTATGCAAAGCTAAGAAAACCACATCCACAATGTTTCATCTCGCTCAAAATGTTCCCAAACTCTTCTCCTTTTAAAGTTAGTATAGAAATATATAAGAATGAATGAAAAATAAAAATGTCATTTCTACAGTTGTATTTCTAAGTAATTTAAAGGTTAAGATAACTGATGTGGAAGAGCACAGGCCTTGGACTGACGGCATGCCGATCAATAAAACTGATCAATTAAACAACTGAATGAATGAAATTAATATTGGTGTCGACAGCGGTGAAATCCTGCAGCTCACAGCCGCCAGCTCATCGCTTCTCACACACGCAAGGTAAAGTGATCGTCTGGGTTTCCTCATGAAGCTGAAGCCCCCTCTGTGTGTGTGTGTGTGTGTGTGTGTGTGTGTGTGTGTGTGTGTCTGGCTCATGCTGGGCTGGAAGCTGTGGGTCGGCACTAGTTTCCATATATCCTCTCTCGGCTCTCTTGTCTGCAGGATCTCCCAGCAGCCCCTTCAGCTCTTTGATGTCAGGCTGCGTTTCATATGAAGTGCAGCATGTTGGGTCAAATAGAAGCGAGCGGAGGCCGCCGTGCCGGACCACCTGCACTCTCTCCTCCATGCTCCATCATTTAAGAGCTCCAGGACAGCTGCCTCTCAAACTCGACGCAGGAGCGCCGAGAACAGACGAAGCGTTTGGTGCCGAGGTGTCATTTTGCCTGAGGATCGATTCTAGTTCATTTGAACAACATCTGACCTGATGACCAAGAAACATGTTTGAGACCAATATTATATTATTGTAAAACATTAAAAAAAAGGGGAAATACAAAAGCCTTGAAGAGGAACGCTAATTTACCAACACTTGTCATTTGCTCCTATGGGTTGTGATAAAAAGGTGCTCACAAAGTTGAAGTTGAGGTCTTGCAGGAATGACACTAAAAAACCTGAGACGAGCAGTCAGGTGATCAGACGGCTTCGAAACAAACCTCCAGGTTGGTCAAAGCTAATGAGGCTGAACTGTAAACTGGAGGAATTATTATCGGTCTGTGCTCACTTTCTGTTTCACCTGCAGATGAAGTGTGTGAGATCGTTTCAGTCTGACTGCTCGTGTCTCTGAACGTAGTGACGCCCAGATATCAACTCAGCGTTTTTAGAACTGAGAAAAAGACAATTTGATAAATGAATACAATAGATTTTCCCTTAAAGCTGCACAAATTGATATTTTTAAGAAAGAGATGTCTGTAGTGATGAAGCCATGCAGAGTGATCACCAACTCTGCTCAGTATTTCAGCATCTTATAGGTCATTGTTTGGGTTTTAAGGCCTCAACGTTTTTGGTTCATCGCTCTCATCAACCACAGCTCAGCAAGTAAAACAGTGAAATGTGATTCACTGTGAACTATGAATCCGTTTAAACACAATAATAATAAAACCCTGACGGACAAACAGTGAAGAGGAAAAACAGGAAGTGACCCAGCACCTGGTGACACACCTCTGTGTCCCCACACTTCCTGGTGATGCTCCTTCCTTCCCAGTGACTGACAAAGTGCAGTCAGCCGGAGCAACTATGCATGAAGGGCCTCTAATGTGAGAGGGCGTGAAAGCTCACCTTTTTTTTCCGAGACAAGAATTACACACCTTGTGTTTAAACCGGGGGCTTCGAGACGCTGCTGCTCGGCAGAGTTTTGCCGGGAGCAACGCCGCAGGCTCGACTCAGCGCTTTGTGAATTCTTCGGGCCCCATCCGGCTCCAGGTGTCGCAGCCGCGGCCACAAGCTCGGGCAGGACACGCCCGTCCAAAGGCCTGTGGACACAGCCATGTTGTCACGCTCTCATTTTGGTGTCACGCCACATGTCAGTCACTCAGCGCCGAGGCCAGAGGCCGGCACTTACCTGCCTGAGCGCTGCTGAACTGAGAGGGCTGAAGAATACATTGGACGGACACGTCATCAGGTAACAGCACTGAAGCTACATTCATACCTGCGTGTTGAGGGGTTACGTCACACCTGCGCTGGTCACGTGCACAGACTCTGCGTGAGAGTGCCGAACGACGGCAGTGATTGTACATCTCATATTCACTGATGAAACAAAGAATGAATGAGAGGACATGAAGACGGTTACAGGGGAGAACCGTCTGATAAATGTGGTCTGAACTATAAATCCTTCGGCAGCTTTCTGAGGCAGGACTCCTGTTAAACCCATTGTGTGGATCATAAATCTGGCTGAAGAGTCTGCGGCTCTGTGAGACTCGACCTGAGGCAGAGCAGCTCCGCGAGGCAAACGCTCCACACGCTTTTATAAAAGTTTCTGAGTCTGACAGTCGGGTCGACTTCGCGCAGTGATGCTTCAGGTGTGCACAGGTGAGAAAGACAGCAGAGTCTGAACTTCTCTTTTTTTATTTTTCACAACTTCAGTCAATAACCTGAATGCCCTCAAGGAGAGATCGTCCCAAAGTGTGAAGATACAGTTGGACACTTTGAACCAGCTGGTTTGTTTAAACCTCGTCCCTAATGGTTCTGGATCAGATCACTGATCCTGGACCAGTTCCTGCACCTCACCTCAACACTGTGTGTGTGACCGGGCTGATTCATGCATCAGTGGATTTCTACTGTTCCAGCCTTGAGCTTCACCAAAACACGACCGCGATGATGAGAACACACTGTTGCACGGGCGTCAATAAAAGCACGAGTGCAACTTTCCACGAGAAACAACATCCATTGACCCTCGACTTCTTCTCCACTCCTCGGCTCATTAAGGCTGCGGCTGAGTGCTGTGGGCTAATTGAGTGAATTGTCTAACAGTGGACAGTGTGTGTGTGTGTGTGTGTGTGTGTGTGTGTGTGTGTGTGTGCTCCAACACGTTCCCCTGGATTGTTGTTAGAGCCCGGCTCCTGACAAAACCAGCCTGGGCCCTCAGTGCCTAGATAACGAGCTGTATGGCTGACAGGTGTGTCGAGATTAGGGCCGGGCTGTTCCCTATCACCCCCCACACACACACACACACACACACACACACACACACACACCCATCAGCCAGCAGCTCACCATCATCCCGTCCTCTTACAGTAAACATCCCCATCAGCCTGCCTGCCCACTCTGGGGAGCCAAAGGAGAGAGCATGTTTGACATAATTAATTGGCTCTTTCTATAAAGTGAGTCAAAAGAGATGAAAAGGGTTATCGGGCTGAAATAATTAATTTGGAACTAAATTCGCTGACAGTTGGGTTCTCTCAACAATTCACCTTTTTTTCTCTCATCAGCGCCTCTTGAATGACGAAGAGCCTGATGATAGTGGCTGGTGTGAAAATGAGAGCATTTTAATGAAATATGGCTAAAAAGGAATTTAATTAATTTGAACCTGCAGAGAAGGTCTTGCTCTTATACAGTTCTCGTAGATTATTGCCTTCCATTATGAGGCTAATGTAGCAAGCATTTTATTCCAATTAATTTGAAATGAAAGAGGAAATTATGTGGATTAATAATGGTGGGGGTGGTTACACACATCTCTTCAATTACCCTGCGTATAGTGCCCTCTCCATATCTTACCATCACAGTAATTAACGGGCTTCAGGAGGACTATTACAGCAGTCAATGAAAGAGTTTGCTATCGCCGGCCGGACAGAGGAGCGGCCGGGATCATTCTCAGGCTGAATGAAAGGCCGTGACTGGGATCAGTTGGTTTGCTGATTCTAATCGCGGAGCTTCATTTCTTCGACCTCTCGCTCCGAGCAGACAGACAACGTTTGCAAATTGAATTGATGAAAGCTCATTTGGTGGAATATTCGCTGTTGAAATGAGCCTTTTGTTCCTTCTGCTGGATGTTGAACTGCAGAACAGACAGTTAACAACTGTTGAGAGTTTATTGTGTGTTTGTGCGTCAGTGCTGCTGAATGTGTGTGTGTGTGTGTGTGTGCGTGCGCAGAGCGGCAGGGAGGAGGCGCTGTGATCACCATTAGTGCTAATTATGTTCTTTGTTGAATGGACAAAGGAGGAGTAATTGAATCCATCACCTCTCTCTCTCTCTCTCTCTCTCTCTCGGAGACTCGACTTAAGCTGCACGGTCCAATAATGTCAGAATCTCTGCTCTCACATACGTTCACATTCAGAACTTAGAAACCACTGTTACATATGTGACTCTGCTATAAGTTGAAAATATTCACCCTCAAACCAGCATTTGACTGACTGAGTCCTGACCTTCATCAGCTTCAGTAATTTCATCCTGTTATTATTTCAGATCTTGCTCATCAGGCCTCACAGTCTGTTAGCTGGTCTGGTTTTGGGGCTGGAGCTCTGAACTGGTTCAGGGTACGGAGTCCCACAGGGGCCAACACTGGGATTTTGGACAATCTGATTCTTCATTCTTCAGCTTAATTTTCATTTTCTGTAAAAGCTAATTAGTAAACTCCCTCACACATAAGTGCTTTTTTAAAAATGATTTTTCCTGAGCTTCATGGTGGCTGCTCAGTATCACTTTTTTTTTATTAAGTTCTAAAATATCCCTTAATTTTAAATGTTTCATTTATTATTATAATATAAATTATATAACAATATTAATTAATATTACAAATGTCATTATTCCTTAAAACCATTGTTTAATATTACATTTTTTCCCGGAGCTTATGATATTAATGAATTTTACACATTTTTAAAGTTTGCATGAACTTTAGAATTTTCATTGAAATTTGCCAAATATTACAAAATTTTAAAATTCCACAAAAGTTAAAACTATTTAATATTCATAATGTGTTTTTGTATAAATTTAAAAAAAAATTGCAACATTAAGCAACAATTTACAACAAAGTTAAACTTAAAAATTCAATCAAATGTGAAAGAATGTGCTGGATTAAACTATATTTTATATTTTTTCTGTATCTAAATGAAGCCAAATCACAAACTCTAAAATGCAGACGACCCAAGACTCTTGAAGCAAAGCAGCACAACCATGACGCTGTCTGTCGATATAAAGGGAAAAAACTGTTTTAGTTCCTGTTTAGAATCTTCATCCATCAAACAGACAAAATATATGATACATAATAATTATTTTACATTTCAGGAAAAACGCTGATGGAGTTTTCAAAGAAAAGTCGAACCTGCTGTTTGTTAAAATGCTTCAACATCTCAGCAGCCTAATGAACAATTTATCATCTGAATGAGCCTCCACGTTCGGCCCCTCGTCCCCGGAGAGCCACCCGGCCTGCTGCTCCTCCTCACCGAGGGGGGCCCCGAGCTCTCAGGGGGCCCCTGGAAGGATGTGGGGCCGGTGAAGCAGCGCTCCACCGGGGACCCACCCAACATCCTGCTCCTCTCCCTCCGGAGCCCATGTGTAATTGTCACTGGATGCTCGTTAAAGGATCCGATGAATCAGAATGGATTGGCCATTACAGGTCAGCGGGCAGGGCAGCGCCGCTGGTCGGCCCCTGCTTCATCTCATACGTGGCTCTAAATGAAGACTCGCTGTACCATGACTCCATAATGTCCCCTTGATGTGCCATTAACATTTATGACTCTACAGAAGATAACGGGGCATCGCAGCAGGCCTGTAAAGCATCGACACGGGTCCAGGACCTGCGATCCTGGATCCGGGACCAGAAGGCCGAGAAGACTTTATTTATTTCCACTGTTGTCCTCGATGAAGAAACTGTGCTTTAACCTGTTCCTTTCATTACTGACTGTTAACTTATCCCAGTGCTTTGTTGGGAGCTGCCAGGTCGGCTCGTAAATAGACACTTAAATATATCATAGTCATCACTAAAGACACATTTAAAAAGTGTGTTTGTCCGTCCACTAATGAAGAGATGAGGCTGAAAGATTCAGAAGAGCAATTAAGTGAAGAGATTTTTTTATATATTCATATAAATAAGCCGAAGGCTGCCACATCCATAACAGAAGCAAAAGTAATTTGTCAAACATTTAGGACTTTGACTCATGAGAATCTGACAGTATATCACCGGAGAGGATCCTGGCATCGTTATGTTTCCCAGGTTGCGTCTGGTACAAGGATGAACAGTTCAAGGTGTTTGCTCTGAGTTGCAGTGATTTAGGCTCCGTGTTCACTCTTTGATAGCTGCTACTGAGAAGCAGATGCTCGGGAGGAATCACAGCTTTGGTTGTTGCTGTGACTGTTCTGTGACTTCTAATGATGAAATTAGAGTAGAAAGATCCCTCGTCTTCAAATCTGCCCGCGAGCCTCCTGAAGCTCAGATCATCCGAACACGAGGAGGAGAAGAAGCTTGCAGAGTGAGTGGAGGCTCCCAGCAGACACATTAGCTCTCTTCCTGTGTGTTCGTCGTCCACACGGCGAAGGAGACTCCAGGGACGGCGAGCGGCGCTGGTGGTACCGAGTCGTCCTCTTCACACTTTTAAATCACATTCTCTCTGCCTGCGCTGCCAAATTAGAAGCAGAACTTTGTCTGCGAGTCTGGAGGAGAGGTGAAGGAGAGACAGATGGGGATATGAAAGACGGAGGGATGGAGCAGAGACGGGTTGTGTAAGATGAACGATAAGCTGCTGAAGAGCACTTTCTAGTGGCTCGACGGAGGACCAGCACGTCAGGCCGTCGTCCCCACAGAGGAGAACGCTCTAAAGACCTGAAGGTTATTATTTTATAGCACTGAAGTTTAGATTCTACCTGAGAAATCCAACAAGGACTCAGGCTCCCTTAAAACAAATCTTCAAGTCTCTTCACTCAGTTTTCCTTCTTCACAGCACATCGATCAAATGACACTAAACTCTGCACATTAAAACAGTTTTGCTCCCTACATTAACATGTATGTGTGAAATTACTGAGCAGCTCGTCCCGTTTCTGACTTTCGGTGGATTAAGTCAACAATTTGTTGTGGACCAGCCTCCATTTCTTCATCCGTTCATCCATTTCATTCTTTAAATACACGTTATACTTCACACACGTTGTCTCTGTGAGCACTAAACGCTGTGATGGTCGTCTGAGAGCAGCAGAGCATCAGCAACATCAATCCTGACCCATAATGCATCAGTTTCTGGTATCACAGAGGAGCGACTGTGCGCCGCCGCTCTCCGCAGAGAGAAGATAAATTATCAATCCCACAGTTGCTATTGTGCTTTTAACGCGGCGAGAGGCCACATCGTGCAGCGGCCATGTCATCCAGCTCCGGCTGTGAAATCCTCTATCTGGGGCGCCGGTGCACGGATAATATGTATGTAACCGATGTGCTGGTGATGAGCGGCTCAGTCTTCTGCTCCAGGAATAGAGCCGTGTCACAGAGTTGCACAGGGTTTCTGATGTGGGATCATATTTTAGACCGAAGCTCACGAGTGGGCGGTCTGCAGGACCGGACCCACGACCATAAAGTTCATCACATACTGACGAGCGACAAACAGATTCATGCAGGACACCAGGACTCGTTCACTGACGAGTAAGGAAAGAACGTGACTCGTACTTTGGCCTCCAAACCTCATCTCAACTGAACCTATGGGAGGTTTTCCAATGACGTAAAAAAGGCCTCATCAAAACCCCACAGGAGGAATCTGTGGAGGAATCCTGCAGAGGATCCATGAGAAGCTGATCTGGAGGCTCGTGGTGGGAAACATCTTAAATTAACTAAGACACTTTAGTTTTCCCTTTAATTTGTCACCCATATGTGCAACTGACAAAATTATAGTTGTAGTTGTAATTTTTTTTCCGCCATCGTCACGTTTACTCCTGAATTTTAAAGCTTTTATTTTGGAAGAGCCCCTGAAACTTCATTTCCATCCTGGGAAACTAAAAATCTCCACCGAACGTGTAAATAAGGTTTTAAATTAAGAACCCGTTGAAATGTTTGGACACTGATAGATTTAACTGGATGTTTGTTCAATATCAGCTAACGTCAATCAGGTTGATTGAATTATTTTCATGGTCAAATGAATCAGTACTAAAAACATCTTTATATTGTGTCTCTTATTTTGCTGAATCGTCAATATCAGCATTCAGCTCGTACAGTTTATCAGATTATTATCAGTCATTTGTAAATGTTATTTTAAACTTTTTCTCAGGATGATGAATTCATGTGTCGTGTCTCATGAATATTTACATAAATCTGTTTGATTGAAGTGTTTCTCTTGTCAGCACTCAAAATGATTCCCATTATCTTAAATGGGGTTTTCCCCCTTTTTAACCCCTTTATTCCCCAAAGACTCGTCAATTAAAATTAAACACGGATAAATGGTGAACTGTTGGTGCCCCGTAAAGAAAGAACGCCAAACCACAACAAACAGGATAATAAAGATCCTTCCGACTTCCCAGAAATGACTAATCCAACATGGCCGTCTGCTTTAAATTTAGTGTTTGGAATAAAGCGGCGCGAGCACAACTGAAATAACTGTTGACAGAGAGATGAACTTTGTTCCCAGAGGACTCAGCTCCGTGAGTCAAAGCTTTTGGCTCAGACGGGTTTTCAGCTGCTGGGACTCGAAGCCGAGGCCGAAGAACCGGAGACACGAGCCGATTCCACGAGCTTCTGCTGTTCAGCTCGTTAACGCGGCCGCGTCAAAGCGCCTTATACCAGCGGCAACAAATCAATCAGCGCAGATCAATGATGTCAGTGTCACCTTGTCAAATACTGACTCGAGTGATTAACTGACTTTTTTATAAAGCCACAAAAGGAAAACAGGAAAATGTGAGAAAATCTGATCTCAATTCATTTTTTTTCCTATAATATTAGAGTTAAACATTTTTAGTCCAAATAAATATTTCCAGGATTCACGATGCTTTAATGTTGCTCATTGGAATAAAGAGACAGCAGAACTCCTCTTTCATCAGGATGAGAGACTCTCCAACGTCTTCATGGCGTCTTTTGGTTGATGAACTAATGCTAATGATCTGTCAGGAGCTCGAGCAGGTCGACGAAACATTGTCTCCATTACATCAACACCCTCGTACCCAGAGAGAGGAGGAAGCTCTCACTCCGACATGACGACACACAAACACACAACACATTTCATTTTATTACAGCTTTATCATTGGATTGGAAAGAAAATCTAAATTTTATTATTTTAAATTTAGATCTTAAATTTTATTTTGATTCATTCTTGATCCTATTTATTCATTAGTAATTAAGTTTGACAGAAACTAAAGAAACCAATCAATTTTTCTCACATCAGCGATGGATGAAATCTTTGTCAGCTCTGCGAAGCCTTTCAGCCTCTTTTAGCTCATTGTTGTGATTTTCAGGCCTCAAACTCCCTCTGATCACAACCTGTCCAGCACCAAATGTTCGACACAAGCTGGTGAACAAAGACAAAGATATATTTTTCACAGAGTCAGTGGAAACCAAAAGTTCACATACATTTATCCAACCAAGCAGAAGCCCATCATGTAAAAATGTTCTCGGCACTGTCAGCTGGAAGCAGTCGTGTGTTTGAGTCTAATTTATTTGTCTTATCCTCATCTGACGACGTGGCTGTGGGAGGTGCAGGTGGAGGCCAACATCTCTCCGTCAGGTGTTTTCACAGACCTGGTGGACATGAGGCTGAAACCAGAGGAGTCTGAGAGAGAAGATAATTACCTCCCCTGGCCTCGAACCTTTTCACCGAGAGCGAAGCCACGTTTTGTTTTTTTGCAGCCCAGGATATCACTGATATAACAATTACAATTCAGGTGTCTCTTTCATGTCACCTCTAAATTGAAAGCTGGGTTCCCTTGTCAAACATGTGCGGGGAAATTCCCCCTCCTCCTCCTCCTCCTCCTCCTCCTCCGGTGCTCGCAGGTAGGGCACAGGGCTGCATGGAGGCATCATGGCCGCCTCCTCTGGCGTTTTTCCACCAGGGGCCTCGGAGATGAAGCGGCGCCGGCTGTCAGGCTGTACACCCTGTTCCTCCTCAGGTGCTCATGTAAACAACCTCCACCGCCGGCTCCGTAACAAGAGAGCTCACTTTCCACCTCACAGCACCACACGTTGTTCCTGTTAGAGATGCATTCTCTCCACGCAGGTTTCCCTTCTAATCGGGGGTGTCAAAGACAGAAGAGGGAGAGAGACGGGGAGGAGGAGGGAGCGAGCGGGAGCATTTCACAGGAGACGCCTGCGTTCACGGCTCTAAACTCTACATACGAGCAGCCGAGTGTCGCGGAGATGAGCTAACTGTCAATCACGAGGCACCCGCCTGTGCAGGGCTCACATGGTAGGCTGCTGCAGGAAAAGACAATGTGCTCCCAGATCATTTACACACCCGAGTGGGAGAGAGTCGTACGTCTGCAACTGGAACAGATTGTTATATGTGTGTTTTGAAGGGTGGGAATTATTCGCTGTGCGAATGAATACATGTCTGTTCTTTACGCAGCTGTTGTGGAGAAGCAGAGCTACGGGCCATGAAGGCGCCGACTCTTTCTGGGCCGTAACACACATCCACGCCTCTGCTGGGAGCGCTGGAGCGCTGCGGTTGTGCTCGGGCGGTAGTGACCCTTTACAGCGGGCCACAGACCGGAGTTCACTTCGGTCAGAATAATCCACGAGCTGCAGGAAAATAGAGAAGTGAAGAGGGATAAGAAAGCTGTATTTTACATCACATATGCTTCTGAGCTCAATGTGCAAAACACGAGAAACACTCGCTTTTCTCATGACGTTATGAATAATACTGATCAGGAAAAAGCCATTTGTACGGGGGAAAAACAGATCAATGTTCAGGGAAATCTGTAGATTCACACCTCAACATATAGTAACATTACAGGAACAAGCACGTAAAGGTTTACGTCTGTCTGATAAAATACGCTGTCACGTCGAGGAGCGAACCAATCGCAAGTCTCTGCTGGTGACATAAATCCACCCTTTGTTTATTGTTTACCTTGTTTACCTGGACAGATTCAGAAATGAGGGCGCTGACAGTCATGGATGTAGAAGTAGAAGTGGCTACGGTGAGAACGGATGAACACAGTGTTTGTCCTGTGAGCTCCCAGTTCAGCTCGGTGTCTGTTCAGTGTGTAAATAGGGAACAACGAGTTAACGAGCTTTAAAGTTGACGATATGTCAGTGTCCCGGCCTCAACTGATCACAGAGCAGTTCTGTGTTCAGTTCCCAGCTGAATCTTAAACATTTTATTCATCACCACACTGAAGTTGGGGATAAAACCCGTTGGCGTCGGAGGAAGCCGTGTGGACGTCAGACGACCTGGACGACATGTGGATTGTGCTGAAAATGCTAAAAATGTCTCAAACATAAATCAGACTTTGCCTCCGCGTCCAGAGGAGCTGATTACACGTGTGTCCTGTCTGGTGTCGTCAGGTCTTCAGGTAGTTTGATCCACCTCACTTTGAAAAGCCTCATTGGAGGAGACTCCCGACTACATTAAGCTACAGATCATGCTCTCCTAGATCTGCTCCGGGCTCCATATCCACACTTATCTCTGGCGGATGATTGACGGGTCGGGGTTTATTTCCCCTGAGACCGCCTTCTAACCCCCCTGCTCTTCTCTCATTGGATGATCTCCCTCCTCGCTCTCATTACACCCCTTATCTCTGTGCCCTGCTCATAAGGTTTATCTTTTTAATTATGTCGCCTCTAACCTGCTGAAGAGGCTTCACAAGTGCCTATCAGTGGCCAGGGTCTCCTGAGCTCCAGACCTTTCTGCTGTCTGGTCACACACACACACACACACACACACACACACTCGTGTTGGTCCCACATGGGCCAGCCTCCCTCTGTTTCCTCACATACAAAGCCGAACCTTTGTGTTCAGGGTCTACTGACGAGAGATAACCCGTTCATGCACGAGCTCAATTATTCATTCTCTTCCTCTGTCTTTCTTTTTTTCTGACGCTCTCTGTCTCTGTCTTTCTCACCTGCTCACCCTCCTGTTTATCCCAATTGTTCATCCTCTCGGTCTCATTTCCTCCCCTGGAAGGGGATTCAAAGAAGATTTTTTTGGAGGTGGGGGCCGATGGGTTGGCACAGTTCACCGTTCAAGGTCAACAAGCTCTCACGAGACGTTTCGACACTTTTCCGGCCGACGTGTCGGTGCCTTCCTGGTGCGTCGAGGATCTGGACCGGGCTCTGGATGGGATTAGAGGTCTGACTCGGATACACCGAGTGTCAGACGCCGGGACGCTTCTTAACCCCACGGCCACAATTGTTGTGACCCAACAAACAAACACTTCCAAAGACTTTCCTGGAAACAGAAAGTTGGTGGCTATTTTCGTTTTCTCGTGATTTGTGGGCGCTGGTGTGCAGGTGGGGTCAATCCAGGCTCAGCGTGTTACCGCTTTCCAAAAAGCCTCCTGGAAACACTCAACAAAAAGTGGATGACATCAGCCGTGATGGAGGGCTTGGAGGGGGCAGCTGGGGTCAAGTGCCACGGCAGCAGGGGAACATTTAAAGCCGTCACCCCTGTCACCCCTCTTCAGGCCGGGTCCACCGGGCTCCACGCCGGCCCGCGGGCTCCCCAGGGTTTAACAAGCAGGCTGTGAGCACACAGCAGCAGCAGGGGGCTCCTGAATAACACAAATCATTGTCTCATAACTGTGGTGGTAACTGCGAGGTCAGAGGTCAAATCACTTCTAATTCAGGAAGTAGATTTTCCATTCATGTGCAAGAGGAGAATGAACAGCAACAAAAACACCAGAACACGAATGTGATGTCTGTGTAGTAATTCTCAAATTTGCTCTGTTAATAGATTGTTAAAAATAAGTTTTATGAATAAAAACATTTGCATGCTAAAGAAAATTACATTATTTGTTTTTAACCTTTAATCAAGTGTGTGTTGACATTTTTTCTTAAAACAAATCTCAATGAATCAGCAGCAGCAAAGCAGGGAGGAATATTTCTGCCCTGAAAACTGGGATGAGCCACCTTGTGAAATTCACACTGCACAATCCCGATCACAGCCTCTTTTCAAACACTCCCCTGCCTTCGCCATCTATGCTTGTTGACAATGAAGTGTGCAGCCTGTCTGGCACGATATCAGAGGTGAATGTGGAGAGGGAGGAGGGAATAATTGATTTGACTTTGGAGGCAACGAATCCCTGCGAGGTTTGAGGGCGAACGGAGGAGGAGCAGCCACGGAGTGTGTAATCACTGGGTATCCATGACACCACAGACAATAAGCCCTCTTAATAAGCCTAATCTCCATCGTTGGGACGGAGGAAGAAGCAGGAGAGCCGAGGAGGCGACGGAGAGGGAGAGGCGGCCCTTTCATGGCGGCTAAATTGGTTTTTCTGGGGACTTGTAGCAGGGATTAAGCGCAGTGTTAAACCCTTTAAGTGCCCCTGAATACCTTGATATTCATGAAAGCTGGTCACATCGCTGAGCCGCTCCGACGACGCGAACATGCACACGTATGCTCGCGCTGTACGGCGCCACCTTTTGTTGCAGGCGGCGTTTTTGTTGAGGAATAAACCAGCAGAGGAAAACATGATCGAGAAGTTTAGAGTTATGCTGTTAATCTTCCTTCAGTGTTAACGTCTCCTCAGTTTGTAGCTGTTAAACTATAATGGAATTTAGGACGAGTATTGTGTGAATGTGTTTGGAGAGCAGAAGTAAAACTGGATCTTCAGGGTTCCCTCGTTGAAAAACCTCGTTGAAAATGCAAATTACTAAAATTCCAGCTGTGGAACATGACGCATGATGAACAAGGGTCACTTCACTTCATATGTCTAAAGAAACAGAAATTTTAAATCACTGTGACTGTGAACAGTTTTCACATTTTCAGACTGAAGCCTAAAAAGTGTCACAGTTCTTGTTTCCTCTCCTGGAAATCAGCTTCAGATTCACGTGACCTACTGATTTAATATTTCTGTTTGAGTTTAACAAACATCATTTCCCACAAGCCCAAGACGTTTACGTCATCAGCTCAACGAGCCGGTGCCGACGTGGCTGTAAGAGAAAGGCTTTCGACAGACTGTGGATAAAACATTGAACGTGTTGGTGGATCGTTGTTAACAGAGAAACTGCTGCAGAGGAAATCTGGTTAAATGTTCGAAACTCAAGGTCAAGGAGTTTTTGACCATATCTCAATAGAATTTGTTCAGCTGTCGACACATGAACCGTTATGACATCGCAGCCGTGGGTTGAAAGGTGGTCGTGTATAAAACAAGGTTGAACTTGAGTTTCGGATATTTTAACACAGGTACAGTTTGTGTTTCCGAGGTCAGGAGAGTTCATGGAGTCACAGAAGCTGATGACCACATCACAACTTCGTAATGAAATAATGCAGAAGAATTGTAAAATATTTGTCATTTGAAATTTTTACATTTTTAAAGGTTTTTAAAGAAACATTATCGCAGTTTAATGATGAGGCTGAAATGTAAAGATGAATGTGAGCAGAGACAGAAGGAGACAGACAAAGTGTGAGTCTGGTTTGTGTTTGCTGCTGGTTGAACTCCCTCAGCTCCTTCGTGACCTGCAGGTCATGTACAGCTTAAAGCTGCTATGTTACAGTTTGTTATGCTATTTTAGACCACACACACACACACACACACACACACACACACACTGCTAAGTGGATTACACACTGATGATTTGTGTTTGACCAAAAGCATTTAGTCACGGCGCGCACAGCAATTCAAACCAAGGATTAGGACCCTAGCATGTCATCCGTTCGGTCAGCGAGCATGTCTAATGGCGTCAGTGATTTAGCATGTCACATGTGTCTGTCAGCATACGAGCTAACAGGACGGGACGGAGGACGGCGGGACGAGCCCCTGCCTCGGGATTCGGGATGTGGACTGGATGACGACGTCCACGGAGCCAAAAGCACTCCACGACACAGCCGCCCGGTACGAGTCCGTCCCACTGTGACCCGGTGGTCGGTCCCGTCGCTGCTGTGAAAGATCTGAGCGTCAGCGTCCACGTTTCAAAGTGTGAGAAGGAAAAACTGAATATTTGAACCTTGAACTTGTTTGATATTTAAAACAACATAAAATAAATATAAGCAGGGATTTTATCTAAGCTGAGGACACGAGTCCCTGTCCTCCAATGGACAAATCCCCAGTCCCCTAAAAAGTTTGACCTGATACCAAAACTAAAGTCTCTGAAATATTTTATTAGGATTTGTCCAATTTCATTAATTCAGTGTTCAGTTTTAATTTCATCAACATCACAGTCGTGGTTCAAAGTCTCCACTCGGCCAGGAATACAATTCAGAATTGATTTTTTGAAATAGTCAAATTTTAAAAATATTGAGTGTAAAAATGTTGGAATCTATATTAAATAAATTATTGTTGCTAAAAGCCCAAATTCCAGAGAAAGTCCCAGCGACGTGAGACTGAGGTTGAAAATGCTGCTGAATGATCAAATCTGAACGTCTTCATGATGATGTGAATCATGTGTTCATATTATAGTGCAGTCATTTGTTTGCTGTAGAAATAATACGTGTAAATACGTAATAAATAAATAAATAAATAAATAAAACATTTATTCTTCAAACACGTTTTCTCACATTTTGAAAACAGTGGTGAAAAGTAACTAAGTACATTTACTCAACTACTTACTTAAGTATGATTTTGAGGTTCATGTACTTTTCTTGAATATTTACAGAACATTTCAGAGGGAAATACTGGACTTTTTACTCTACTACATTTATTTGATCGTTACTAAATATTTTTCAGATTCTGATGAATTATACAAAATATAGTCAACAAACAAATTATCAATTGTATTGATCCCAGGGGGAAATCATCAAAGTACCGAGACATATGTAAAGTCACTTTGACCAGCTGCAACATTTAAGTGTTGAACACATTCATTATAATTCAAATACATATTATTCTGAAACAGGCCATTCTGCAAATGAGTAACTTTATTTTTGGTTCTTTAAGAATATTTTTTTTATGCTAATACTTTGTGCTATTACTTAATGCAGGACTTTTACTTGTAACAGAGTATTTCTAAACTGTAGTATTACTACTTTAACCTACATTAAAAAAACATCTGAATACTTCTTCCACCACTGGCTGAAAATCAGCGAACGGTTGCTCCTGGGATCAAATCACTGTAATATTGAAGTGCATGAAATGAAAGAGCCTACCTACAGACAGAGTGATTGTCGAGAGACGTCTCAGTGAAACGTCTGAACTGTAGAAAAGCTACCGAGGACACGTCACAAAGAGGAGGAAGCTGAGTCGGGACTGTGTCATGTAAAAATCCGTCCCACACATCATGATGTTTGTCGCCACGTCTCGAGCAAACAGTCCCCAAAAATGTTGACCTTTTGGCCACAAACCTCGTCTCAAACCACACATCCCAAAGTGACGAACTTCATCCTCACTTGAAATTTAGCTTTGTACCTTCCCCACAGAGGGGGGGTGAAATCACCGAGGGGACCGTGACAGTGCCTTTGTATCCTCAGACCCTCTCTGAGAAAATTCGGTTTGACCTCCATGACCAAGTGGCTGTGGAGTTTGTGTCAGGGCAGGAAATCACTGTATGATGACAATGCCATATGTGATTAGACACAAACTCACTTTCTGCCTCGGGAACACAGTCTGCTTTTGTGCTCAGGCGGTCGACGGCGAGGAGGCCGCGGTGACGAGCGTCTTGATGAAAGACCTTCACTGCTTTGGGAATAGTTAAGAAATGATTTAGCTCTGTCTTCTGTCCAGGTGCTGCTGGTTCTCGGGGGAGTTCGTCTCATGACTGTTTGCTACGCTCGTTTGAATGTGAAGCAACGTCTCAGAGGTAGCAGCACTTTCACCCTGCAGATCTTTTAATCCGTCAAGTTTTATTGTCAGGACATTGTCTTTCTTCACAGGTGACTCTTGTATGTTTGAGTCTGTGGAGTTTTATCCCGTCTGTTGACATTGGTGTCGACCCGTCTCTGCGGCGGCGCCCCAGCCTGTTGGATCCCCACCGGCTGGACGTCTATGGAGACTCAGAGACTTGAACGTTGGCCACAAAACACAGGCCTTCATGTGTGACCGGGCCTTTGTTCTCCCTCACACAAAGTCCTCACTTTGATGTGTGTGGACACGGCCGTCTGTGGATCCTAAATAGAAGTTGCTGATGTGCCTTTTCTTTTTGTTCGAGACGAACCACAACGACTAACAGAATTTTCCTACATGAAAGAGACGTCTGCAAAATGATAAACATCAGCAAACAATAAGACGAGCAGCGATACAGACGACGCGGTGAAACGAGCGCATGAATGACGGTTTGTCGCTCCGCACAGTCAAAAGACAAATCCATGTGGTTTGAAGGAAGACACCTTTCAGGGGCCCCTGGTGTATTCGGGGTGTGTGGGTCGGGGCCCCCGTCGAGCCACATTTGCTCTGAAGCTACCAGGTTGCCATGGGAACGTGGTGCCACATGCAGACACCCCTTTGATTGACATACATGTTCCACGCAGACAGGCCGAAGACGACGAAACAATACGAGGCGGAAGTCAGCCATTAGTCTGGTTACAAGTCTTTAACCTCCACTTGATCCCTCTTGGGAAACTGTGTGTGTGTGTGTGTGTGTGTGTGTCATCAGTCACTTTACAAAGCACCAACAATCATATCAAACACCAGCTCTGTGATTGGCTGCACGTTGAGGCTCATCAAGAAGAAAACTGGATAATTGTCGATGTGTTTTCAAAATGATTCCACTTGTATTTGGAACAGAAATCTTCTCCACAGTTTGAGATTTGATTTGCTGTAACTTCACAGAACAAAAACAAAATGAACAGTCGCGCAGGTCGTAACGTGACCACCCTCGTATTTATCCCCCCCGGTCAACATCACTTCATCCATAACAGTCAGGGTGTTGACAGTGTGTTGGAGGTGAGGTGGGTCCAGGAGACGTGTAGTGTTCTGCCCCCTACTGGTCATTCACGTTCTACAACTCTGTGTTCACACATTCATATATTCCAGAGAATATCTGAGGGTGTGTATCTGACATTTCCTGACGAGGGAACCAGTCTGTGACACAGGTCTGTAAAATCCTCAACAACCTAACAATTTCATTTCTACAACTTTAATTCAACAGATTTAACAGATTTCTGCATAATTTTAATGGTTTATTTTGACGAGGGGGAAAAACTCTTCATCAATAATCCTTTATTTATCCACCAGAAGGGAAAGAACAGAACAAGTTCAGATAAATATATAAATTATTAAAAGTATAAAAAATAAAATATAAACTATTCAAGAGGAATTCGACTCAAAACACATGAAGCTTGTCTGTTGTAGTTTTACCTTAATATCACACACGTACTGACAGGACATTTTCCTGTTGTCAACAAATTCCATGAAAAAACCAAACAAGCAATGAATTGATCCTAATGACAACATCGTGTGCGTCTATCATATATCAGCCGATATATCTTTTCCTCCGAGCCACTGAGCTCCATGTTTGTCCAAAAACTATTAGAATGAAAATAGGATCCAGTTTGAGAAACAGATCAGTGAATTTCAAGGCTTATCAGGTGTAATCAGTTTATATTGCTGCCAGATTTTAACTGGAAAGTTGTCACAGTGTCAATTATCTTTCGTTGCAACAATTGTGAGTGTAACAGTAGAAATACTCCATTACATCACTAAGTAATCCAGCAGGAATGTGAGCTTGCATGTACTCGATTTTCCTCTGTGAGGTAGTTTGTTCTGAAACATGTCTAAAATAATTCTTAATCAGTTCAAACAATTATTAAACAACTAATTTTGACTGCATATAAATATTTAAATGCATATGACCTGAGAATACACCTGCTGTTTGTTTCCTCGAGGTAAAACTGTTGGACAAGAGACGATGAGTTTGTTATCAGCAGCTTTGGTCACTTTGTGTGTGACTTCAAACTTCAGCTGATAAAATCTTATTTAAATGTCCAGATGTCTCTCTGTTTCTGTCTCTCTCTCTGTCTCACTCTCTGTCTCTGTGTCTCTCTGTGTGTGTCTCTCTCTCTCTCTGTCTCTCTCTCTCTCTCTCTGTCTCTCTCTCTCTCTCTCTCTCTGTCTCTCTCTCTCTGTCTGTCTCTCTGTCTCTCTCTCTCTCTCTCTGTCTCTCTGTCTCTCTCTCTCTCTCTCTCTCTGTCTCTCTCTCTGTCTCTCTCTCTCTCTCTCTCTCTCTCTCTCTCTCTCTCTCTCTCTGTCTCTCTCTCTCTCTCTCTCTCTCTCTCTCTGTCTCTCTCTCTCTCTCTCTCTCTCTCTGTCTCTCTCTCTCTCTCTCTCTCTCTCTCTGTCTCTCTCTGTCTCTCTCTCTCTCTCTCTCTCTCTCTCTCTCTCTCTCCCTCGCCCGCCCGTGTACTCGCTCATTCACTCGTCCTTTGTCTGCAGCCGGTGCTCTGTGGATGTAACAGTAGACTGAACAGAGTGTAATGAAAAACCAATTAGCTGCTTTTGGCACCAAACACCCAACACACTCGTCCCACCTGAGACCGACTTCACATTAATTCTCCTCTCCCCCGGCGGCCCAAGGCCTCGTCCAGGCTTTAACTGCTTCTCATGGCCGTTTTGTGGCTCTCTTATTAAAAGACATGCTGACATGGCAAAGCATCTATTGCTTTGGCTGGAAATATGACTGGTGGACGTGCTGCTGCTGCTGCGGCGGCGGCGGAGCCACAAAACTCCATTATTGCCTCTATCCCAGCTCCCTGTTACAGAGCTGAGGAGAGCGGAGATACTGGTGGAATAGGAGGCTGATTGTGATTGATGGCTTCCCATTAGCAAGTCTGTTATCGCTCCGGCTGGGGGGAACGACCACTGAGTTGTAACACAACACATTACCTGAGTCTCTCTCCCCAGCCCCGGCCGAGAGACGCTTAAATAAAATATAGACCCTCTCTCCGAGATCCTCATTCCCCGCTCAAGGCGCTCCGACTGTTATCCCGTCAGCTGTGATTTGCCGAGCATTCCCACTCAATAAACACATCATTAGTATTCATATTAACTGAGGCGGTGTTGGAGATATGTGCGCTCCTCTGTCTCCCTCTCTCTCTCTCTGCTTTGCGGGCCTGTAAGTCCTGATTGTGGATGTATCCGCTGAAGCTTCACCGGCTCGGATTTTTTTTCCTCTCCTCCTTCTTCCTTTTCTCTTTGGTGCTCCCTGTCAAAATGATTGATTGGGACCAGGGCACAGAGTGTCCTGCATTACCCCAACAAATGATCTGGCCCTTGCTGGCAGACCTTGGCCAGAAAGAAATCAATATTTCACCATTAAAATCTATCAGAGGAGAGTTAGGGCAGCGGCTGTCAGAGGCGACGCTATCAAGCCACTGCAACATTAAACCTGACACCTGCAGCACATGAGTAATCAATATCTAGTGGCTCACAGATCATTTGTGGTCACCTTTTAAGCAGTGATGGATGTCTCCCGGGGCAGTGATTCATGTTGTGACACCGTTTAACGGGGTTTTATTCCAGTTTAGACGGTCATCCCTCAGAGACGAGCTGGAGATGGAGCGCCGTGGGTCCCCGCTAAGACCTATTTCATGGCATTCGGCCTGTCCTCGGCGATTACCGTGTGCCTTTTATAGGTTCTGTGCCCCGCTATGTGTGAAAAACACGTAAGTGAGCGCAAGGTCAAACTTTACGAGCTCCAGCGCCGGTGGAGGAGTTTTACACGTGGTGTCAAAGCGGTGGCAGGAGGTTTCTGCAGGGTGGCACAGGCCGACGGCGCTTCTAGAAATATGAGATAGTGAAAATGTGAATGGGTGCATTTTGTTAAACCTGGTTGGGTTGATTCCACAGCTGCACAGGTGTGTAGCTCCACAGCCAGTTTTACTGTGGAAGCACATGATTAATGAGCGTTGTAAACTAATGCTGTTGTGGAGCAGAACAGTGTGTTGTTCATCTCAACGCCTCTGAACGCTGCTTTGTTTTAATTACAGTGAAAATTTAAGGCCTCGCGTGTGCAAATGCATCAGGACTCTCGTCTTATAGCAAATCAAGAAATTCCAAATTCCAGAAAATCAAGTTCCATCGATCAGTGATCTGTTTTTATGTTACACAATTTAATCTCTGTAGACTTTGTGTTTATTCATCCCAAGTGTGTGTGTGTGTGTGTGTGTGTGTGTGTGTGTGTGTGTGTGTGTGTGTGTGTTCAGCCTCTGACAAAACTCAAAATTCACCAGAAACTCTGCTTCCTTCTGTTCATTTGCCTCCTGTCTCTGTCCTGTGTCTCTTTCTGTCTGTACATTTATGAAACAGGTTCATGAACAGTTTTTGCTGAAGTTGCTCATGTTGCTGCATCAGATTGCGTTTTTTCATTGACTGCAACAGCAACATAGTGCGAACTCTAGATCTCATTGAAGACCAGATGTTGCCTCCCTGTCGATTCTCCTCTGTCCAACACAAGAGCTGGAAACTAATGTCAATGACTCCACGTTCAGATGAAGTTTCCAACCAGAACCTGAATCATCACACGGTGGATAATTGAAGAGCGTTGAGCAGAACAGAGGAAGAAGTAGGAGCAGGTGTATGAAGGCAGCAGCCGCAGGATCCCTTTAATGTTTCCTCCTCAGCAAATATGCGAGAGCTCTCAACCTTGCCTCCTGACCCTCATTCTGTGAGAGGAGATAATTGCTTGTCAGGAATAAATAGAGAGATTAATGAATTCATTAGTGGTGGGGAGTTTAGCTCTTCGGAGCAGCACTTACCGCTATGACACATCACGCCTATTGTTTTACTAGCTAGTTAGCCTTGAACAATAACATTCACACAGCAAATTGCCTCATACGCTCATGTAAAGCTCAGAGAAACTGTGTCCTTATCCTGGAATTTAGCAATAATGCAAACAAAGGCTCCTTAAATCCTGATTATTCATCTTAATTACTTTTGTCTATACGAGCCTGTGTCTGTGGGAGCTGCTACAAGACAGGACACATTAATCCACATTAGCCACGAACACTGTACCAGTTGATGTGTGCAGTTCTGCAGTTTGTGCTCCAGCATTTGTGCCTGATATGGACGATCTCCACTTAATTAGCCGGAGCTTTACGTAGGTTTTACTCTGTTAATGCAACACAGACAACAAAGCTTATATCCTGAAATATCCCACACACACGTTGTGTTCACCTTAAATTCTGTTTCTAAAAATACATTTGAGTCAAAGATTCATATTAGAAAAATGAACACTTTGGATTTTTTATATTTCAGTTATGAATGAAATGAACAATCAACATATTTACAGATCAGCACGGATCATAAATCCCTGAGCTTCACTTTCATTCACAGGATTTCCTGCAAACGTTAAGGTTAAAAAACAGCAGGTCTTGCTATAGAGAATAAAATCTCTATTACTTAAACCACTTCCAGGATATTTTCTCTGCAGATTTTTACCCTTTTTAAAGTCACATCTTTCACCATCAGTTCATCTGCAGACATGAGACATTCATCAGGGAAAGAGAATCCGAGGCAGTTAGCAAAAGGCCATCGTCTTTATTACACCAAAACAAATTGCACATGTTCAGGTTTCAGGTTTCTTTAGTGAGTGGAATTATTAATCCCCGTTTAACCACTATACATTTTGTCCTAAAGGAAGTTTCACAATTTCTCATTTTGACAGAAGTTACAGCTGCTACAGTCCTGATATAAAACATGCTCATCCCCAAATATGCATTAAAAAGGTTTCTCCATGTTTTCCCACATCGTCTAACCGACATCATGGAAGATTACAAAAACACTGTTTTTATAGTTTGTCTTAAACCCTGTCATTCTAATTCTCATGGTTTATCACAAATTCTTATAAAAATGTCCCTTAAATGATCCAGTCACACCTGATACAGATTCACATGTTCCCTGGTTTTATTCTGCAGGTTTTCTTCTTTGTTTTTATTCATTCGTTTCTACCAGGAAGGTTCTCAGTCCGTCCACCCAGCAAACACCTACTGCACACAGAGAGGATTTCATTAACGCTGCTCAACACTGTTATCTGTTGGTTTTCTTTGTGGGCAAGTCAACTGAAATGTAGCTGCATTAAAATCAGAAGAAACAGTTGTTGTAAACCTCAGAAACAAGGGAATGTATGAATTACTGGAGATCCAATGAGCCTGAAGGAAACATGATAATACTTCACACTCATAACACCACAAGTATCCTTTATGATCCAGTGAAAACAAAATGCAACTTGTCTATGAACAAATGATCAGTTTATCATGTTTCTATGCTAATGTGTCTGTTATATCGGTAAATATTAAGCTGGGAGAGTTAGTTATATAGGATCACACATATGAACTTCACACGCACCCAAGACAGATTATTGGATTCTACTTTAAGTTCTAACTATCTCCATTATCTACTGCCATATGTTTCAGATATTCAACACCTGTGGTTCATAAAGGATAACCATCAAGTTTTAGTCAAGTACTATGAAGACAGGAAGTGGGGGAATTTGGCATTCCTTCTGGGAAAGCAAACACTGCTTTTTGCCCATTTTTTACCTGGGAAGGCTACAGACGTATATTTGGACAGATGTTGCTCCCTGAAATGAAGAAAGTATTTAAAAATATAACCAGTCATATTTAACACTCGAGCCAATGTTCATGTATCGTTAAAACTAACTTCCTAAGCTAATGTCTGAGGAAGAGTGTTCGAAACGTCACCAGCACTAGAATCCTGCTGTGTGACTATTTGTTTCAACTCTGCAAAACATTTCTTTGTTCCAGCAGCACCATCGTACTGGGCACTGGGACGCGCGTGTCTTTGTTGTCATAAAGTCCAAATGTCCCATTCGCTTACACCGAACATATAAGCAGCACAAAGCCCTTTGAGTTTTGCACAACCAATAAGAAATCACTCTCATTTCATGTATCCTTTCATTCTTTGGATCTGATGATACTGTGCATGTTGATGACACAGACGTGACGGGTACAAATATCCACACCCCGTGTTCTTGCAGCCACATCATCAGTCCTTTATCAAAACGTTAAATGTAGATATAAGATAATTACATACAATAAAAAGGTTTGGAATATAGATGCATATCTTTCTAGATATAAGTTAACTAGGCTGTGTGTTCTCCACTGATACGTGAAGGATGTGAAAGAATCAGGAGATAAGAGCAGACTTTAAAACTGATCCCCTGTGTGACTGTGTTTGGCACAACGGAGCCAAAGGTTTCAAACATTCGAGCTGATCTGAAGAACGATAGCTGCTTCGCCGCTAATCCCCTTCCAGGTAAGTAGAGATAAACTGCACCAAAGGAAAAACACAACAAACTCTGCTCTCACTGTTCACCTCAGCTCGGGTTAGAATGTAGCCACGGCGAGAGTCGATCAAAAATACTGTTTTGTCCAGCAGAAAGCACCAGGCAGCCAATCAGAAGCTCAGGACTCGTTTGACGTGCCTGACTGGCTCATCCAGGGTCAGCCGGTCCTGGTCTACGCTGCACGCAGGTGTTCTCTGATAACCTGCCTCTGGCTTCAGGTTGATGCAAAGACGAATGTCATTTTGAGCAGAGGCCTGATGGAGCCATGAGATCCCTCAGTCCTGATGGGTCTTTTCCTGAATGAACTTGTATTCATACTGAAAACACAAACACAGGAGAAACCATTAGACACAGGACCGTTGAATCCACAGTCATGGCCGGTTTCTTTGTGTGGACGACTCTGGAGGACACTAATGTAAGTTTGACACTTTTTTTTTTAGTCCACCTTAAGGAACCAGCATGAATCTAATACTGAGAGAGTTTTGGTGAAGCACATTGACTGTAATGATTCTAAGTGACTGATTAATGATTCTTACCAAGGCTAGCTGCCGTCCTATGTTTCCCATAGTTATAACCCCCGCAAAGAAGATGCAAGGTAACCAGGAGCGAATATACAGGAAATCTGGAGAAGTATACCTGTGGAGAGAAAAAGCCAGCAAGTTATAATCCTCTAAACAATATAACAATATATGACACTTGACTTTCTACCATCTTGGTTTGACTGACTGTTTAATAAAAGGTCAAATAATCAAAAATATCAAAAATGTAGTCATTTCAGATGCTCAAATTGAATTAAAACCTGAAAAAATCCAGTGTTTTGTTCAGGAATCTTTGGAATTTGTGTCTTTCTCACATCAGCTGTGTCCTCTTCTTCTTCCTCCCTGTTTATCTCCCACAGTACTACATCAATATGCAAAGGTATGAGGGGACTTACTGAAAGACTCCATTGTAAACCAGGAGTTGGGTGGCCAGCGTTGCCAGCAGGGCGATGCTGACTCCCAGGCCGAAGCCGCTGCGGGAACGGTCGAATGTCCACCACAGACCGATGGAGAGCGCCGCCAGAGTCAGAGACAGCTGGACGTTGTTGGCAAAGTCCACTTTCTGACAGAAGGAGGGTCAAGGACCAGGCAGTCAGTGGCTGCAGCTCCAAACTGTATTTACATAGCTGTGTTGCAGTGCAGCCACGCTGGTGATGCATGTGTGCAGCTCTACCTTTTACCTAGTTAGTCATCAAACCATTAGAGTAACAGCACTGAAATTAAATATATCAGACATACTGAAGTCAAACTGGTTGTTTTTCCCACAGACACACAAGTAGTGAAAAGAGATTGAAGGATACAGCACTGGCGTGGTTGATGCCCACAAACACAGCCACGCAGCGCATCACACTGGACCATTCCCGCTTGAACTTGTGCGGCTCACCCAGGCGGCTGTCGATGCAGGGGTACAACAGCCCGATCATGGCTGCCAGGAGACAGAGGCAGACAGAATAAACATCGGCAGAAAAACCAGAGGCAACACAAACGGTTTCACTGCTGCAGTGGCACCGACAACATTGTTTTGCTGAGAACAGCATTCAGACGGCATCTATGCTATTCTGATGGCACAGGACTCCTGAACAGACACACCGGGCACAGGCCCAGGGGCCTGAAGGGTCAGGGGGCCCCTGGGACGGAGCCTCTGTTTGACATGTTAACCTTTTTTTGTTGGAGTCAAAAGTCAATCAAATGACTAGAAACAGACAAACGACCCAGTCGTGCCACATAAGACACTCAAGTCTGGCTGTCGTGCTCCTGTGTAAGAGGGGTCGGGGCCTTTTTCACTTTTCTAAGTATGGAGGGATCATGAGACAGGATGCTGACTGGATGTCTGGAAATTATTCTGCTCTACATGAAGCTGGGGAGTTACTTCAGATCAGCTTGTTTTTCTCCAATTCATGAGCAGTTTCAAATGCTTTGTGTGAATGAATGAATGAATGAATGGTGAATAAATGTGAATGTGCTCTTGACTATTTACAAAAGGCTTCACGCAGCATGGACTTCTACAGAAAGTGCAAATTCTTCCCAGCCAACAGCAAGCCGCAAAGCTCATTTCAGACATAGTTGTTATTTTGAAAAAAAAGAAAAAAAAAAGAATACACTGCAGTGATTTGCATCGCAGCTCACATCCAGATAACCTCTGACATCACTAATGTGGCTTCAAAACAAATTAATTTTTGCACTGTCAACAAACTGCAGCAGCGCTCCCCTGGGGGCCGAAGCGTACTGTGTGTGTGTGTTAGCAACAAGTGGAAGCGTCAGGCTCCTGCAGGAGGCGTGGTGTGTCTGGGGAGGAAGAGAGCCTCGGGCTGTTGTGCTTTGTGCTGAGCCTCTCGGGAGCAGGCAACACCGCGCTGCATTTCCATCCGCAGCTTTACACCCAGGGGACAACATTTCAATAACACTGGAGAGTCTCACCTGGTGGACATGCTGTGCACTCATGTAAGGCTGTGTGTACATGGGTATGTGTGTGTGCAGTTACACTCCTGCATGATCCACATGTGCTTTTGTTTTTTAAATGCCATGAGCCATGTATACTGCATCAAATAATTTTGATTTCTCCATATGTTCAGCTCAGTTAAAAAAAAATCTTATAATTTTATTTTGATTCGATCAACCTTGGTGTGTCTATAATACAGATATAGTTAATAGTTAATAACAGCTCTGTTCTCTCAGCGTCTTGTCGAATAGTAAGGATTAGAATTTTAGCTTGTCATAAGTTATTGTTACACCCATTTGTAATGAGATATGTGACGGAGTGGGAATCTTACAATATGATGTTGATTCTTGGCATCACGATTTGATTCAGAATCGATTTTCAGTTCAGAATTGCCATCATACACACATTAAAAGATATTATGTCTCCCCCCTCTCTTTTCCTTTTCCATCATAAACTGACCTTTAAACTAATTATGTAAGTCTTCTTACATCACTTCACTGTGGCTGAATTGCCTCTTACTGTGATCCAAACCATTTTGGTTTGCATTGTGATGCCACATGCTACATTACAGTGGCAGTTAATGTGTGTATGAAAGGTGTGAAATCTTAAAAAGGTCTCTGTAGGACTTTTTTCACTCCGTATGTTCACATACCTGAAGCTGTGCCACAGCAGGGCGGCACCCACCAGGCCGAGGAGAAGATGCTGCTGATGACGTCAGGGGGAAAGAGGGTGACGTTTCTCTGCACCTGCAGTAAGTTCAGCACCAGAGCCAGGAAGACACCCACAGAGAACAGCATGGTCCCTCGGATCACCAGGTTGGTGGTCCTACAATGCAGCGCACAAGGAGTCAGAAGATGTGGAAAATGCCTCCAGTGTTAAGTTTTACAGTGCGAACTGACACAACATGGTAGAAGGAAAGCAGGGCCTCAAAGCACATTAAGACAGTGCTGCTTCCTGTGTCCAGCAGACACCTAGACATGTCCTCCAACAGCTACGTTATATGTAACAAGACAACAAATAAAGGCACTATGGGAGCTGTGGGTTTAAAAACACCATCCCTGCCTCTGTCGTTTTTCTGACCGTGAGCTTATGTGGAGAAGATGCAAAGCTAACCTGTTGGTGATGACTGAGATGTAGGGGCCCCGGGAAGACTGTGGCGCCTGCCCGGACCCCGACCACTGCTGCTGGCCGCTGGTCACTGCGCTGTCGCTCATGGCTGTCAGTGTTAGGGACATTCATAAGCCTAGGTCAGGAAATTATAGAACGGTCTGTGACGTCTACATCTGCCAGTGAGTTCAGTGTCCTCTCCTGACATTCCAGAGCCAGCTGAAAAACAAGGACAGACTTATGAATGTTTTTGTTGTAAGACGATGAAGATATCATAACCAAAAGTCTCTTCAGTGAATCCAGGGCTGAGCAATATCCACAGAATTTGGTGTCTTGTGATTTATGGAGTAAAAGTATCAGTAATAGAATACGTATTAATACACTTACATAACCAACAAAAGATATGGCAGGTATGTATTTTTAAGAATCCGTTAATCATTTAAAGATAGAATGTGATGAAGAGAAATAGATTAGAAAATTACAATTAGTCCTCCTATGTGTTTGCAACATAAAAAACATTGTACGTTATCATAAAGACACATTCTGTATTCCACCAATAAACACACATAAACATCTAATGTACTCTACTTATTGTAGAGTTATGTAACGTAATACATTATCAGTGATCTTTACTCTCCTACACTCTTGTACTTTTTGTAACCCTGTATAGACAGCAAATTTGTAACTGTGTGAAGATACTGTATGTTGTTGTCTGTATGTATATATGCACTATTTCCTGTTTATTAGATCCACCTATCTAAAACTAATACAGTCTAATACGACTAATAAACAGTCCTGCAACATATGCCACGATCATTTGATGTTTTTTGTTTAAACTGATTAAGAGATTGATTCAACATGAAATCTACTCCATTGATATAAATAACATGGACAAAATCCAGTCACATCTCAATATGACACGATACAGTTTGACGTGTCTGTGTGTTTTGTACAGTTGTTCTCGGCTGTGTGTTTGTTGAGAGTTACTGAGAAACTAAGTGAACTTCTTTGTGAGCTTAAAAGCCTGCTGTCACATTGTCCTTGCCGTTAATCCTTCATTCATGGAACAGCTCCTGAATTTATCTCTACATGATAACATCACTACCATGTATTTTGTCGGTGCTCAGCTGATGCAGATACTTGTTCAGTATCAACAGAGGAATGGAATCTCTCTGATGGCTTCAGACTCTGCATTGAGCCACTGTCTCACTGAAATGACTGTAACAATGCTTGAAAGCTGTTAATGTGGTGCTAACCCTTGATACTGTGCTTCCAAGCTGAACCACAGTTTGTACCTTATTAAATTAGTGATGAAGCAGCCTTAGATAACTAATAACATTCAGCTGACTTCCTTTAGTCTCAGTCTGTCCTCTCAGGCAGGATAAGACAGACAGACTGGGGACAGTTGGCCTCGTGTGGCTCTGTGGGGTCAACTGAGGTTCAGTGTTTACTCATTTCACTTCATCACTTTGAATAATAACTGAGCTAACGACAGAGTTTCTACAGCAGCGAACAGGCAGCCTGATGAACTGAGCCTAGCCGCTAACGCTAACTATCACATGGCCATATCAACCTTTACCGGTCTTATACTACTTGCTGCTGATGAATAAGTTTGAAACAGCTAAATTAAACAGTAATAAAGAAGAAGCAGTTGTGATGACAGCGGACGTGCTAAGTTAGCTTGACGTTAGCCGTCTAGCCTGATTATATGTGATAGCTAAGTAGCATCTGTCATTAGCTTCTACCGGTCGTAGCAGACAGGAGGTGAAAGAAAACTCACCTCATGTTGACAGAGACACTCCACCAATAGAATCATACATCTCATATGATGTTTCGAATAACTCAGCGTCTAATACTTGACTTCAATACGCGAAAATACTAATTAGCCTTCTCTACCCGCTGAGACCACTTCCGGGTGTCTAAGCTGAATGAACAACCAATCAGCGTCTACAGTCATGACGTAACCACGTTACACAAAGCTGACGCAGCACGTGATCAGAGTCCAGGTCGTGGATTCAGATTCAAAGCAGCTCTGCAGGAAATTTAACCCCCCAAAAAAATCATTTTTAAATAAACCTGCAGAAGTTAATAACTGGATGACACGTCATAAATAAGGTTCATATATCTACATGTTCATTTTTAAATTACATACAAATTAACATGAACCTGGGAATCAGGGGAGAGAGAGAACATCATCATAATCAGGATCAAGATCAAGATAAAATCACTTTATTTGTCAAATGCACAATGTACACAGGAATGTGATTTTGTGATACAGCACCATGAAACAGCAAATATTAAAGGCAAAAAAGAAAGTTAAAAATTAAAGTTAATCTGAAAAGATAAAAAGGTTGAAAATTGAAAACACGTTGCATATTATTATTAATAGGTGCGCTTCATCGGCCATGTACAGTTTAGAATAAAGCAGGTATAATAAACCGTCCATCGGCTGGTCAGGAGGGAGAGGAGGAACCGGGGTGGGCTGTTGAGGAGGGTGATGGTCTGTTCAGGTCTGGGGTGGTTCTGGTCCTGATGGCACACTGGCATCGTGTAGAACAGCCACAGGCACCTGATCCTGGCCTGTGTCTCTTTTCCTCTCTAGCAGTTAAAAAACCATGTGATTTGTGACTTCTTATAATATTAAATCTACATCCGTCAGTGAGTTCAGTGTCCTCCCCTGACTTACCAGAGCCAGCTCAAAAACAAGGACAGGCAGGGAATCAAAAAAGACTGAAGAGACTAAAACACAACTTACTTCATGCTCTTTGAATGTGAGTGAACACAGGGTTTTCCAGCAGATGAGAACAATATCCACAGAATTTGGTGTGTTGTGATTTATGGAGTTAATTTTTCAGTAATAGAACACATATGAATACATTTACATAACCAACAAAAGATATGTCAAGTATGTCTTTTTAATATTCTGTTAATCATTTAAAGATAGAACGTGATGAAACAGAAAATTACAATTAGTCCTTATATTTGTTTACATCACAGACAACAAATGACTGTTACAAATGAGAATGAGAGCTCAGAGTTGCAGCTTTGAGCCACAGAACATAAACAGCTGGATGCTGAAGTGATTCCTCACACATACACTCTGTTTTTCTCTGCAACACATTTGATTTGCTCTCGTGGTCTAATAGGCTTACAGGGCTGCAGAGGTGAGGAAGTCACAGTGCGGAGTGGATCACTCTTAATCCTCAGTCCCATTTACACTCCATTTTGTATTCAGCATACTGAGGCCTGCTGCTCGTGATGGGGTGTCAGGGATTATATCTGGCTACACAATAGTTTGAACATAAGCAGACTATCCATGCTCTCTCATTCCACCGAGGCTCAGAGTTCACTTTAACTGGAGTTTTCATGCTACGGATTTTAAAAAATCCAGCAGACTGTTAATATCTGTGATGAAACTGAAAGAAACAGACAGAAGGGAAGAAAGAAAACATGTGACACGTGAGTGATTATTAATTCTTCTATTTATTGAAAGTCTTGTTTAACGTAAAATCACATTTAAATTTAACTTCAACACATAAAACTGGACTGTGTGCTAAATTGTTCCTGTCTGCTACAATCTGGACTTTATCTCTGCAGTGTGTTTGAGGTTCATGTCGGAGTTCAGTTCATCACCAGTGACGACACCAAGGTCCTGTCCTCAGTAATATTCCTGAATATTGGGGTTATATTAACATGAAGAGGAGTTCACGTCCTACAGTCCAATGCTCATATTAAACATGTCGGATTTTAAGACTGAGCTGAATATTTTTGGACAAGAGTTGTGATCAGCCAAAAAAAAAAAATTTAGAAGAAGAAGAAATTTAAATTAAATTGAAAATAAAGACATTTTGATTATAATGTTACATAACTGACACCTGTAGGAAAATACAATTTAAAGAAAACATAACGGACGACAAACAAACAGTTTAACAAATAATTAAAATGTAAAATTTTGTGATTGTTTAACACTCAGATTCTTGCAGTTCGGTTGGTGACTGGTCATAAATGTCTTTGGTGGGCAGACATCAGTATTTCTGAAATTCACGCTACATCGTTGGCATTTGTGTTCAATTTCACTGCACAAAGTCTTATTCATATTTCACAGAAAATTACGAAACACCAAGTTAAAAAAAGAATAAAGGGAAGTTAAAAAGAGGATGTCTTCACAAAAAAGATAAACCTCATTAGATGTTTTAAAAAGGAGGATCCATTACAAGGATCATGATGAGATTTAAAGGATAAAACTGGTATTATTCTATATTTCCTTTATAGTCAACAAATCACATGAAAAGAACTAAACCACCAACGTGTCAGTCCATTTCTCTGATTCTCCACCTCGAGACCGCTGGTTCCTACTTTATCACAAGAACACAAGTATATATAGTTTAATTTCCTTGAATAGCTGCTCACTGTGGTTTTTAGCAAGTGTTGCTCAAACAAGAGTTCAAATTGAATGTGTTGGGGACTATTTTCAGCTGCATTAACACACACTCGGTGCATTACAGGCAGCAGCTGTTTGTGGGATTGAGCCCAAATAAACTACAGTGTGTGTGTTCATGGTTTTTACTTTTTTCATGGGATTTGTTCACAACGAGTATTACCCAAAAAATAATAATTCACAGCCTTTTATATTGTTGTAACGACAAACCTTCAGGGCAGCAGGAACCTGAACATGCTCTAACTCTCAGTCAGCCACTGTGATTAATTTATGCTTTTGCCATTTATTTTTATCTAACAAGATGACTCTGCAGCTTCTACAGCCGGTTCCTCTCACAGTCCCACGGGAGACGCACTTAACCCTAATAATTAGAGTGATAAAGGAAGTCTGGTAGGTAAGAGGAGGGTATGGGGGCTTTCAATTAGTTGTCAAGGGCTACTCGGAGGCCCCCTGACACAGCCAGAGAACAGCCAGGGATTCAATTCATCATCCTGCCTCTGCCAAACGCTAAGGGCCTTTTCATTATCAGACCACTGAGTCCCACTGTCGGCTCCTTCAGTATAAATGTGAGTGATGGCGTGCGCGGGGTGGGTTGTGGGTGTGGACGGTGATGGAGGGGTGGGGCCGGGCCCTCGTCGTAAATGTCATCCCCATTGGACCGTTGCAGGTCCCGGCTCCAAAATAATAGGCCCTGTGACCTCTCTGTTGTCTATAATTAACCTCTAACCCCCTCCCTCCCTGCTTCATCCGCCAATCCCCAGACAGCCGCGATGTGGGAGATGCTGTTTGCCGAGCCTCTCAAACCTCGGCCGCCGACTCTCTCGCTACGGGCGGAGGCGTGAATTGGGAGAAGGGTGTGGGAGCAACAAAAGAAAATGGCTGCTGCTCTTGTGCTCCAGTGAACGTGTCACGTGTTTGGGATGACCGACGCTCTCTGCATTACTTAAAATGAAATCTTTTGAATTTCATCTTAATCCATAAGAGTATGAATTTATTCATGACAAGACCGCAGAAAGACAAGAGCGAGGGTCATAAATATATACAAAAATGTGACTTGTGTTTCATCTGGGGAAATATGTCAAAATCCAAATAAAGACTTTTTCCATTTCCAGTTCCTTCACACATTTGTGCCACGGTAGAGAATTTTATTTCAATTGTGCACCTCACAACAGCCTCCACCCAGAGGGCACGCAGCAGAAACGCAGAGATCGCTCTTACAATGAGTGTTTGACATTCCCCCTCTGTCTGTGCGTGTGCTCGACATGCTCCGAATCTGCATGAACCACGGCCGTGCCATGTCTCCAGCAGCTGGGGAATAACCGGGTTTGGACAGACAAGCTCGGCTTAAAACAGAAATGAGCCGAAGAACACAGGAGCCTCCCCCGTGCAGGAATACTGACATTTACCCCAACAATGAAACATCCAACGAGCAAACTGTGGCAACAGTAGACGTCGGCTAAATGGCCCCAAATCACAACAGAAAGTCAAATGATCCCTAATGGCTGGAGCTGACACCTGTACATAATGACATTTTGAGGACGAACACTCAGACAATTGCAGGAGAAGAATCACACCAGCAGGAAATGAGACATAGAATGAGAGAGCTCTTCTCCGGGAGGAAAGGCATCTCTCATCTTCAGGCGGTGGAAACAGAGAGGAGTCATTTGTGGCGCATCATTGTCTCTGCAAATTCTTAGGACTATGAGGAGGAAATGCAAATGCCCTGTTGCTGGCAGCACCACGGAAGCTATGCCAGCATGTGTGTGGCATATTGAATGATAATGACAAAGCGAGCTATATCCCCTGTGAGCAAGCCTGCGGAACAATGATTACAGATTGGCCGGTGTGTCCCTTAGCATCACAAGGGACTCTGATTCTAATGCTAATCAGAGCTGCTGCCCATTGAAATATATCAGTGCTCACAAGGCAGGAGGAAATAACATGGAATATCCCAGTTAGGCTGTAATTGTATAATGAAGCCCTGTTTATTTTGATATTTGAGCCCACTGGAATTCATACAGTAGCACTTGGCAGCCTTAACCTCTTGCACCACCTGCTGGCCTCAGGCTGGAACCAGCTTGTTTTTCTTCCAGGCCACTTTGAAGCAATTATCCACCACCGGGCGTGAAATGTTGATGTATGAGCTTGACTGTATCCTGCATTATTCAATTTGTTATTTGAGGTGGAGAGCCTGTTAAAGATGCTTCATCTTCCTAGTTAGTTGGATCTTACAGGCACACACTAATCCAGTCTCAGTATACATGGCACATCCAGTGGGATTCATCCCTGATTCAGGTTTTACCGCTCTCACCCCCCCCCCGCTCCATCAGCCTGCATCAGTCACACCATCTCCCCCCACCTCTCCTCTTTGAATGTACTTTATTTTCATTCCGAGGAGAGAAACAAGAAGGAGAGCCGAGGCAAAGTGATGCTCAGCTGCACACTCAATGTAGGTTAATGGAAGGGAGGAGAGTCTGAGCTCAGGCTGTCTCTGATTGGCTGGCCGGCGACGTGCAGCTTCTCCGCAGCACAACCTGTCACTGTTAATCAGGGGCCATCTCTTAACAGCCAGCCAGGGCTATCGGAGAGGTGAGCCCATTGCTATTCAGGACGAAACAGATGATAAATCATTTGTACATAATTAGTGCTCAGCAAGGTTACAACTGACACGTATTTTCATCTTAATTAGGAGGGAAATTTGTTCCATTAATTTAATTTGGTGTGCATGAGCGGCTCTGCACCTAACTAAGTTAATCTTACACCTGTCAGGGTGGGAATGGAGTTGGGCCTTGGATTACAGGGGGAAATGGAAAAGAGTCCTCTATCAGATTGTTTCATGCACAGAACTCAGAGACAATTGGACTGTAGTGAAGCAGCAGGGGCAAATAAAACTGCAGCTTTGCACATCTACTGCTGTGTGCAGGAGAAAGAAAGCCACCGATATGGGTGTTTAACTCCACTCTGCCGTTCTTCAGTCACTTCAGAAATACTCTGCATGATGATAAATACACGGTTTTCATCACACTGCAGAAACAGATCAGGGCACAGAAAATAAGCCAGTATTGCATCTTCAGTGCTTTGCAGCCAACCAATAAGGTAGGCATAAATGCTCGTTCATCCTAGAACAAATATTTAAGCGGATCTCACAAATGGGCATTATGGAGAAAAACATGTTCCATCACGGGGGCTGTAGGCCATTCATAGCCCCGGCTGTGTGATTTACAGCCACAGCAGCCTTCATATATTTGAGTGAGAATCACTGTCTGATCCGGTCACAGTCCAGCGAGCAGGACTAAGTCCAAGGACTAGGTCTCTTTTCATTGCTGAAAGCTGTATGAAGCTGTAGTAATTGCCCCAAAGAGGTGGTTCGATAGAGAGGAAGGTGGAGAATGACTGATTTAGTAACTATAAGGTTTCTAATGGAATTCTCCACTGCCTCTCGGGCACTCAAGCTGACAACCATTACCTGAACTGATGCATAGTCCATTATGGGATCCCCCACTTTAATAGAGTGTCTATCATGTGAAATACAGAGATGTCAGGTGCCAAAGCATGCACTCTCACCCATGTGTGAAGGTTTAACCCAACTGAAATGGCTTTTCTTTTAGACACCGCTGCACGGCCTTACAAATGTATTGAAAATCAACAGAGAAAGAGATGAGAAGGAAGTCGGGCACAAACTTGTAAAATGCTGTTGTTGGATGTTGTGCGACTCTTACCTGTGACCCGCTCCCTGTCTCGGGCAGGGCAGCAGAAACGTCCTCCCCCCGCGCTGCTGAGCGAAGTGTGACCAGGCTTCAGGATGTCTGCAGACCTGCTGCTCAGCGGCCCGTGGCACTTTACATCAAACAGGTTTCAATGACATACAGTATCCAGCACGCTGTGAAGATACCTCAAGTATCAGAATATTGGAGCAAGGTTTTGCTTTCAATTGACAGCAGGAAAATACTGTATGTACAGTGACATAAAGGTTTATCTTATCTTATCCAATCTGATAGTTGAGAATCTGAAACCAGAGAATGTTGTTTGAAAAATCACATAAATAAACGAGTTCATTTTCTTTTGATCCATAAATCTACTAATCATTTCAGCTCTATATATTATTGTTATTACAGCCGGGTATCATTTGAAATGTATTTGTGTTTGTGGCAATACCTTAGTTTTACTTCCGATACTAACTACTACAATACCTTTTTGATACCTCACTTTGAGGAATAAGATGAACCTTGATTCGTCCCACGAATGAAGAATATAAAAACAGTTGACTGTATGTAAATCCAGCACTTGTCTGTAATAAATGAGTGAATAACAGGTACATTTACTCCAAGTGCTTATAATTATCATTTCCATTTCCTGCTGTTCTATATTTCTGCTCCATCTCAGAGGAAAATATTGCACTTATTACTCCATGTTTATTACAAGAGGTACAGTAACTAGTTACTTCACAGATTCAGGTATTAGAAACCTATAATAAGCATTGAAAAAACTATACATTTACACAGTACGTTGAACATTGCATAAAGCAGTTGAGTTTCTACTGTCAACAGTAAAATGCTGCTTAGATAATAATGCATCAGTAATAATACTTCAGAAATAGAATATATTGAGATCAACCATCTAATCAATGACTAGTTTGACTTCTGATACTTTGGGGACATTTTGCTGTGGAGTATTTTACATGACCATTAATACAGTGCAATGCATCCAACTACTGAGCAAATGAGGCATAATAACTAATAATTCAACTAACAAGCATGTGACCATATTTTTAAACAAAAGATGGAATTTATTTCAAATATTCAAGTCGACATTCTGTATTTCATTGAGAGTTTTTAATAGCAAATTCACACAATGAAAAGCTCCAGAAAAATACCAATTACAGCATTTGTCAAACACATAATTTCCTCTGTTTAAATGCAGAAATATTTTCACAACATGGACTGAAGGAAACGGATCGCACAGACACACACAGCTCAATGTTCAGTGTAGCTCAGAGTAATAACATCCACTCACTAATAACTTGAACTCACGTCACAGCTGTTGTGAATGTTTTCTCTTCCAGTCCACACCAGTGTTGCTCCCAGCAGACGCCTGCTTCTTGTCCTTCAGCAGCTCCTCTCGAGCCATCGGCTCGATGATGGCGCCCAGCTTGGTGACCACTTTGGGCTTGTTGATCTTTTTCACAGTCCTCTCGGTGTTCCAGGTGCGGCCCAGCGGAGAGCGGATGGTGCTCTCGAACTGCGCGTGGTTCTCGAAGGGAAAGGGCAGCGAGCTGACCTGGTGGGGGCTGATGGAGCTGTTCCTCTTCTCTGAGATGATGACGCTGGGCAGATGTTGGTCTTTCCTGGGGGGAGGCTGCGTCGCCTTGATCCTGAACCTCCTGCGTTTGTGGCGGGACGGCTTGAGGCCCGTCCCTCCCCACTCACCCCACCCGGGCAGCGTCAGGTCAACCACCTTAGGCTTCCCTTCCGCCTCCTGCTTCCTCTTGTCCTCCAGGAAGTCAGAGATGACGTCATCTCCAGCGAAGGCTTCTTTGATGAGCCCCCTCTGGTCCAGCTTTTCATCGGAGTCCTCAGCGTCCTCGACGGTTGGAGCGAGTGGGACTTGGATGACTTTTGTCTCTTTGGTGAGAACTTCTTTCAGCTCGATGCCTCTCTTCCTCTTTCTGTTTTTGCTGAGCTGTTGAGCTGCAGGGGGCTGGTTTTCTGCAGCGGGGGCCTGAACAGGTGTTTGATCAGCGGCTGCCTCCTCCTCCTCCTCCTGACTGAGGAGTTCCACGTCCTCCAGAGTCCTGATCCTCATCAGTCCTTCCTCCAGCCGAGCTGAACTGTCCGTGTGGCCGGCATCTGCTGTTGCCTCAGCTTTTTCTGCTTCAGCCTCTCGACAGCCGTCTGCTATTCCTCGGAAAATACTTGTGAACTCTGAGAGCTCCTCTTCATCTTTGTCTGAAGCATCGGGGTTCTCTGCTGCAGCCTCATCCTCCTCCTCCTCCTCCTCCTCCTTCCTCCTCCTCCACAGCTATTACAGGTTCTGTGTCAGCCTCCTGAGCCTGACGCCGTTTCCTCCTGCTATCAAACTCTCTGAGGAGCAGTTCCTCTTCTGTTTCCTGGACCTCCTCCTCCTCCTCCTCCTCCTCCTCCTCCTCAGCTGTGCTTCCCACAGCTCCAGGCTCTGCTGTAACATCCACGGTGTCACTTATCTGTTTCTCTGTGGGATCTTCAGAGAGTTTTCCTCTCATCCAGGGGTTTGAAGAATCCAGTCCCTGCTCTGCATCATTTACAAAGTCGGGCAGCACCTCTGCATCGCCTGCTTCCTCCTCCTTCTCCTCCTCCTCCTCATTATTCAGCGAGGTCACCATCTTCTGCGTCAGCTCTTTGTTCACCTCCAGCTGCTGCTGCATGGCTTTGCGAGCCCCCTCGTCGTACTTGGCCATGATCGCCTTGGACTTGGCCCACTTGCCGCTGTTCTGGTGCTTCAGCGACATCCTCTCCTGCATCCTGGCCACCTCCATCTTGTTGAGCTCCTCTAAGGCGGCGGCCGGGTCCGTCTTCACCATCTCGTCGAACTGCTTCAGGAACTCTTTGCGCTTGGCCTTGTTGTGCACCTTGTGGTACTTCTTGCTCTTGATCTTGCGCTCTCTCCGGGCCTTGGCTTCGTAGTAGGACTGCAGCGCCCGGGCTTTCTGCAGCTCTGCGCGGCGGATCTTGGCCTCCTCCAGGCTCATGGCCCTCATGGACGCCTCCTCTGCGGGGGTCAGGACGGGGTCGTGGATGGGCTGCTTATTGGCCGCCAGGAGGGCGAAGATCTCCTGCTCCAGCGGGGTCCGCGCCTTCCAGCCGGTCACCACCTTCTCCATGGGCTGGGGGCAGGGGGGCTCCTGGTTGAGGGGGAAGAGCAGCTGCTCGGCCCTCCGGTTCTGCTTGATGACGCCCTTCCAGCGGGTCACCTCTGCGGCCGCCTTCTGAAAAGACACATCTCTCTGGATCCTCTCGCTCTCCTGCTTGCTCAGAGGACACTCAATGGTCTTCTTACTGCTCTGAAGGGTCTTCAGCTGCTTCTTCGTCTTGGCGGAGACAGCAGGGGTTTTCTCCAGAGTCCCGATCAGGTCCGACAGCTGGATCTTGTCTCCCTCCCCCTCGGCGTTGACGGTGAACTCGGACATCTGGACGGCGGCCTCCGACCTCTCTCCCAGACTCTTCTTCCTCTTTCCACCGAGAGAGCCGATGGCCTCCAGCAGCTTCTGGCGTTTTCGTTCATCTTCGTCCTCCTCTTCTTCCTCGCTGGTGATGTTTTCATCTGCTTCGTTTAAATCCTCCTCCTCATCATCGTAGCTCACCTCTGTCTTCACCGCCGCTGCTTTATCAGCCTGCTCGCTTTTCTTTTTTAGACTCTTTTTACTCGATTTCTTCTTGGAAACTTTGGCCATGTTGAAGTAAACAGCAGCGGAGCGGACACACGTGTGCCGTCAATGGAGCCGGTGTCGTAAAGCGCCGCACTGTGAGCAGCACTGTCGTAAAACAGCTCCTCCTCTTTTCTTCTTCTTCAAACAGCTTTTAGGTGCATTACCGCCACCTTGTGAAGTGGAGTGTGGATCGAAACGCGTCTTCTCTATATTCTTCTACCTAACCCAGTTTTCTGGACACACTCGTTTTCTAGTCTATACCTGTTTTACACAGTCTATGGTCTCTACTTGAGAACCTGCCTGTCCTGACTGTACTGAGGATAATACACCACGACATGTTTTACCGTCTCATCATACATCACTCACAATAACCTGTCGCATGTTTACACAGCCTCTAATTCAATTGCATTAATGAGCTTTTTAGCTCAAGTGATTTTTTTAATGAGCATTGTGTTTGATTCCTGGTTTATTACATTTACAAAACAGAGAGATATTAAATCGTAACATCAAAGGCAGAAAAAAGAAGAAAAAAAGAGCAATGACTGGCAACTAAACCCCGCCCCCAAGCAACAATTGTCCAATAGTCGCTTAGCAACCGTAACTAGGAACGTCTGAGCAAAACATGTTCTTTTTTTTCATAATTGTACTTTTCTCAAGTTTCAGGTGCAGCAAACATTGCAGCAAATCAGTGATCACAAAATCTTGATTTAAATGGAGAGTTGACTTTATTGAAGTAAAATAGGCCGCTGGTAAATTTCCATTCAATTCTTGGTCTGTGTGGCCTGAGGATCATTTCATGAGCTTCATTAATGACTTCAACTCACTGAGTGTGAGTAGAGAATATTTGAAAGTACACCTGTCATTACATGGGGAAAAACACCCCCAGCCATTCAATATCTTTAACATTCAGAAGATCCAGCAGGCGCCAGTGACGTCATCTGGGCTCTACACATAACTTTAGAATGTTTGCTTCAGTTTAATGTTGAAAAGCACAACTAAAGACAGCTACTAACATCAAAGCCTTTCACTTACATTTACATTACATTTAAAAAAAATAGCATTTTAAAGAGTCATCACCTTAAGGACCATTTCTGCACCTGACAGGCTGCTATTCTGACAAATGTCCCTTTGTGTGTATGTGTGTATTTTTAAATCCTTTCAATTTAAACATTAAAAAAAAAACAGACATGCCTGGTCACGGTTGCTAAGCTACTATTGGACAATCGTTGTTTGGGGGCGGGGTTTAGTAACCGGTCATTTTTCTTTTTTCCTCTTATTTCTGCCTTCAAGTCCTTTGATGTTATGACTTTATTCGAAGATCAAAGACAATGTTCCTTTGATGTGCAGGCCCAGAGTTTATAAATAGGACTCAGATTTCAAAGTTTGGTTTAGTTCAGAGTTTCAGAACACATTCGCACTGTCGTTCAGAGTTTCAGAACACATTCGCACTGTCGTTCAGAGTTTCAGAACACATTCGCATCGGAATTCAGAGTTTCAGAACACGTTCAAACCTGAGTTCGGCTTTTACGAAGCACATTCATGTCCTTTGACATCATTTCAGGGACAAACACTCAGCGTCTGCAAGCAGCTGATCTGATGGATTCACCAAACAAAGAAAAGATGGATCTGTCCCTTCCAAACGCCGCCACAGAAACTTTGTGCGCGCTTGTCCGAACCTTCTTGGGCAAGCTGACAGCAAAACACTGGGCCAACCTGGAAAGCAGCTCAGCTAACGACGCCATAACAAACTTGTGCGTGGGTATAATTAACAATCTCTCCTATTTCGTTTGTGAGGCAGTGAAAAAAACCACACAACAGGAGACTGACCTGTGCTCGTCATCTTCCAAATCATCCGGAAGCCCTTCTGGATGTGATGGCTCACAGACCAACATAATTATATCCCACGAAGAAGTCCAAGAGTGTCTGGGAAATACCATTTCACACACTTTTGCCAAAGTGACAGGTGTTCCAGACGACATCTGTTGCCAGAGCACGGAGGAGATGACGGAGCTCATGGCGAGAGAAGTGACAGAGAGGGTAAACTCCCGGCTCTCAATAGGTTCAGGAGGTGAAAGCAGCAGTGAGGAAACTGAACTGCTGGGCTCCGAGTCTTCCACCACCAGACTGAAGGCTATTGTCAAACACATGGTCAGGCTTCTTAAAAAAGTGCCTGATACATGCAAAAGGCTTAAGAAACCCAAAAAGTTCAGAAAGTTCCGAGTTCAGCCACTTTCAACAACGGTCGCTGATCAAGGCGTGACAACGGTGGACATATCGACAGAGCAGGATAACAAGCCGGTCCAAACCGGGGAGTCATGGCAGACCCCCGTAACTCCACTGCTGGAGGACAGACCAGAAAATGTTCGCTCTACCGATAGCTTCATTTATAGAACCACCGAAGCCGTCAAAAAGGTTCTGGAAGAACAGGTGAATCGGGTAAGTGTCATCAACGACTGCGATGACATTTCAAAAGAGAAATACGACCAGATTGTGGCCAGCACCTCCCGTGATACAGATAAGACAGCGTCTCTGATTGTAGAAGCGATCGTGGCAGAGCTTCAGTTAGACGGCACACCCAAATGGGAGCCTGACAGCGCCAGCGAAACATCCTGCTGGAAAAGGGTGGGAAGCCAAACCAAGGCCTTCTTTGTCCACAGATTTGCCAAGGAGTCAATCCTTAGCCTCGTGGAAAAACTGAGGAGCAAACTTGGTGAAGGCGACTCCTTCCCAAAAACTGAAGAAGAGCTGTCCATGAAGCTGTTCATTGAGGGGGTGGATTGCATGGTAGAGGACATGATCCCACCTGAGGAAGACCAGGAGAAAAGAAAGGGTACAGGTGAGGAGTGCCTCTACAGAAGAATTGCCAGGGACATTGACAGCGGCCAGCACCAAAATATCATTAAGGGGCTGACCGATGTCATAGTCAACCATCTGAAACCTGGCAAACTAGACAGGCACCACTTTCTGGTCGACATCCACGTCGAAGTCGACACTTTCATTCACAAAGTGATGTGGGGCTGGCTAAACGAACAGGCACAGCAGCATCAGGAAAAGAGGGACCTCGTGAGTGTGACTCTGAAGCAGCTTCAGAGAGCAGTTCTGCTGTCACTCACTGAGGACCCATCGGACGAGGCAAACACTCCCGTGACACCCGTCAGTGATAGAGCTGATGAAGCCACAGGCCGAGAGCAGACCAAACAGAGCTGTGCGACTCTGGCGACGGAGCTGGTGAATCGTATTACGAAAAATCAGCCCGTCGTTGCGAGCTTCAATACCCAATCTGTCATCGACACACTGACAGAGATGCTCTTGGCAAAGGTCGCAGACTCTGACATTGCAGTCCAGCCAAGTGCCGACCGCCTTAAAAAGATAGCCAAGGTGGTGCACAAGGACCTGTGTAAGATGCTGGGCAAGAGAGGGGAGGTGCTAAACAGCCTGCTGTTACAGGAGCCAAAGATTCACGAATACATCGCTGAGACTCTAAAAAGGCACCTGCTGACTCCAGAAAAGAAGAGCGCCGCTACAAGGTTCCTCGCGATGTCTTACAGGATCGTGGCCACTGTTCGGTGCATGTGTGACTTCACAAAGGTGCCTTACAGACCTTTTTCACGTCCTGGCTCCTGCCAGCCCTGAAGTCCCACCTCATGTCCAGCTTGTCCTCTGTCCTCTGGCACAGCTGCCTCCGTCTTCAACACTCAGGCCTCGCAGCAATAAGGTGAAGGTTCAGTTCTGGGCCTTGACCTCATTGTTGGGAGGACTGTGTTGTTGCGGTTTTCTCCGAGTGCTTCGGTTCGCCCTCATTTTAAATAATAATGAAAAAAACATCGAAAGAACATCAAAAGAAAACGGCACCCTGGTGGTGGTACAGTGGCTGGCTCTCGCAGCCGCGACCCGGGTTCGATTCCCGGCCAGGGTATTCTCACTTGTGTGAGCGTGTTGGTGCCTCACGTCATTTCCCCATTGTGGGGCTAATAAAGGAATTAAAATTAAATTTAAAAATACCAATTACATTTCTGATTTAAAATCTCTTTCTTATAATTTGCTGCACAGCTGTAGACGTGTAACTCCGACTTTTGTTGTGGTTAAAAGATAAATCCAGATCATCAGAACTGAAATCATGATAATGGGTTGTTATAAATAAACAAAATAGGCAGATGATGCTCAGTGCTGAACAATCTGTATTTGAAAGACAACAATAAACTAAGTTGTAGGGATGAAGTGATGAAGATACACTATGTTGGCAGGATCAGCAGCAGTGAACTCATCACGTGAGCTGAATCCTGAATCTTTCCCAGCCCTTTCTGGTGCTGCTGACCGACGTCCTGATTTCTGCTCTCAGCCACTCGAATCAATGTGAAATGTTTTCCTAGAGCATTTGACTTTTAATGACCCTCACATTTCTGATCTCTTTATAGCAAAGGCTACATCATACACTGTAAAATCCAATTAGCAAACCTTACTTTAAAAAAACATACAAACCAATTGTGTTAAAAAAGAAAACATGACTGTATGACTTTGGTAAAGTTAAATAGATATTGTGTGTTGTACTTACAAAAGCTTTTTCAGTGTGGTGCACTTACACCTGAGGTTGAGTAAGTTAACATTGTTTGTACTGTGTGTATTCCACTTAACTCATTCATTTAAATTGGGTTCACTTGATAGATATTAACTGTGACTGCCTCGTAAATACCGAGGCAGTGTTACTCATGTAACTCAAGTGCCTCTTTTTCTTTTTATTGGCGGTTGGTCAAACAGCTTTTAGGTGCATTACCGCCACCTTCTGAATTGAAGTGTGGATCAAAACATATCTTTTTTCCTCTTTTCCTCTCTCTCCTTTCCTAGTCTCTCCATGTTTACACATTATCTTTATTGTGCTGTTAATCCAGTGTGATTTAATCTCATCCTTAATAATATCTTCTTCCTTTTTCAATCTACTTGTTTCCCTAATTTTTCCTACTGTTTTCTGTATCTGTCGAACTGTCGACCTTCAGTTCCTCTGTCCCGTTCTTCCTGTCATCTTTTAACCATTTCTAACTTGATCATACTTTTGACTTCTGCTTCACTATAGTTTATCATTATATCTATTTTTGATTTTTTGGTTGCACTTTTAGCGAACTTATCTGCCAGTTCGTTACCCTCCACCCCTATATGTGCTGGAGTCCATATAAATTTTACTATTACTCCTGCCTTACTTATCCTGTAAATAGTTTGAATTATTTCTCTCACTACGTCTTGTCCAACCTCTGCTTTCATATTCTTGATACTATAGAACGCACGGCTTGAGTCTGATCCTATTCGAGCTTTTCTTGGTTTTACACTTTCTATCCAACTCAAAGCTTGTGAGATGGCCAACAACTCCCCAGTAAACACAGATAGATTATTACTAACTCTTTTTTTGGACATGACACTTAATTCAGGAACAATGAATGCAGTCCCTACTCTATTACTATCTGTCTTTGATGCATCTGTATATATTATAAGAAAATCATAATAACTTCTTTCTATGTAACTTATCTTTCTTTTAGATTTACCCAGTAATTCAAAGCTAATTGAGTTCTTCTTATTTCTAACGGCATTTCGTTCATCAACCCGTAATGTAGATATTGGTGTTGTTCTAATAGCACCACAGCAGATTCTCAGTGCCTGGGACTGAAGTCTATCTAACCTGGATGGTAATGAATTTGATGCAGATTGATACAGGATGCAGCCAAAGTCTCGTGCAGATCTAATTCATCCAATGTATATTGTTTTTAATGAAAGCCTACATGCTCCCCATTCTCTTCCCCTCAGACATCGAACAATATTCAGCACTTTTCAACATTTCTGTCACTTTCTCAATATGTACAGACCATGTAAGTTTCCTATCAAACCATATACCTAAGTACTTGATACATTCTAATCGTTCCAATCTCTCACTGTATAATCTAACTATCACCCTGACTTTTCCCTTTCCTGAAGAAAACTGTTTTTGTCTTTTCAACTGAAAACCTAAAACCCCGCTCCATTCCCCAGATCTCCACTTTTCTAATTGCCTCTTGTACTTTCTTAACTATATATTTTCTTATTTATATTTGTATTTTATACTTTTTTTATTTTATTTTTGCGTGAATTTCCCCACTGAGCGACAATTAAAGGAATATCTTATCTCTTTATGTTCCTTCCTCTTTTCCACATAACTCCACCGTCTGCAAATAATGCAGTTCCAATAGATCTATCAATACTGCTAAATATCTCATTTATGATGACTGAAAACAGGGTTGGACTGATTATGCTCCCTTGAGGATCAACATGATCAACAGCCCTTCCCTCCACATCATATAAGCCTTCTCGACATCAAAGATTGCAGCTACTCTCTCTTTGTTGATTTGCACTTTCCTAAATTCATTTTCTAGACAAAGCGCTGAGTCAATAATACTTCTACCTTTCCTAAATCCACACTGATAGCTTTTCAGCACATTCTTTGTCTCTAGATGTTATATATAAGTTCACCCTTGTGCCAGAACCATCATTTAAACACACTAATTCCTAAATCCAGAGTTGGTTTGAGTCACGTTTCCTGAACACATATGACCTCTGGCTTCCTTTTTAACTCCTCAATATAATCTTTAAAATCTTCGTGTCTATTTGCTATCAAACTTCTTGCATTCCATTGTAGTCCTAACATTATGGAGAGATTCGAGAAGTTGTCTCTGACGTCCCTTCTCCTACATTAAGTTTTGCTTGAATCATGTCATGTCTATTATATTCAGGTGTTTTTCTGCTCCTCTTGCTATAACTTTGATTCTTTACGTCTTGGATCTTGTTTGCTCCGTACAGTTAATGACGGAGGCTACGAATAACACGAACTTTTCCTTCAGTTCACCCATTCTGAAGTTCCGTCTGTCTCCACTCTGTATTCACTTCTGGACAGTCTTGGATGACTCTTTCCTCGCTCCTTTTGCTTTTTCAGATCTTTACTGCTTCTGCATACATTACTTTAGGTTTTGTTTTCACCTGTCCAATCTCCTTTTCCTGCTTTCTGGCTGAACAACCTCCATAAGCTGCTGTGTGATCTTCTCCGCAGTCTAACTGTATCTGTACTACCTCACTTTCCGTGTTCGTGATCTCCTCCACATTTTCCACATCTTCGTCTCCCTTTGCATACAGGAGCAATATGTTTGAATCTCTGACACTTGTAACATCCGATCAGAGGTGGAACATATTTTCTATCACTGAAGCACAAGCATCCCACCATCACTTTCTTAGGAAGCACATCCTCATTTAAATGAAGAGGCCTGACTCACTTTCCACCTTTCCCCCATAGCTGAAGGCCTGCAGCCTGTAACTTCTTCTCACCATTTCCTTTTTTAGTTTTTTCAGATTTTCAGATTCCTGTTATCTCTCCCCTTACTCCCCTCCTCTCACCAACTACTCTCTCTCCGCTGCCTCTTTTCCACGCACTGATTTCAGATTCATCACTTTATCTTTCCGTTCAGTCTTTGTGCAGATCACTAATGGAGCACCGTCTCCATTTTCCCTCGCAAACTACATCCCCAAGTACCCTCTTCACTTCAGTAGTCAAACGGATTGTTCCTGACAGATTTGATGCCACTTCCTACTTTAAATTCAACAATTAATTTGGTATTCGCTATTTGCTGAAACACACCCGTTTTGCTCGAAATAACCAACCTAGCTACGGCTAACAAGCTAGGTTAAATGCTACGTAGCGTTGCTAGCCGGCTAACCCTAGCAACGCTACGGCTAACCCTAGCAACGCTACGTAGTTCACGTTACTCTAGGTGAGTTAGCAAAACTTAAAATGATTTATCTGTTATTTAGATGACACTACAGAAAATTTAAATGCATTACCGCTTCTTTGTTTTTTACCGATAATATTCAACAGTACATTTTTTCGAGACTTAATGTAATAAACAATAAATTTTTCTAGTTGTATTCAATACAAGTCTAACGAACAATTTCAAGCAAATCACTGAACCTGAATTTAGGTTTTCAGGTTACTAATCATTTATTTTGGTGCCACTTAATCCAGCCTTTAATAGATTAAGGTTAATAATCTGCATAATAATGTGATAGTAGCCATGTAATGTTTTACCATGAGTGTTACACTGGTTAGCCATCATTTTGAGTACCGCTGTATTTTTAGCTTATGAAGAAATATTATACATTATATTATAAGAAATTCTTACAGAAGCTTGGTGCATAACTGTTTAAAGAGTATAATTCCCCATACAGATACTGCTCACAGTGTACACATGCTTTTAACACTGATATAAATCCACAGGAGACTGATACTGTAACTACTGAAACTACTGTACTGATATCACCAGAGCTGTGTGAGATTATTATCTTGATGAATATGACGGTTGAGAAAGAAAGGCGCTTTTATATGTTATGTTTATTTTTCAGTACATAGGTCCTTGCTGATATTATGGCTACCTGTAATGCCTCCACCACACCAGCTACACACTTGACTTTAGACAGCTGATATTACATTGTCTGTCAAAAGGACAACAAAAATGTATTTAAATAATGTCAGCTATATTTTCCTTGTTCTAGTTTATCTTACAGATGTGATACTGATATTGTCAACATGAAAAAACTGAGCTTAACTTATAGTTAACTTTACATTTATTACTCATTTATTTTTCTCCCACAGTCACAGTATGGATCATTGGGGACAGCTCTGTCCGGCGTGGTGCCCAGAGAGCTGCAGTGACCTTGGGAAACAACCTCAGCGTGCCTGATGTCCGTGTCTCCTGGTTTGGCTGGGGTGGACTGCAGTGGAAAGGCCTCCTTTCCTTCTTCTCCCACTCCCTGTGAGGAAGAGCAGCACCAGATGTCCTCATCAGCCACTGTGGTGGCAACGACATAGGGGAGGTCAGCAGTGTCAAGCTGGTCACCATGATGGAGGACCTGCACCAGCTTCACCTCCAGCACCCTGGCATGACAGTCATGTTTTCTTCCCTCACCCAAAGATGTGGAAGGCTGGTGACAGTCCATCAAGGATTGATAAAGCCAGGAAATTTGTTAACAGTGTTATGGCTACTTTTGTTTGTAGCGTAATTGGTGCTGATGGAGCACCCTCTCATTAGACATGACAGTCCTGGGCTATTTTTGGCAGATGGAGTTCATTTCACACCTCAGGGAAATGATATCTTTTTAAGTACAATAACCAGTTTCCTTAAAGACCACCTCCAAAAGCAGTGAATGCTGACACTTGTGTAGTAGCAGTGTCACTGCTTTTGAATTTGTCCTTTAAGACCCATTTTGTTAGGCCTAAACAGAGACAGTCTTGGCTAATGTTGAGCTTGTTTTTTATGCTCATCATTACTAGTAAAAAAAAAAAAAATCTGTAGCCATAACACTGTTAGCCCCTCTGCTCTTCCTCATCACTACAATCCCACCCTTTATCCCCTTTTCCCCCTATCATCCCATGGACCCTGCAACTCTCTGCGCCCATGCTGGGCATAACTGTTAACACTTGAACAGGCCCAGTCTCTTGAGTTTTTTTGTTTCATTTTACATTTTATGGTTTTAAAAATTGCTAAGCTTCTTGTCTTTTATGTCCTTTTATTTTTTAAATAACATATAATTCTTACCCACGTTAATAAATTCTATTTATATCTGCACTCCCTTTGTCTTTCCCACTGACTGAAAATTTCAGATGTCACATTCAAATCAGACTGTCAATTGAAAGGACAAGTAAATCAGAGAATAGGGATTAAGCTACAGGCATTAATGCTCACCTGTCTTGCCACGGGATAGAAGTCTAGTTTAAACACAAAGTGAAAATACTCCCAACCAACCTTTCAGTCTTCTGACCTGGTACCGGACAAAAGGGCTAAAGGTGAAAAAGAATTACCTGCACAGTAAATGTTTTCAAAGCCCTCTGAGAGGTATCATGAGGTCTTCCTTAAGCAAATAGCCATTTGCCAATACAGTGAGGCAAAAAGAAACATAATCAGATGATCAAATTCACAGTAGATGCATTCTATCTGCAGTTTTGTTTTTTTCCCCTCAATATAAAAGCCTCATAATACCTGTGCAATACCCACAAGACTTTCTCAGGCTTCACATCACAAATAAACGATACCTCCTTGGGGGCTTCAAAACTATGCAATGTGCAGACAATTCTTTCTTGATCACAACAGAAGCATAGTTTCTCAGTGAATGTTCTGCATTTGTTTTACAGAAACAAAACAAGCACACAACTTAAATTTTTCATTTTTTACTTTCTGTTAAAGATTTATGCTAAATTTGGTAACTGTTAACATATACCATGTTAATATTTTCATTTATAACTCTTAACCATTATATTTACAATTCACATGGGAAACTGATGAATGACAGCTTTTAAGAATGTTGTACTCACATAGTATCAGCATATTTAGTCTGATCCATTTTATATAACAAAATGATTACCACTTCACAAGCAACAGTTTAACAAATTAAAGTCAAATCTTGCATTCACAAAAGCGTCACTATTAAAAGGTCAAAACATTTAAAAGTAATTTTGTATGACTTAAGTACACTTGAAATAAACGAAAATGTGAGTAGCGGTTGTTGTAACAGCAATTAAAACGATAGAAACTTTGGATCAAAAATCAGTGTCACAATTTGGCATAATTGGTCTTGTAAAACAAGTGATGTCTGTGGCGATTATATCGCATCGGCCTTGGCCTTGTAACTTGTCCTCAAGTGTCCTGCATGAGAAAATAGCTATAGGTTAAAAACATCAGTACAAAACAGGCAGTGTGGCCTGTCTTGGTGAAAAGCCCACTCACCACGACAAGGTGCAGGCCATGAGTGGGGCACGGGACAAACATATAGGAAACTTAAAGCACGCGGACAAGACATTAGGAAAAAGAAAGAGAAAATATGACAGACACAACACTGGAGAACCTATTTACAATGGTGAAAAGGGTGGTCAATAGGGACAAAATTATATATCACATTATCTTTGAATGCCATGTAATCTTACAATACACCATATTGATGATGGGATGATCCATGTTGCATTTGTATGAAAATGACATACCAAATTTTTCATATCCAGTCATGAGTAATGTGAGTATGACCAGGCAAACAGAGGTAAAAATATAACAAAACAGTCTGATAAATGTAAAAAAAATGCAGCCTTTTTTATCTTTCAAAATAGACAGGGAAATATATCACATCATGTTACTTAAAAATCAGAGTCACGTATGATATATAATGTCCCCTTACAATATTAGTATAACTAACTAACTTATACTACACCTTTCAAGGAAGAAACTCTTGCCTTCGGTCTCATTGTCTGCTGGTATTTCAACCTCAGCTGCACATGGCCTTCCCTCTACTTCATTACCTTTCCTTTTTAGTGTTCTTGGAGACTCCAAAACAATGCAGCAGTGATCACTCTGAGAGCTGCTAGGCAGCTGTGTTGACATGATGCTGAGTCTGCCTGTTTTCCAATCAGAATTTTTTTGTTGAATGCTGCGATCCAAATCAACATCATCACTCACTTTCACTGTCACATCAATGTCATCGTATCCGACAATCTGAGCAACAAAGGGCTGCTCAGTTGTGTCTTCTGTCATCATGACATTGCTCTGAGCAGCAGCAAGACCAACAGTCTTGGTCTACTACTCAAATTGTCGACATCTGCAACCTCCTCATTCCTATTTACAACAGAAATAGGGGTGTCACTTACCTCTTCTATTATACTTACCAAACGTTTTCGTCTTGGTAGTTTTTCTATGCCCTTGGAGACAGAGATGAAATGATAGGCACAGTGGTGTTCTTCGGGCATGTCCTTCCCCAATGAAAAACATAAAATATGGGACATTATTGCAGAGTAAGTGGTCGATATTTATTGAAGAGGATTGTGCGTTTAAGTTCTGTAGATATTACATTTTATATTTAAATTCTGTTTTATGAATGTACAGTATACAGTACATCCACCTTAAAATTATGGTTGATATTAAAAGAATATTTAACTGTTACCAAAGCTTACTCCCACTCCCACAGAATTACGCTATTTTGAGTGTCTCACCTGGAAAATATTTCTCCCATAAGTTTTCAATAGGCAATATGTGGGGAAATATGTAGCTATTCTCCAGACTTCTTTACATGCAAAGAATAAGACTTAATTGACTCTAATGTTCAACAGGTCATAATCAATTATAATCACAATAAGATAAGATAAACCTTTATTCGTCCCTCAGCGGGGAATTTTGCATTGCACAGCAGCAAGACGATAGAACAAGTTAAATAGTAAATATGAACAATATAAACAAGCTAGGGGCGCAGTGGTTAGCACTGGCCTCTCACAGCTACAAGATCTCTGGTTCGCATCCCGGTTAGAACGCCTGGGATCTTTCTGTGTGGAGTTTGCATGTTCTCCCTGTGCAGCGTGGGTTTTCACTGGGTACTCCAGCTATTTACACAAGATGATTTACAGATATACATGAGAATATGAATATGCGAAAATCAATATACTTTAGGTTAAAAAAAGAAAAAGGTGGTGGACATCATACTCACTCACATTTGTATTGCATTGTCTACTCTTGTGTAGTTACAGGCCTATCTCCTACCTACACTTACTTTTGAAGTCATTTCATATCACAGCCAAATGAATAATTTTTCTAATGTAACACACAACTGACATGAGTTTAGTAAGTTCTGTGAGGACAACAATGTAAAAATATGCCACAGACAAGCAACTCAACACCTGCAGTTCAGCTAATAACACGCTGGCACATCTAGGTTCATGTTTTTTGTTACATGCCCAGACAAGTATAGCATAACCTTTAAAATTACATAACGTGAGCTTAGCTAACTAACACGGTCAACCTTTATTTTTCAGCCTCACACAGGCGCCTTTTGTTCAAAAGTATGATCGCCTTAAATCACAACACTTAATTTCAGCCTGTTTAATGACTGTGGCCACCAGACGCTCCCGTTAGCATCGTTAGCTCCAAAGATGTTTAGCAGGCTAATGAATTAGCGTTAACTAGCTAAATTAACAAGTGCACTGACAGCGATTATTGCTAATTAGTGCTAACCAGTAACATTTCAATAATACAAGAATTTTACTCACCGAAAAAACTGGAGCACAGACTTCTTGGACGGCCTGTTAGTACAATTTACTGCACGGCAAGCCAGGTCAGGCTCAGTGAGGTGGGGCCCTGTAGATCGCCGCTAGCTGTCAATCATTCAGAAGATCCAGCAGGCGCCAGTGACGTCATCTGGGCTCTACACATAACTTTAGAACGTTTGCTTCAGTTTAATGTTGAAAAGCACAACTAAAGACAGCTACTAACATCAAAGCCTTTCACTTACATTTACATTACATTTAAAAAAATAGCATTTTAAAGAGTCATCACCTTAAGGACCATTTCTGCACCTGACAGGCTGCTATTCTGACAAATGTCCCCTTGTGTGTATGTGTGTATTTTTAAATCCTTTCAATTTAAACATTAAAAAAAAACCAGACATGCCTGGTCACGGTTGCTAAGCTACTATTGGACAATCGTTGTTTGGGGGCGGGGTTTAGTAACCGGTCATTTTTCTTTTTCCTCTTATTTCTGCCTTCAAGTCCTTTGATGTTATGACTTTATTCGAAGATCAAAGACAATGTTCCTTTGATGTGCAGGCCCAGAGTTTATAAATAGGACTCAGATTTCAAAGTTTGGTTTAGTTCAGAGTTTCAGAACACATTCGCACTGTCGTTCAGAGTTTCAGAACACATTCGCATCGGAATTCAGAGTTTCAGAACACGTTCAAACCTGAGTTCAGCTTTTACGAAGCACATTCATGTCCTTTGATATCATTTCAGGGACAAACACACAGCGTCTGCAAGCAGCTGATCTGATGGATTCACCAAACAAAGAAAAGATGGATCTGTCCCTTCCAAACGCCGCCACAGAAACTTTGTGCGCGCTTGTCCGAACCTTCTTGGGCAAGCTGACAGCAAAACACTGGGCCAACCTGGAAAGCAGCTCAGCTAACGACGCCATAACAAACTTGTGCCTGGGTATAATTAACAGTCTCTCCTGTTTCGTTTGTGAGGCAGTGAAAAAAACCACACAACAGGAGACTGACCTGTGCTCGTCATCTTCCAAATCATCCGGAAGCCCTTCTGGATGTGATGGCTCACAGACCAACATAATTATATCCCCCGAAGAAGTCCAAGAGTGTCTGGGAAATACCATTTCACACACTTTTGCCAAAGTGACAGGTGTTCCAGACGACATCTGTTGCCAGAGCACGGAGGAGATGACGGAGCTCATGGCGAGAGAAGTGACAGAGAGGGTAAACTCCCGGCTCTCAATAGGTTCAGGAGGTGAAAGCAGCAGTGAGGAAACTGAACTGCTGGGCTCCGAGTCTTCCACCACCAGACTGAAGGCTATTGTCAAACACATGGTCAGGCTTCTTAAAAAAGTGCCTGATACATGCAAAAGGCTTAAGAAACCCAAAAAGTTCAGAAAGTTCCGAGTTCAGCCACTTTCAACAACGGTCGCTGATCAAGGCGTGACAACGGTGGACATATCGACAGAGCAGGATAACAAGCCGGTCCAAACCGGGGGAGTCATGGCAGACCCCCGTAACTCCACTGCTGGAGGACAGACCAGAAAATGTTCGCTCTACCGATAGCTTCATTTATAGAACCACCGAAGCCGTCAAAAAGGTTCTGGAAGAACAGGTGAATCGGGTAAGTGTCATCAACGACTGCGATGACATTTCAAAAGAGAAATACGACCAGATTATGGCCAGCACCTCCCGTGATACAGATAAGACAGCGTCTCTGATTGTAGAAACGATCGTGGCAGAGCTTCAGTTAGACGGCACACCCAAATGGGAGCCTGACAGCGCCAGCGAAACATCCTGCTGGAAAAGGGTGGGAAGCCAAACCAAGGCCTTCTTTGTCCACAGATTTGCCAAGGAGTCAATCCTTAGCCTCGTGGAAAAACTGAGGAGCAAACTTGGTGAAGGCGACTCCTTCCCAAAAACTGAAGAAGAGCTGTCCATGAAGCTGTTCATTGAGGGGGTGGATTGCATGGTAGAGGACATGATCCCACCTGAGGAAGACCAGGAGAAAAGAAAGGGTACAGGTGAGGAGTGCCTCTACAGAAGAATTGCCAGGGACATTGACAGCGGCCAGCACCAAAATATCATTAAGGGGCTGACTGATGTCATAGTCAACCATCTGAAACCTGGCAAACTAGACAGGCACCACTTTCTGGTCGACATCCACGTCGAAGTCGACACTTTCATTCACAAAGTGATGTGGGGCTGGCTAAACGAACAGGCACAGCAGCATCAGGAAAAGAGGGACCTCGTGAGTGTGACTCTGAAGCAGCTTCAGAGAGCAGTTCTGCTGTCACTCACCGAGGACCCATCGGACGAGGCAAACACTCCTGTGACACCCGTCAGTGATAGAGCTGATGAAGCCACGGGCCGAGAGCGGACCAAACAGAGCTGTGCGACTCTGGCGACAGAGCTGGTGAATCGTATTACGAAAAATCAGCCCGTCGTTGCGAGCTTCAATACCCAATCTGTCATCGACACACTGACAGAGATGCTCTTGGCAAAGGTCGCAGACTCTGACATTGCAGTCCAGCCAAGTGCCGACCGCCTTAAAAAGATAGCCAAGGTGGTGCACAAGGACCTGTGTAAGATGCTGGGCAAGAGAGGGGAGGTGCTAAACAGCCTGCTGTTACAGGAGCCAAAGATTCACGAATACATCGCTGAGACTCTAAAAAGGCACCTGCTGACTCCAGAAAAGAAGAGCGCCGCTACAAGGTTCCTCGCGATGTCTTACAGGATCGTGGCCACTGTTCGGTGCATGTGTGACTTCACAAAGGTGCCTTACAGACCTTTTTCACGTCCTGGCTCCTGCCAGCCCTGAAGTCCCACCTCATGTCCAGCTTGTCCTCTGTCCTCTGGCACAGCTGCCTCCGTCTTCAACACTCAGGCCTCGCAGCAATAAGGTGAAGGTTCAGTTCTGGGCCTTGACCTCATTGTTGGGAGGACTGTGTTGTTGCGGTTTTCTCCGAGTGCTTCGGTTCGCCCTCATTTTAAATAATAATGAAAAAAACATCGAAAGAACATCAAAAGAAAACGGCACCCTGGTGGTGGTCCAGTGGCTGGCTCTCGCAGCCGCGACCCGGGTTCGATTCCCGGCCAGGGTATTCTCACTTGTGTGAGCGTGTTGGCGCCTCACGTCATTTCCCCATTGTGGGGCTAATAAAGGAATTAAAATTAAATTTAAAAATACCAATTACATTTCTGATTTAAAATCTCTTTCTTATAATTTGCTGCACAGCTGTAGACGTGTAACTCCGACTTTTGTTGTGGTTAAAAGATAAATCCAGATCATCAGAACTGAAATCATGATAATGGGTTGTTATAAATAAACAAAATAGGCAGATGATGCTCAGTGCTGAACAATCTGTATTTGAAAGACAACAATAAACTAAGTTGTAGGGATGAAGTGATGAAGATACACTATGTTGGCAGGATCAGCAGCAGTGAACTCATCACGTGAGCTGAATCCTGATTCTTTCCCAGCCCTTTCTGGTGCTGCTGACCGACGTCCTGATTTCTGCTCTCAGCCACTCGAATCAATGTGAAATGTTTTCCTAGAGCATTTGACTTTTAATGACCCTCACATTTCTGATCTCTTTATAGCAAAGGCTACATCATACACTGTAAAATCCAATTAGCAAACCTTACTTTAAAAAAACATACAAACCAATTGTGTTAAAAAAGAAAACATGACTGTATGACTTTGGTAAAGTTAAATAGATATTGTGTGTTGTACTTACAAAAGCTTTTTCAGTGTGGTGCACTTACACCTGAGGTTGAGTAAGTTAACATTGTTTGTACTGTGTGTATTCCACTTAACTCATTCATTTAAATTGGGTTCACTTGATAGATATTAACTGTGACTGCCTCGTAAATACCGAGGCAGTGTTACTCATGTAACTCAAGTGCCTCTAACATCCATGAAATATCATTGAAAACAGGCTACATTGTCCTATAATAGTCTAATTTACCATTTCACACAATGAAATAAGGTGAAAACACAGTTCAAATTTTAGTTATATGCATTGTTTTATTTCACATTTTTATATGGAAAACACACAGTTATCTTTTTTTTTTTTTTTTACCTGTGAATCACACAAACAACAGAGTCCTGGTTTCTTCACTTTCTGAATCAGAGTGATTTCAGAGCAAAGCATAAACTGAGTTATATTTGGGCGGCTTCCTTCAACAGTGGAGATCAGCAGAAACACATTTCTAAAAAAAAAAAAAAAGGTACAACTATGATATGAAGATACCTCTAAATAATAATATTTGACAACAACAATAGGAAAGTCATAAACACAAATAAATTAAGATTTAAACACACAAAAAAATAGTTTTTTTTGTTTTAAACACATTATAATACATATCATTTTATCCAAAGTTGGAATGCTTTGGATTTCTTTCTACTAAAATATGTTTTTAAATAATTACAGATAAATACATTTTGTTGCTATTTGTCTTGAATGTGGATTGTGATGTGGATTAGACTTTTGATTAAATTCAATCCATAAAACAATGTGAATTCTATAGTCTATCAAAGCAGTCAATCATAGCCAATGTTACTGAAAATGAGCATTTTGAGGAGAATCAAAATCAGGTTTATTGTCAAGTAGGTTTAAAATAGATATGTAAGAGAAATTTTTAAAAATAAGTAAAACTTATCATAATCATAAATAATCATAAGAAATAGAGAAATGTACAGTGAAAAATTAAAAATAAGATATACCTTTATTCGTCCCACGGTGGGGAAATTTACAATTTAATATGTTAAATATATATGTTTGAAGTAGATTATAAACGAGATATTAAGTTTAAATTTGTATAGTAATGTGTTGAAGCATGATATTTGTGCATATATGTATTTACTAAACTTAGCTTTAAATTTAATGATTTATTGCTTCTTTTATTCTTCTTCTGGCCTGTGTTCTGCAGCTGGTTTGTTAGCTCGGTGCGCCCCCTGCTGGCTAAAAGTGCGCGTGCACCTTGTATTGTCTACGTGTTAGTGCTGCTCGTGAGATTTTAACGCGTTTAAAAAGCACACTTTGGTTTCAAACACCAAATAAGACAATAATTGTCACAATCTCTCTTCTTATGTGCAGTCGCGTTAAAATTATTCGTGGATAAAAATGAATGTTGTTCCGTCACATGTTTCGGTCATGTGACCTGTCAGCTGCATTTCCGGTTATCATGGCGGCGGCAGCTTCGTCTGTTTTCCACCGAGTGAGAACTGGCTCTAAAATCGGAGCCCAGTATGACCAAGAAGGAAACCTCATCCAGGTAAAGAGCATTTTAATCACATTTCAACCCCGCAAACAGGTTTTTACTGTAAAAACGCCAGGTAACGTTTTATTTAACGTTTTATGTCAACAAATAAGATGGATGCTAGCTGGCTAACGGGGAGCTGACGGTTGATAAAGCTCACATATAACAACTGAACTGGAATTTTGATGTCATTTAAACGTTTCGATGTTAGGTTCATGACAAGTTTGAAGAAAATATTTATGGATGAATACCGATATTCCTCCATAATTTCATGTCACTTCATGGCTGCAGACGGAAACATCCACACTGCTCCATGTTTGCCTCCTTCCTCAGACGTCAGCTGTCAAATATTAAACACTTTCTTAAAAAGCACCTCTGCAGCTGTGTGAGATTCAGTGTCTTGCTTGATGATGATGTGTGTTGTGCAGGTGGAAACCCGGGAGGATGAGGAGCAGAGCGTCAAGCTGGCAGAGATCCTGGAGCTCCTGCTGGCTGCTGGATACTTCAGAGCTCGGATCAAAGGATTGTCACCTTTTGATAAGGTACAAACTGGACCTCAAAACTCCCTGATCCATCCAAGGGGGCGTAACTAGTCATTTTCCTTGTTCAGTTATTAATGATACAGGTTTTACTAAACTGTGAACTTGTTTACTCATAAATCTTATTCAGTGAGTGCAGGAAGATTCACACAGCAGATGGTGTCATTGATTAGTCACAATAATAAACTTCCATCCTCACTCATCTTGTTTCCTCCTTCTTCTCCTCCTCAGGTGGTCGGTGGGATGACTTGGTGCATCACCACATGTAACTTTGACGTAGATGTTGATCTTCTTTTCCAAGAAAACTCAACCATTGGTCAGAAAATGTAAGTGTGTTTTTGCAGCTGGCTGATTTTTCCTGAAGGCCCCTGAACACTGTGCGATTATGAGCCGTCTCAGATGAACGTTGATGGTTCAGAGAGAAGGTGGTAAAATCTTTATCATCAATCTAAAATGGTGTTTTAGATGGTGTTTCAGCCACTCAGAATATGGCATGAATTGATTCAGAATATGAGAACAGCACAGATGGATGATGTTTGTCTGCTTGCATTTTTCTTTCTGTTTACATTGTAGTTCTGATGCACAAGCCATTCGTCACAATCTTACATGCCTCAAATTTGACATCATACAATCTGACACAGATAGTGACCAAGATTTTATTAGATTCACACTGTGACATGCAGTGAAAGCGCAGTGTATCGAGCTGTGTAGGGGTCAGATGACTCAGCCAGTTTTTAATTTTTCGGTGTCTCTGATTTTTCGAGCAGTGTGAGCAAGGATGTGATGAGCGTTTTCTTTCTCTTTGCAGAGCTCTGACTGAGAAAATAGTGTCTGTGCTACCAAAAATGAAGTGTCCTCATCGCCTGGAGCCCCATCAAATCCAAGGGCTGGATTTTATCCACATTTTCCCAGTGATACAAGTGAGACTGTTCATCCTGACTCATCCTGTATTCATATTCAACATCAACTGTGGCCTTCTGCGTAGAACATTTAAAAATAGTAATAACGATAAAGTCAGAGTAATTTCTTCATGTGGTTTCTGTTTGTAATTTGTCTTCAAAGTAGTTTTTTCCTCCATCAGACAAAGACATCAGTCTGTGTGGCAAATGAATGAAATTTGTATTGGCTGATAAGATTTGGCTTGTGATCTGGATCAGTGTTTGTGGAAGTTTGCGCTGTGTATCTTGTATCTCATCAGCTGTGTGTTGTGTCTCCTGGCAGTGGCTGGTGAAGAAAGCCATAGAGACCAGGGAAGAGATGGGCGACTATGTGAGAGCCTACTCCATTTCTCAGTTCCACAAGACCCACAGCCTCCCAGAGGTCAGTCACAGAGCTAGAGCTTAGTTTAGTGGTTGGTGGAGTGAACTCCAGATGATGGACGACTCTGCTCCATCCGTCCAGCTCGTGAATGTTTTCAGGAATGTTGGAACATTGAGAGGTTTGTAGTTTGCCTGATTTGGGAGCTGAGATGGGAGCCCACTCACAACCACTGTGGGACGAATAAAGGTTTATCTTATTTTAAGATCCTTAAAAATGTGATTAGTTAGGAGTGAAACTCATAAATTCAGGAAATGACCAAAAACACATTGAAAGGTCATAAGAAGATGGATATGTTTTTCTCTGACACCAACACAGGCCATTTTAGGAATGGAAAAATTTGGAGATTTAAGTTTAAATTATGGCGTTTATGTCAAAATATTAACTAATTCAGAGCTGTGATTTTTAATAGACTAAAATTGTAAGATACTAACTCAAAGTATTTAGTTTTTAGTCAAAATAATGAGATAGTCTGACTTACTTATTCTCATAATTGCCATGAGTATTTTTATCTTCGTCATTCGTTACTTTTCATCGATTTTCTCCTTGTGGAAATTGGCTTCGACATCATAAAGTGAAATACACAGAAAAACAGCCAAGTTCATCATGGTCAGCTAAAATCAGAGAGTCAGACATCAGCAATGTATGAACCCTAACAGATATTCAGTGTTTTGCAGGTGTTTGGATGTCGTATCCTACTTTGCTTGGTGGTTTAACATGTGAAGACGAACCAAAACATGGTCAGGCTGAATGACATGAATTGTCTAGATCCGAGGTGGAAGTGTTCACATGTGCTGTTAAACTCTGTGGTCCAGGATGAAGAGTTTCTCCAGAGGAAAGACAAGGCTGTGAGGGCAGTTCTGGATGTTTTGGTGAGTTTTGACACCATCAGGCTTCACATACATCGAATTAACTATTGACAAAGTAAAAGCATGAACGAATTATTCAGATAACTGTTTATACTTTATGTTCAAAAACAGTAAGAACAGGCAGTTTTCTGAGAAGTTTTCCAACTCATCCATTACTTTTCATTCCTACTTATTTTTATACTGAATTATACTGTTGTTTTCCAGGAAGTGTACAAACCCCAGAGGAAGTACAGGAGGCAGAAGGATGCAGGGGAGCTGCTGGATGAAGAGTCCAGGGTTCACTCCACTCTGCTGGAATATGGCAGGTAAGATTTCACTTTAGCTGAAATTCATCTTTAAGACGTCTCTGTCGCTTATTTGCATTTACATATATCATAAATGTCAACATCACTCACTCAGTCAGCCTTCTCGACCACGTACTATAATGTTTTCAGTCACCATATTTGGTTTCAGTAGACTGACGAGCAGAGGATTTGTCATCTGATGTTCAGTTCTGCTTTTAGACAAACAGCCTTAAATCAGGCCCAGCAGAGCAGCATCCGGCTCACTGTTTAAATTAGACTTGGACACATGCTGATTGGTCCATCTTGCTGTCAATCAACATGTGAACCGCCCTGGTCCTTATGGACAACGTGAACTATCACACTTGGTTGTAATTTCTCTTTGCCTGTTGTTAAAGCGAGCAAAGCAACATTTGAGAGTTGCCTTTGGCCTCATTAAATAGTCCCTTGTTGACCTTTTATTTAGTTATGTACTGTTGTAGTGTTTAATTCATACATCTCATGTCTAGTGTCTTTTCTGTCTGACATCTTGCTTTTCCATCCATCCATCCATCTCCACTTCTGTACTAGAGTGTCTGATTTCCTCCTGTAAGTACTGAATGAACGTGTGAAGCTTCTCCTCACAGCTCTGTGTTTTGTGGTTGAACGTGTCGGTCAGAGAATGCAAACACGTCTCACATATTTTAGGCATGATGGATGCAAACTGTGGTGCTGCTGTGATGCACTTTTCAATGCATTTATTGTTTTGATCAGATGGTCCTGCCCTGAGGGAGCTGGATTACTGCCATTTGATGTGCTGATGTTGTAATGTGGCATGTTTGGGGGTTTTTTGCTTACTTGATTTTCACACGTCACTTATGTCACAGAGCGTTTGTTTGTTGTTGGGGTTTTTTCTAGGCGATATGGATTCAGCAAACAGTCCAAACAAGACAAGGTAGGTATTTCAATGATTTGACTTTGATTATCTGTTCCTCAGACAGTGAAGGTTCTTTATGTCTGCACCAACAGTTACTGTGTCTTTTCTTCAGCTTCCTCTTCCTGTCTCCCTCCTTTAGCTGGATGAGAGGAAGGCCAGTGGCTCTCAGGCGGCGCCCCCTGGGATGGCGGAGGTGTCAGAGGAAGACGACCTGCAGGCGGCAGAGGAGGTGAGCACTTTATACAGTGAGTGCATTATACATGGAAGACTGAAATACACCTGTTAGAAATACAGGCAAGTAACAGAACAAGACAAGGACGCCCACAAGCAGGGAATTAACTGTTTAAATGTATTATGAATTAGAAATATTATTGCAGTTAGAAATGAACTGTCTTGGTTACATAAAAACATAAAACCAGGCTAGAAAAAAATATGGACATATTTTAAAGTTATTTATAAGAAATCAAGACAGAGAAATCATGTTTAAATATTCGGAAGAATAAGTAGTTACTTGTCACAAATGTACAATAATCATGTTTTTGTTTAACTCAAATGTCTAATTGAATTCATTATGGATTCACCGATGAGAAAACCTGTTCATACAAATTGTTCTTTAGTTTAATTTATCTGTCAAGTCTTCATGCATCTATGTTTTAACTTATTTTCTGCTGTTTAATCCCTCTGTATTTTGCTGTTGTATGAGGTTGAGCTCTTCAAACGTGATGTAACGGTTGTTATTTTTTCTCTCCTAGATGCGAATCAAAGCTCTGATGACCAGCATGGCTGCCATGGTAAATGAAGAGGTAGGAACGACCGCTTTTCTGTTTCATTCACTTTCTCTTCACCTGTGGACTGTTTTGAACTTTACTCCCCTCTCCCACATCCTCCACGTCTTCTTGCCTCCACTCTGTCTGCTGCTAGATCTGCTCGTTCCCTCAGTTGTCACTCTAGACTCTGTTAACTCTGGTGATCTGGATCTGGTAATGGAATCTGTTTGAATTGCTGCATTCACTGTAAACTGAACAACTAAATGGCTAAAACATAAATGTGAAATGTGCAGTTATGCCTGCTTTGACTGGAGTTTGTGTTTGTGCAGGGGAAGCTGACGGCGAGTGCAGTGGGTCAGATCGTGGGGCTGCAGTCTGAGGAGATCAAACAGATTGCCTCTGAGTACGCTGAGAAGGTGAGCAACAGACGGTGATTTGATGATGTATCGTACTGGCACATTACAATGGAAGGTGATTGCTCCTTTTCCAACACCAACACTTTGTGAACTCACTTTCACCCTGTCACCCAGAGATTTCATGTTATTAATGCAAAGAGAGAGTCCTCATCCTTATTTTATCCAGTTAGCATTTTTCTGACTGTCTTTTTGAGCTCATCATATGTGATGATTCTGAGTTGCTTCACAGATGATTCAGTCCACGGTTTGTTCCTACAGGACGTCATGTGTTTTTGTTGTAACACATTAATGCAGTGAAACATAACATGCAGAGCTATACATTTAAGAGAGGCATGTTGACTCCTGCTTCAGACATTTGTAGAGACATTTACACAGCAGACCTTGTGGAGCAGCTTGTAGCACTTGAATAAAAACCTGTATGTTTCATTTGTCCCTGCAGCAGTCGGAGCTGTCGTCAGAGGAGCGTTCAGAGCGCTACGGCCCGCTGCAGCAGCACCGCAGGGCAGTGGCTTCACTCCAGAAACAGGTTCAGCAGAGGACCAAACAACTGGAGGAGGTCAGCAGTCCACTGTGGGCTCCACTGTGGGCTCCACTGTGGGCTCCACTGTGGGCTCCACTGTGGCAAACACTACCAGAGTCACTGTAATTAGAGCTGAAATGATGATTGTAAAATGTGTTATTTACAGCAGTGACCAGGGAGAGTTTCATAATTGTCAGTAACACGTATTTATATATATTTTGACAGCTACAAGCCAAACACGCAGAGGTGAAAACAGGCTGTGATGAGGCCAAGAGGAATCTGATGGAGGTAAGACGAGGATTAAATACCTGTTTGTATCTATTTGGTTGTTTTAGGTTGGCAGACAGATAGAACAGCGGATTTCTCAGTGTGAAGACTGACACATTCATTATTTGTTGGACACTTTGGTGCCTGATGTTTATTATTGTGGATCTTGTTTTTGTACTTTGAGATGAGCCTGACAGCAAAGACAGTCAGAGGTCAGAAACATCCTGCTGTCATCAAACAAACCCCCCCATGAAGAGAATTTCAGGTTGAACTGGCAGCTGATGTTCCGACAAGGAGCTCAGCAGAAAGTCAACCTTACAAAATAACTGATCACAATAAGGCCTTCATTTGAAAAAAGTGACAGTGACGTGTGTTTTTGGAAGATTAAGCCACAAACATCAGGACTTTCTTTGCTCACAACAGTCGTGTGTCTTCACAGGCTACAGAGCACTCAGAGAAACTGGAGAAAGAGCTGAAGTCTTTAGCAGAGATGGAGGAGCAGGCTGACAGCAGGTGAGAGCTGGAGAGAGATGATCTCTGACTTCTTTTGTCATTTAATTGTTGGATATCAGTCGCTTAAGAAACCAGTCTTTAACAGTAATTGTGCTTCAGGCACTTGAAGAAATGAGAAGAACCCACAAATTCATTACGGACAGTTTGTGTGAGTTTATTGAGGACTTTCATCAAAGCTCACAGTTCTGTGTGAAAGTTGCAATGAAGCCAGACACAGTTTAAATAATGCAATACACATAAAAACAAGACTGAAAGCTTTTTAATGTTGAGCAGTAATAACCTCTTGGATGACAATCAAACACTTGAGAGAAATCTGTAGTTAAAGTTAATAGGTGTCTGGTGTCGTTCCGTCTCTGCTGCGGTTTATAACAGATTTTTACTGACCTCTTGTGGCACCTGGAAGGAACTGCAGCTACTCTATAGCGCTGCAAGTTCTTTTCAGGCCTGTTGTAAAGAACAGGGGCCCAGAGCTCTGCTCTCAGAGACGTTCACAGTCTTGCTCCTGGACACTTCAGCGGTGATGAACATGAAACCTGAGATCTTTGGTTGATGGGACAGTTTATCTCCTAATGTCTTGTTCTGTTGAACAGTTTGCTGGAGAAGCTGAGGGCTCTGGTGACAATGAATGAGAACCTGAAGCAGCAGGAGCAAGAGTTCCGGACACACTGCAGGGTGAGTCCACACACACACACACACACACACACAGTCTTTACTAATGTCACTTTTGGGGAATTTACATCGACTTACATTCATTTCCTGGAGACGAACCTGAAGGACCTTAACCTAACAATAACCTTAACTGTTGACCTAAAAAACAGTTTTCCAAATTGAGGACACCACTTTTTGTCCCCAAATGCACCGCTGTCCCGAATCAACTGGTCTTGAGTCTAGTGTATATCCCCAGTTTGGACATAAGTGAACCCACACACGCACAATTGTTGCTGATTTTCTCTGCAATGTGTGTCTGTTGTGTCCAGGAGGAGATGGTCCGTCTGCAGCAGAACATCGAGGAGTTGAAGACGGCGTCAGGAGACGACACAGAGGAGCAGAAGGTCTGTATCCTGTTGGATTTATATTCTATTTTCACTTTAATTGTGAGAAAATTCCCCTCAAACAAAACCTCTGCCCCACAGTTTGTTTGAACTCTTTCTGTTTTCTCAGGAGAGGAACCAGCTGATAGACAAACAGTACAACACAGACAGAGAGAAACTCCAGAAGATCCGTCTGCTCATGGTAACGACTGCACATAACACAACACAAGATTAGATGCAACTGCAGTGAACAATTAGGTCACAGCAGCAGATAACGGCCTGCAGATAAGAAGAGACAAATTGAGAGGACTGAAAATAAAGAAGGGTTTTATGAGCTTGTTGCTGGAGGCTTCCTCTGCCATTCGTTAGTCTTAAACTCTACAAAGAAAACTATATTGAACTGCAGGTTTTCCAGATCATTTCAGTAGCTGAATCTATTTTATAACTGATGTAATATTTTTTTGTGACCAGTATTTTTTCATGTGCCACGCAGCAGCAAATGTGAAAACAGGGACTCACTCTGAATCAGAATCTCTCAGGACTTTTTCCCTGTGTTCAGGCTCGCAGGAACCGTGAGATCGCCATCCTGCAGAGGAAGATCGACGAGGTGCCGAGTCGGGCCGAGCTGACCCAGTACCAGAAGAGGTTCATCGAACTCTACAGCCAAGGTGGGTCTCACCAGGTTTGTGCTCTCTAACCAGAAACGATGACGGCAAATGTCTCCAAAAAGCTGGACAAAGACATCAGATCTCTGCTAATTCATCTTGTGCCTTTTTAGTTTCTGCAACACACAAAGAGACCAAGCAGTTCTTCACTCTGTACAACACGTTAGATGACAAGAAGGTTTATCTGGAGAAGGAGGTAAGTGACCTCAGCAGTTAGCTGTTTGCAGACAAATAAACAGGACGTTCTTAATGTTAATGAGATGAGCTGGTAAATACATGTGCTCTAATGTCTGCAGGTGAATCTGCTGAATTCCATTCATGACAATTTTCAGCAGTAAGTATAAATACACTCATCTGTTGTATGTTTGTAAAATGAACCTGTGACGTGATAGTGGAGACCGGCCACCTGTTTGTTCATGAATGACCTGCTGTTCCGTTGTCCAGGGCCATGTCGTCTTCAGCAGCCAAGGATCAGTTCCTCAGACAGATGGAGCAAATTGTGGAGGGAATCAAACAGAGTCGCATCAAGGTAAAACTCTCTGACAGGATCATTCCAGTTTGCTACAACTTGGCTCTTGTCTTCATAAATGTGGTTCGTAAGTCTCTGGTTTTGATAACGCTGAACCCCAACTGAGATGTGCGATCATGACTGGACAGAACCGCAGTGAGACGATGAGACTGGAGTCGCAGCATCTTAAAACAGAATTACCTGGAGTTCTAACAGTGTTTGAACATGAGCTGCTGCAGCATTCGACGACGCTCACTTCCTGCCCGTCTGCTTTTCAGATGGAGAAGAAGAAGCAGGAGAACAAAATGAGGAGAGATCAGCTGAACGACGAGTACCTGGAGCTGCTCGACAAGCAGAGGCTTTACTTCAAAACTGTCAAGGACTTTAAAGAGGTGAGAAAATCAACGTGTACACAAATACTGATCGAATCAGTTGATATCAGATGTTGTGTCAGTCGTCTTTATTGCAGCCTCTTGGAAACAGGTTTGTAGGGTTGTTACATTAAACTTTGCAGCGATAGTTGCCAGGTTGGATAATTGTCGTTGATGCATTGACACGTAAGCAGGGATTTAATGTTGAGTTCATTAGTCTCCAGATATCAGCAAAGTAAAGCAGCACTTCATTTATTGTTGACCTCAGATAAAACTCCATGTGTGACTGTTGATGATGATGATGATGATGATGAAAAATGTGTTTGTCTCCAGGAGTGTCGGAAGAACGAGATGCTGCTGTCCAAGCTGAGAGCTAAAGGAGCCTCTTAGCCCTGTGTCCACTGTTGGGGAACTGTTTGTTGATGTAAATGAACTCTGTAATCTGGATGAGCTGAACTGATCAGATTAACTGTACATGTACAGAGGATTTTTAACATTGTTCACTTTGTTTCATCATGTACAGCTGATTAATGTTGTAAACGCAGCCTTCTGAGTTGTGTCTAAAACCCTGTGAGACGACATTTACAGTCTTCACATGTGCCAAAAACAGGAATGCCTTTAAATTACAAACCAATTCATCTAAAACAGTGTTTCAAAAGAATTTCAAACAGATGAACATGTAGGAGCCCATGGAGATGTACAACAAACCAATAAATCATCATGATCATGTGTTTGATAATATTTGACAAATTTTGCACACAAACAGGAAGCTTGAATGTCAAATCAATCCTAACTTGACTAACATTTACTTTAAACCTTTAAAGCTGTTTGCTGGAGAAAATACACTCGTGTCTTCATGTGAAGATGCTGGAAGATTTTTTTGAACTAAAGTCCTTCAGTTTTTTCATAACACGTTGATGTGTGAAGTTTCCCAGTGCAGCTTTAAACTTCACTCTTTGTATGTAAAGTTCTTATGTGCCTCTGAAGCTTGAACTCACCTCATGTCTTAGATTTGTCTCTGTCACCATCAATGACTCTGTACAAACAGTATTTAATGAGTAAAAGAATCTTGGATTAATGGTGAAATGCCTTTGCTGTTACTCATGTCAGATAGGAAGCGTCGTGTCAGACTCTGCTATCAGGAGTGTTGTCAGAAGTCACATGATGGATCTGAAGGAAACATCTTGTGTGTCACCAAAGCACTTCACATCCTGTTGCAGATGCACCTGTTCCAACACAGTGAGCAGGGTCACACTGTGAATTCTTTTTTCTACAGGAATCTCTCAGGATGTATTTCAGTCTTTATTTCACAAACATCAGATGGAGGTTGACCAGGCTGCAGTGGGAACGTGAAGTGATTTAGCAACAAAGGATAAAGATTTTCTCATTTTCAAACTTCACTGCCTCGAGTTCATCACTTGATCAGTCGAGGACATTTATCAGACTCCGGTCTCCCTCTGGAGACACTAAAGACTTCGTACAGCTTGTTTCACATATGCAGTCGTTCTGGAAGTTCATCTGGAAACGCTGATGTGCAGAATCAGTTCGGCATTGACAGATGCAGTTGTCCTGTTGTCATTGTAGATGTTCAGGTTTCCATTTCTAACACTTTAAATCAAACCTATGTCATTTAAAATATGTTTCCTCATATGAATGAAAAGTTGAATTCATGAGAAATAAAGCACATGTTTATATTTCAGTTCAGTTCTCAGAGGGTTTTTTTCTGTTATAGCTGTTGTCTGGTTTGAGCCGGAAACATCACTGCTCACTTTTCAGCTTTGTTCAACAGTTCGAATAGATTTGAATAAAGTGAAACAAATTGCTGATTCAGTTTGATTGAGATCAGATTCCTCATCCGTGTTTAGATTCAAAGATAAACGTGAAGACCAGAGATTCAGAGATCTTTGTTTTCCTCTGTCAATCTCATCACCTGTTTTATTGTTTTGAACAGCTTTACTTCGCCTCAGAGTCTCATCATGTAACCTCACTTTGAGTTTTGCAGTTTGTTGTGGAAGAACTTGACTGGTCTGACTCCAACACCTTTGGGATGAAGTGGAACACCAACGGAACCAGACCTGATCCCGGCCGAGTCCCGGCAGCAGGTTCAACATCTGCAGAGACTGAGAGCAGAGCAGTGGAGGCTGTTCGGCAGGTCAATGGACGTGGTTTGGTTGATCACTTATGGCTTCAGGCGTCCACATACATTTGTTACAGACACATTTATTCATGTGTATGTCAGGATAGAAACTACTGTAAACATTTCAAATAACCAAAATTTACCTTCCTCCCAAAAGGTCCCTGAACTTGTATTTGTGTGTTTTCTGCCACTATCAGCTCAGCCGCTCCAATCTCAGAGATTGTGATACTGAACAGACAGTTTGCATGTCTCTCGCCCGTCAGAGGTCTGATTGGGCGACATGAAAACATGTTCATGTACGCAGGCTGCACCTCCATCCGTCAGTGGTTGAAGTGAAACCACAAACTGGATCGGCCGCAGCGGGTTCTCACAGGAGAGAGTCTGTCGGCGAAAATACGAGCAGTGTGTTTTCAGGCCGTGGCAGCACCGATACGTCTGATAATGATGGTGTTCAGCTGAGTATCTCTGTGTCAGTCAGAGCTTCAGTGTAGAAAGAGGCGGTGAGGAGATAAAAGCAGGAAGTGAGTGTGGAGATGAGCAGAGGAGGCTGAGCCTGGACGTGCTGAACAGACAGTGACAGGACGGAGGACTGAGGCCCTTCATCAGGGACATGACTGTTTGGAGGACGAGGTCGTCCCGTCTGCTGGCGGCCGTCTGATGTGTTTCACTATGAACGTTTCCCTGCTGCTGCTGCTGCTGTTCAGTGCATGTGAGCGACCGACGGGAGCAAAGAAACAAGGAGCTGTGGTTTCACCTGACGACCACGGCACTCGACTCCGAGGCCTCTGGAAGCTGCACGTGAGGGACTCCCTGCTGAGAGGAACAGGTGAGCGAGGAAGCTTTGATCTTTAAGTTTTACTTTGCTCCCAGAATGAAAACCATTGTTTAACAGAATTTCTCTTGATTTATTTAAAAGACATTTGTTTCTACCACTCATTGTTCTATCAGTCGAGTTATGAAGCTAATGATGATTTAACTTGGAGCCAAATGCTTACTTAAGGCTTGAGTAGACGAGTACTACTTAAATTAACAATAATCATAAATGTTCAAGTATCTAAGTCTCATCAGTCAAATGTCCTCAAAGTGTCCAGAGCATCAAACTGTGTCTGTTCTTTTGTTCCATCTTCTGTCATCACAGGATTTTTCCTCCTCATTCATGTAAAAGCAGGATTTTTCCTGTTGGAGCTCATTTTCAACTATTTTGTTCAGGACTGAAACTAATGATTCTTTTCATTCTGGATTCATCTGCTGATTCTTTTCTCCATCGATCGATCGATTATTGAAAACAGTGAGAAATGTGGTCACAATGATCCAGAGCCCAAAGTGACACCTTCACAATGTTGCTTTGCTCCAAGCAACAGAACAAACCTGCAAACTATTACAGACACATTCAAACTATTACCGACACATTCAAACTATTACCGACACATTCACACTATTACAGACACATTCAAATAGTTGATTAAAATGAATAATGAATGAAATGAATGTAGAGACCAGGTCAGAACAGAATCAGTGTCTTTTCCTCCTGGATGAAACAGCCAGTTCCAATAAACCAATCATATCTTTGTGAAGCAGGTTCTAGTCCTCATCCAATCAGAGAAGGGGTCAAACAGCGGCTGCTCTACTGTCGCGTTGGGATTGGCTACCATCTCCAGATTCTGCCCAACGGCTCCGTGGGGGGAGTCCACAAACCCACCGAGAACTGTGAGTCCAGCCCGCGATTGTACGTCCATGTGTGAGCCAACATGCTCGTGTGGCCTGCAGCGTTTACACTCTCCACATTTACTGGGTTGCAATATTCTTTTTTATATTTTGGACCCATTTGTTATGTGAAAATGTTTGGACGTATCTGTGATGCACCACGTCTGTCCTCTGCATCTCTGCTCGTGTCCTCCAGGCTGGATGAAGGTGTTCGCCATGAAACACGGAGTGGTGGGAGTCAGAGGAGTGAAGAGCGGCTTGTACCTCTGCATGAGTGCAGAAGGTCTGGCGTATGGAGCGGTATGTCGCCCCCTGCAGAGCTCACAGCAGTAACGCAGCCTGCTTTAAACGTGCATTCATGTGCACGTTCTCACACCTGATTCAAACAGTGCTGTAAAAGGATGAAGTTAAACTGTGAATGTCTTTTGCAGGAGCAGTTTTCTGACGACTGCCTGCTGAAGGAGAACCTGGAGGAGAACCACTACACCACCTACTCCTCTCTGTCCCACCCAGGCATCTATCTGGCTCTGTCCCACAAGGGAGAGCTGAGGAAGGGCAACAGCGTGGGCCGCCACCAGTCCTGCACCCACTTCCTGCCTCGGACGACTCCGTGATCAGGATCCACGACCGGCGGAGCTTTTTCACAACTGTGAGGAGAAACAGCTGTAACAAGGAAACAGACGACTCAAACTGGTGCCACATCCCAGAGACACACAGGGATTCACAGGGAACACTCATCCAGCTGCAGGTGGACTGAGGGTCGTGGTTCGATGCAGCTACATTTGATTGGACCAGATACAATGATGATTCGTGTGTTTCAGTCCTCAAAGCTGCTCATCAATACTCTTACATCAGCGATGGATGACGATGTGTGATGTAAGAGGTGTCACTTCCCCTCAGCTCCACTGACACTTTTGGCTTCTTGAAGCAAATTTTGTGGCCAGAAAATCCTGCTGTCATCAGCATCACTTGATCCAGAGCCAGATGTCTCACTCAGGAGTGGGTCGAGACCGAAACACAGCTGAAAGGAGAGTGAATGTTGGACTAAATGGAAGTTTCAAGCCTGTTTGCTAACATGTCAACAACTTTATGATATGAGAAAATGTCAGTGTTGTGGTTAGAGCTTGTTCCAGTGACCCCCCCCCAAAAAAAAATAATCAGTAAATACAGCGTGAAACGACTTTCAGTTATTCTACTTTATTTATTCAGGAAGTCACATTGAGATGGAAATCTGATTTACAAGTGAGATCTGAAATGTCCTTGGTGTCAGTGTTAATGTTTGTAGTTATTCTCGACAGTCGCCTGAAACTCCGAATGACCTGAGACTGATGGATGATGAAACTGTTCATTCAGCACTGAGTTTGTAAAAATGTTTGAAAAAACATCAGTGTTTTATTTTTTTATCTGCACCTTCTTCTTATTTATTGTGTGTGTATTGAGTGTATTTATTTCAGAATGAATTGAAGTGTTAAATAAAGTATCTATTTTTATAATCTCTGATCACATCAGCTTCACGAACAAGTCAGAGAAACGTTCAGTAATTGTATGTAAAGTTTCGTGTGAGTGAAATAAAGAAGTCTGTCAAATATAAAGAAAAGTAAAATGTTCAAACCTTTTTTTGAGTATTGTTGATGGTGATGAGCTGAGAGCAGCTGGACACTGAGGCCTGGACGGGTTCCAGTCAGTGACCGGCAGCTTTGCCTCCACTCAGACTCTGGACACTTTGAGGACACACGAGTCTGTAATCTTACCCACAGAGTGGGAGGTGCAGGTCACCTGATCCCCTCTGAGCGGCTGCACTCACCTGCTCAGGTGTCCCTTTGTGCCACGGCGCAGACACAGCAGGAGGGCGGCCATCAACACCGAGAGCCGGGGAAGAGAAGGGAACAAAGGAGGACGGGGATCCAGGGATTCGGGGGGACATGGTCTTGGACAAAGCACAGCTGAGTGTGGACGATGGCACGATGACGAAAAGCTTCGTGGAGATCAGTACGTTGGAACCTTCAGACTCATCCAGCCTTTTTCTGGAGGATTCCTGGTTGTTTTTTTCCCTTTTTCATCCTTTCTTCTTCTTCCTCACTTCCATGTCCTCTGTCTGTCCTCTGTCAGTGTCACTTATTCTCGTCCTTCTCGTGTCTCTTCAGCAGATCCTGCTGCCAACTCTCCTGCTGCCGACACAACCCCCCCAACAGTAAGTGCACGAGACACATTCAGTGAGATCAGCTGACAGGAAATGATCTGTTTACAGAACTGATTGATTATTGTGGACATTTTAGGAAAATTTGATTGTTTTCCATTATTTTCTGACATTTTTTTGATTAATCTGAATTTTATAGATGAGTGATGAATCGATTCATAAAACAAATTGTCGGATTAATCAATAATGAAAAGAATGAAACCATGATGAATCAAAGGTGAAGTCGAAGGAGGCGGATCTGGTCGTCACCTTCTTGTGTTGATGAGGAGTGAACTAACGGGGCCGATGGTTCGACACTGTGAAGCTCTGCCTGCTTCTGTGCTGCTTTCACACTCTGGATCTTTCATTAAACACCCACCGTTTTTATTTGGTTCACTATAGAAAACGTGTGTGTTGGTGAGTCTTGTTCCACCTCTGGGAACTAAGACTTCATCTCAAAGAAACGTTGGTGTCGTTAGAAGAAGCCAGGAGTTTCCCTGGTCTTCAACCTTCCCGCAGTCTTTGTCTGTCTTTGTCCTGCTGTCTTTGTCTGTCTTTGTCCTGCTGTCTTTGTCTGTCTTTGTCCTGCTGTCTTTGTCCGTCTTTGTCCTGCTGTCTTTGTCTGTCTTTGTCCCGCTGTCGACTCCTTTGAGGACGAGAGCAGTAATCACACTGAGCCTTAAACATCGTCCTCATCGTTCATCGGAGCTGTGGACACAGATTGACTCTTCAGCCCAAACATCCATTCTGGCAGAAAGTTTGATTCCCAGACTCGGGAATCTTTGATAAGTCTTCATACTCGAGTCTCTGTTGTCACAAAGCGCTCAGCAGATACAACTTGTTAAATAAATCATCAGCCGTTCGAGTCGTGTGGATCATTTTCCTCTGTGTCGCCCTCATGTAGGAACCGAAGGCCGCGGCGCCGGAGCAGCCGGACGCCTCCAGGATAGAGGTTTTATCGGTGACGGAGGAAGACCTCCCCGTCGTCGAGACCCCCACCACACTGAACGTCAGCCCGCTGGGCAGCTTCGCCGAGAGCGATCCCGCCAAACCCGCAGCCGCGCCCAGTCCCAGCATGCCCGTCACCAAGGTTCAGCCGTTCATCCACGGTGAGATGCTGCGTCACCTGGATGACACATTCACTTCTATGTTCTCACCTTCACCT
>JAFREQ010000070.1:3820000-3860000 GCA_025331565.1 Holacanthus passer | reverse complement strand
TCTGATTACTGAGCTCAGGGGAGGACACGTCCCCATCATTTTTCAAAACCCTTTTCCTGTTTTATTTTCAGTCTAAAATCTCTGTGTCTTCTGACTGTCCAGCTGTCAGAGGAGAGGAACTGATTAAAAGGTTGACATGCTCCTCTGAGTCACCTTCTCTTGTTACTGTCCACTCACAGCAATGAAGCTTTATAAGGAACATAGGTGGGCGGCGCCAACCAATCACTGTAGACACGATGAGCAAGTTAGTTTGTCAAACATGGTGTCATCCGTCGCCACAGGCTCAACCCTCCTCTTCATCAGCTCCTCCTCTGTGTCTCTCAGCAGGTCTCGTCTGAAGGTCTGAAAAGGAAACTCATTTTTTGTTGACTTGACTTCATTGTGTCCTTTTCTGTCTCATGTCTTTGGTGTCCTCATATCAAGCTTCATACACTGACTATGTTGGTGAGTGTGAACACGCTTTGTGCTGTTTACACACATCAGCTGAACTTCCTGTCAGCCAGATGTGTTTGAAATGTTGTTGAAGGAGCTCAGATGTGTCCACCTTCTTCTTGTGCTCGTACGCATGAACACAGCAGAGAGCACAAACACTTCATGGTGCGTAGTTAAAGTTGTAAGAGCCGGATTCAGATTACTCCTCGAACCTGGCAGAGTGACAGGCCTCTAAATTCTGTCCAATAAACAACCTGCTTATCAAACATGTGACTCGTGTTTAAACGTCGCGATTGGCTTCTATTTAGGACGGAGGTGCCGAGAAACAAACCCGTCACTGTGGGCCGTGGGATTTTATTTCACCGTGTCTCCGCCTGTGCTGTCTGTCATCAGGTTTGCAGACCCCTCCATGTGGGCGGTCCACGTGGGGCTGACGGAGCAGCCGGTCCACGGGGCTCAGTCTCTGGCTGTGGAGCAGATCATATACCACGGCCGCTACAGGCCCAAAGGACTGGACTATGACATCGCACTGATGAAACTGGCCACCCCACTTGTTTTCAATGGTAATGGTGTCGTTTTTCAAGACATTCCCGAGTCTCTACTCTCGTTCACACCAAACACCCTGATCTGTGTTCATTCATTCATCGCTCAAAGCCCAGACCAGGTCTACAGTTGAACTCAACTTCAGGCCAACAGATCAAACTGTGGTTGTTCCCGGCAGCCTCCAGGTGTGAATGTGTGTAAGCAGACATTCAGATTGGAAAAAGCTTTATTAATCAAATTGCCACATGAACAACCTCAAAACATCACTTGCAGCTTGAACTAGTTTTACATGAAAGCCCAGATTCTAATCTCACCTTTATCCTCCCTCCTCTCAGTCCTGGGGGGGGGGGGCTTCCTCTCTCCCCTCCCTCTCTCCCTCTCAGGTTTCTTGCTCTCTGACAGCTGAGTGTCATTATGTGGATCAGTTGTCTGAGTCAGCTCAGTCTTCATCTTTTTTCACTTTGGCACTTTTCAGTGTAAATGGGTCATTTCAGTCCAAACTGTAGGAGCCACCGTCTGAGACCAGGATCTAAGTGTAATTACACATCAGCTGCCTGATTGCCTGATGCTGCTTATGGTGGAAACTGCACAGACACAGTTGTGTACAGTGAGTCTGATACTGTGGGGGATGCGGTTCATTCAAGTTCTCCTCTGTAGGCCTCGTGGAGCCCATCTGCCTGCCCAACTATGGGGAGGAGTTTGAGGAAGGCACCATGTGCTGGATCTCTGGATGGGGAGCGACTGAGGATGAAGGTGAGTCAGAAAACAGCTGATTTCTCATCTGTGATTTCAGTCTCGCAGCCACGGCTACATTTGAATTTGGGTGTAATGTATTAACTTCATTGTTTGCATATTTGTGGTCCTCTGACACATACATGCCTGGAACGTGGTGTTTTTTCCAGGAGAGACCAGCGTGGTTCTGCGCTCAGCCATGGTGCCGCTCCTCTCCACCAAGACCTGCAACCAGCCGGAGGTCTACCAGGGCTTCATCTCCTCCTGGATGATCTGTGCAGGATACCTGGAGGGAGGAACCGACTCCTGTCAGGTACACAAGGTTTTCTTTAAACACCAGAGTCCACTGTGATTTCAGAGCAGCTGAGAAGTCTCCTCAGCAGGAACCACAACAAAACCATAGTAAATAAAAATGAAGAGCTGAACATGGTCAGAAACACTGGATTAAAGATGCTTTGATTGATCAGCCTTCAAAGTTTGAATATTATTAACTGATTTTTGAAACAGGTTTTTTAAAAACAAGCAAATTTGTAAGGGGATAATTACACTGTGACGCTTCGCTGTCAAAGCAAACTGAAGATGTGTTATTGTGAACCCAGTCTAGAGGTCACTCAGTTGAAAATGTTTGAGGTCTGAAAGTTCCAGAGTTTTTGTTTGCACCAAATAAAAGAGCTCAATCATCCATTTATCTAATGGGTGAATATAATTGAAACCATTCAAATCTATTTGAAGCAGAACGTCTTCATTCTCCGAAGTGAAACTCTGCTCGTTTTAGTAACATTTGTAAACACGGGAGTAAAATGAGTGTAGAAACACAAAATGTAGATTTTTCATCTATAGGTGTGAATATATCTGAAATCTAGAGGGACAATAAATCACAGGCTGCTCCTTTAAACTGTTCTGCAGTCGAGTGTGTGGCTGCAGGAAAGGTGGAAAAAGCACTGCCTGTCCTCAAGTATTAGTAGTTACATGCACAGTATATTTTACTTAAAGCAGCTATAATGGATCTTCTGTCTGTCAGTGTATTCAGTCATAATGTGTTGGTGTCTCTGCTAGTGATGAACCTACCGACAGTTATCAGCTGATTCTGCAGCTCCTCTCAACTCTACGGCTCATTTGGTCTTTTCAGGAATTTACTGTTACCTCTGTTCATTTCTAGAAAATTAATAGGAAACTATGGAACATGTAAAATAAAAGGTCACCACAATTTTACTTTCAAAACCTCATAGAAATAAAAGTATTCACTTTAAATCTTCTCAGTTATAGAAAGAGGAAATATAACGATTTAGTCTCTAATTGACCTGCAAGTCATCTGCTCACGAGGCTGTGGAGGATGTTGTCAGTGAGATGGGGACTGTGTGTGTGTGTGTGTGTGTGTCCTCAGGGGGACAGTGGAGGTCCTCTGGCCTGTGAGGACTCGTCTGTGTGGAAGCTGGTTGGGGCGACCAGCTGGGGGATCGGCTGCGCTATGAGGAACAAGCCGGGCGTTTACACTCGCATTACACAGTCACTCAGCTGGATCCGCCAACAGATGGAGGTCAGTACGGGACAGACCGGGTCCTGGTTCAGGACCTGCCCCCATAGAGCACTGTGATTATCAATATGATGGACTTCAGTGTTTTCTGTTATTGATCCAGAGCAACAGGCCTTTTCACAGAGGACGTGTTCTCATGTCACTGTAGGAAATTCACAGGTGTAAATAACAAAACTAATGATGCTGAGTTCTGCTTAGCTGCTTCTGTTTCAGGGTTCTGGGGCCAGTTTCACAAAGATATTTTAGATCTGTCTTTAGGTCTGATGTGTGAGGCCAGTCTGAATTTAGCTTATAGACTAATGCTGAGGTAAGTTTGACAGTTTCACAAAAAGAAGCAGAGAAAACTCTGTCACTAACTGGATGAAGTGTGACCACTAAACCATTCATGTCTATCTTTGTCCTGGTTCTGTGCATGATGGCTCACTCTCACTTAGCAAATGAGTCAATACAACAACGCTGCAGTCAATATGAAGCTGTATAAGTAGAGATAATGATATGACTCTTTGACGTAGCCATGAGGTTGTGACTTTGAGTGAATTTTAAGAGGACCTTAAAGAACAGCAGTTAAACACTCCACTGTTTCTTCAGTTAAACCTTGACTAATTGACCAGTGCAGAGCAGCAGCTGTCGGACCTTGTTGTGTGATGTTGGACCGACAGCTGGTTCCCCTCCTTCATGGGATCTGACGACAGCAGCTGGCAGGGTCGTTCCGTCGGCCTAATTACAGCTGCCTTTGTAAATTCTGCATATTTGGTCGTTTAAGAAACTTTCAGAAGAAAACGTTGGGCCTTAAAAACATGCTTGGCCCTTGGGTCTGTAAAGATGGAGCCAAAGGTGGGATTAAAAAAAAACCTCCTACATGTCTCCCTGTGTCCACTTGTGAAAAAATTGTCCATTTCTCTGCTGTCTTTCAGAGAGAAGAGGCTCAAAGCTCTCCAACTGTGAGCACAGACAACTGAAGCACCTTCTCACAGGATTCTGTTTGGATGTTTCCACATATGACAAACACCGACCAAAAGCTAAAGAGAAACTGAATCACACCAGAATGACAGAGCCTTTGATCCACTGGGGGCAAAGCCGGCGGCGCAGAGAGAAGAGACGGTGCACGGCAGAGAGTTAGGCATCGTTTATTCCAAAATAGAAAGCTCTAAGGCAAAACAGACAAGAGAAAAGTGAAGAACGCTTCATAAAAAGCAAGACAGATGCAAATGAGGAACCGAGAGCTGAGCGAGGGCCCACCCAGAGTCACTACACCCCCTCAGGCTGCATGAAGTTAACCATTTCAAGTCTCAACTTTACAAGAGGGATATAAACCAGATTACTGCAACTATTGACAGACAACTGTTGTACAGTACAATATTACAGATATTCAAACAAGAGGCACCCCAATTTGTGCAGTAATATCAACATATTGATAAAGAGATTTCAAATCTTTCACTACATGTGTATGTAGTGGCAGGGGGACCGACCGAGGCTGCAGCGCTTAGTCCCAGTCCTTCAGGCAGGCAACGAACAAGGAGTCCAACTTTCCAACTGCTCTTTGTTTTCAACGCAGTAGCATGTACGTGTACATAAATAAAAGTTTAATGCGTGCAAAAAGTCCACTGCTTCATGTTGATGACGGAGTTCATATCTCGCTGTGGATGCTGCCCCTCCAGGGGTCTCCAACTCAGACCCCTGTGATTGTGTGATTAGCATAGTGTTCTGGATTGTGCATTTGAGAAAGTGACGCCTACGCTACTACTGTAAAATGATTAAAAGACGTAATGTATGGTATACACAATGAGGGTAAAACTGGAGCTGTATTTAAAAAATCTGAGCACTGCAGTGTGTGAGAGAACTCTTCAGAGAACTGGGATGCTGCAGCACACCGAGTAAAATTATTCACGATGCTTTATAGAACCACACGCGTTCTGCAGTTTAGTGTCTTTTTGACCAATTTCATCAAGGGTCAGACTTTCTTTTTGTGCTTCTTGGCAAGAATTCTTTAGAAAAGAACAGGTAAGGCCATGTTAGTATTGTAAGTTTAGAGGTGGGGTGAGTCATTCTGGACAAACACTGTTGATACCGTCATCTCTCTGTCACAATGCAATTACACATCAGCAAGCCACATTACAGCGAACAGTAAGTCTGGTATGCTGACATGTAGTCACATCGTAAAGATGGAAATATCAACAACGTTTCTCCAGCACGACTCAGCCCACCTTCAAAACCAATTTAAATAGCAATTTTCATCAGCATTCAATTCCTTTTTCTGTTTTTTAGAAAACTTCAAAGAACCCTGGAAAACAGGGTCACTAGCTTTAATTATGAATCTGTACATAAATATTCCTTACAAAACAGGAGAACACAAAAATGAAACAAAACACTAATTTCATATGTTTGTATATAAAAATAAGCTTCTCTCCTTTTTTCCCCCCAGTCTCTCCACCTGGGCTCTGCTCGGCCTGCAGGGGCCCCGTGAGAGCCGGAGTCAGTCGTAAGAGTGCGCACATCTACTCAAAACACAAGCATGCAAAAAGTGAAGACAAACCCTTACAGATACAACTTTAAAGTGTTGGCATCCAAAATGAGAATTCAACTGGGGGTGGGGAACAGGGGCGGAGAAAAAAAATCCTAAAATCAGTCAACATTTAGTAACGGAGCATACAAACTTGCTTCACGTGTTTTAACACTTCTTTTTTTCTTCCGTTTGTTTGATTTTAATCTTTTTGAGCTTAAATATACAAAAAAGTGCACTCGCATACATCAACTAAATAATTATAAAACAGTTTCTGAAATGAAACTCCTGATGTACACACACGCAGCATAAACCGCCGTTCAGCAGAGTGGAGAGTTGGAAGAGTGCAGGACTGTTCCCGTTCCGTCCTGTAGTTTTGTGCTCTATGTAAACCTAATGTGTGTGTGTCTTTTTGTACTGTGATTCATCGTGAGTTTGAGAACGCACATGCATTGTGCACACCTATTTACGCACGTCTTGTGTGTATGTGTAGATCAGAGTGTGAGGGAGTGTGTCCTCTACTGCAACGAGTCGCTGTTGTCCAGGCCCAGCCCGGCCATGTCTGCGTCATCGTCCTCGTCTCCGCTGTCCCCCGACTCGTCTTCGCTGTGGCCTCCCAGCATCACCTGCTGTACCGCCAGCGTGGCGCCGTCTGACGTCAGGCTCTGCAGACCCTCCACGTTCATTGTCACCATTGTACCTGAGAATGGAAGAATTACTGTTTTAAAGAGGATTCGTTACCAGTGCAAGAGAATTTTATTTTAAATCGTAATTTAAGGTCTAATTAGTTGAGACAAAGTAAACAAACATGCACTGTAGCTTACATGTGATGGGCGACAGTGTTGTTATGGAGCGTAAGAACCACAGCAGCCTCGAAACAGACTGAAGTAACATTTGCAGGTGTGTTTACAGGCTGTTTAATGTGTTGCAGCTGAGCAGTTAAATAGTTATCGAGCCTGCAAACACTGGCAGGGCACTCAACAAGCTGAGGTTCAGGACAAGACGTGTGTTCATGTCTAAGTTAGATAAGAAGGAGACTTGTTGACTGTTGTTTCGTTGATGTTGCTGCAAAGCAATCTTCCAGACTTGATTACTGTAATGTCCTCTTCCCTGGTCTTCCTAGCGGTGCTACTAGGCTTGTTCAGAATGCTGCAGCTGGAATGTTGACAAAAACTAAAAAATATGTAATTTTTAGATGCAACTTTAATGTAAACTACACAGAAAACACTGCTGCGTACCGTCTGGCATGGTAACCTGCTGGTGAGTGCCTCCCCCTGCAGCGATGGAGTCAGGCCAGAAGCGCTGCAGTGGCCGGTTTTGAGGCGTCTTCTTCTTGGCTTTTGGAGTCTCAGAGGAGCTGGCGTCCAACATGGGCTGCAGGATCCGCCTCCGTGCATTTATAAACCTGGACACACGAGACAGCACAAGTTGGTTTGGGACTGGCTAAAAGTGTGTTGCAGATCTTTACAACTTTAGTGCTGACAGGCTGTGACAAAATCATCTACCCCCAACATTCCTCCAGTTCTCTCAGTTCAAGATGAATAAATAAAATGTAGCCTGCTGGCAGCAGAGGTGGAAAAATAGCGGGGCTATATATAGCGACTGAGGCTGTGGCCCTCAAACCTGACATGTGTCTTGTGGCTACAGGTGCGTCGGCCTGCACAGTCGGCTGACTGACCAATTAGTTTTCCACAGTGGGTGGGAAAGGGAGCGGCATGACAAATGTCCCTGGATGGACTTGAACTTGATCAGGTGCAGTTTCATGGTGCCACACTGTCTTTGTGGGCCACCAGGAAGAGGACGCCCAAACTCACCAGTTGTTGACCTGCAGAAGCGTCAGGTTTGTCTGAGTGGCAATCTGTTTCTTTTCATCCTCTGTTGGATATGGGTGCTGCAGAAGACAAGAGGGGAGAAATGCTTCAGTGTTTTCTTAGGGATTGAAGTGTAAACATGCAACGATTTGATGCACACAGACTCACCCCGATGTGCTGGAAGAGCCACGAGCGCATGACATTGGTGGCGTGTTTGGGTAGAACGCCACGTTTGTTCTTGGTTGAGTTGTCGTCGTGATTAAAGAGGTTCAGGTCCTGGTGAAACTGCAGCTGGAGCTGAGCAGACAGACATTCATTTAGCCTCCTTTCTATTTGTTTATGTCAGCAACAACATTGTTCCATCCGATTCCCAACCACACAACTGGAATTTGGATTTCAATTTCCTAAAGTCCGAATGAACCACGTCACTCAAAGGCTTATTCTTAGTAACAAAACATTTGAAAGAGCAGTGGCCGTTCAATAACAGAAGATAAGTATTCATGGGTTAACTGGAGTTTTCCAGGCTTCAGAGTGATACGAGAACATATATGATCAATATCATAAACATAAGGGGAACCTAATACACTGTCTTGTCATTATGTTCCGAAATCTGTAACTGACTGTTTCAGTGTCTGTTTGAAATTGTTGTGCAAGTCTAACGATCGCCTCAGAGACACAGTTGTTTTTCACTCAGACTTAATGACGTAATGAGTCCCAATCTGTTGACTCTATGTCAGCATTGGCCTCACAAGGTTCAGGATGATTTAAACCGTAGATGGTGTTTTCAGCCATTTTTAACCCATGAAATGCTGATTTTTTTTTAATTTGGTGAGAATGTCAACATTAACACCAGCACTGATGTGTTTCATCACAGTGCAGTCAAGTCATTTCGATTACAGCTCAAAAACATTGATGTGTGCAAAACGTCTTTACGGTGACTTTCAAAAATGTGAAACAAAAATGTGACTTACTTTAATACCACAAACATTTTGTTTAGGACTGATAAACATTTTAAAAAATCTGTTCTAAAAGTGAAACTTGGATACAGTTTAAAACCTTGGAAATTTAAACCAGTGTTTTAAAAGACTTTCCTATGCTGGGCTTCATTTGAAAGCCAAGTTCCCAAGTTCCCCCTGTGGGTCATGTGCGTCACATCCATCTACACCACTCATTGAGACTGTACACCAGCCTCACAGTCACAGAGAGAGATGTACTACCTGATTGTTTTGGACGCGTATTGTCCCAGGAGAGAGAGCCTGTGTTACCACCTGGCCCTGAGGAGTGACGACTGTAACAGGCTGGTACACTGTGCCACCTGGAATTAACACACACACACAGAGATACACACACACACACACACACACACACACACACACACACAAACAGAGAGAGAGCTTAATATAATCTGCTGAGCTGCAGAGAGCAGGCTGCAAAGAAAGCTCTACTCAAAGTGTCCCACAGGTACATGACAATATCTCAGCTGCAGTCACAACAGTACAGTACCTGAGGGAGGGGTTGTATGCCATGGTGACATACCTGCGACCACCTGGGTGGGGTTGACGGCTGTCACGGTAACGTTCCCTTGCTGCAGGGCTGACGCAGGCACCACGATTTGACCCTGGGGACTGATGGTCCCCGAGATAGAGCTGGGGGTCTGTACAACAGAATATGCAACAGAACAAGCCTCAGTCACACATGTATGTTTTTCATGTAGAAGACTCTTTTGACTTGAACCTGATTTTTAAAGTGTACTGATTCAACTCGCTAACCTGTGTAGGTAGGTTGTAGGTAGGTTAGAGGACAGAAATAGGAAGAAATACATAAAATGACAAGAACCTGAGCCAAATCAATAACACTGTCAGTGTCCTGCATCACTTCAAAGGCACCAACAGATCCAACCATCTGTGATAGGTGATTCCTACAGCCAGTGGTGGTGGTGATGCGTGGAGTCCGCCTACAGTCCGTACCTGAGTCTTGGTAGGTGAGAAGCCCTGGACCTGTCCTTGAACGGGGGAGTACGGGCTTCCTGGGTCTCCGCTCAGCAGAGTCTCACTGTTCATCTTAGTCTTGAGGCAGGCGATGTAGCGGCTGCAGAAGTCCTTACACAGGTCACTCACCTTCTCCAGCTCCAGCAGGTGGATCCGCAGCACCTGGATGGCTTTCACCATCTACAGATCACAGGTGTTCAAAATACAAACAAAGTTCATGGCTGTCTGAAAACGGGATGTTTGCCCATTCTCGCTTCCTCTTAAGTGTCTGATGTTGAGGGTTCAGAAACTTAACTTCGATAATCAGACTCACATGTTGCCCACTTCTGTCATTTAATAACCTACATTCCGCTTTGATGTACTGTTGTTTGTTCCTGATTTTATCCCAGTAGTTTACTTTTTAAGCTAATAGGTGTGTAGCAGGCGCCTCTTCTGATTGACTGCTGTCAGAGCCAACCGCACACTCATTAATGTCCTATTCAATTTAAAACTTTCATACCCTTTTTTAAGGAAACTGAATTCAATGCGATATCCTGTGTTCACACTAAAGCTATATTTCTTATTGAGTGTTCTGGATGCTTACTTGGTGCTGCAGTGTAACTAACAGCTGGACAGAACTGCAGCTCCCCACTGCTGAAGTTAAAAGTGATTGACAGCGTGTGTGAGTTCCACTTTGTATTTCTTTGTGAAATACCTCATGTCTCCATTTTGGTTTTGTCAAATACCTCCGAACTAAAACTGTTTTTCAGTCATCTGTTTATGTTATTAGTCCAAAAAATAAATCTTAACTTGATATGAGTGGGAGCTGAGGGTCCAACAGGTGCTGAAATTAGATGACCATCAGTCAAATCTGGCTCTGTCAACACGGCTTGGTCCAAACTATTTTAAAACCTTTTTTTCTGTTTTATTGTATTGTGACGTCTTGTTGTAAGAAGCTGTTCTATTTTATTCTTTTCTTTTTGAACAAGTCTGTTTATGCTGCCAACTACATCCACTCTAAATATGTAGCTCACTGATAAAATAGTTTGGGTGATTTATGGGCCAGTGCACTGTGTAACGGGGGGGAAAATCCTCCATCACCAAAGCGCTTGAGGGAAAAAATAAAACATGAAAGAAAAACAAACAGAAATCGGAGAATTTCTGCCCCTGAGATAACCCACCAAGTTGTCGAGTTCAGGGTCCTCGCTGAAGAAGGGTTTGCCCTCCTTCTCCTGACTGCGGACAAAGTTCTCAATGTCCACATCAAAGCTGGCAGAGGTGATGCAGTCTGAGCTCAGCGTGGACTGTTCACACTTCTCAAACAGCAGGGCCAAGAGAGGGAACAGCGGATGCCTGTGGAAAAACGTGCCCACACAAACAAAAGATTAATTTCAAAAGGACATACTACACTTTAGTAATGGAACGTGACTTCCAAATACAAATTAAGGGTATCTGAAAACGACGGTCTTGCATGTCAAAATGAAGTGAAGGCAGAACGCTGTATTCACTGACCACATTTTTCTACAGCAATATGACTCTACAGTTCATCCCAGTACACAGATACTGTCCAATAAATGAGCTTGTTGTGAGACCATGTGACTTATTTGTTGGCCCTGATTAGACTGTAAGTGGGCAGTGTGAACAGAACAAAAATGCAAGCAATATTTCCATTAGTTTAACAACAACGAAAAAGCAGCAGTAGGTGTTATCACATATCACAGAGCCATACGAAAGTCACATGAACAAAGGGGAGGACTTCTGAAAGTAATGAAGTTAAGGCAGGGAGAGAGAGGAACACAGATTTTCAAACAGGGGGACGCTGTTCTAGTTGTCTTAGAAACGCATAAGCAGAATTAGTTCTACCGATATATGGAGGCTTTGTCCGCGTCCATGGGTGTCTGCGGCTCTGTGGGTGCCGGACTGGGTGCCTCCGCCAACGTCCCCTCAATGAACTTCTGCTCTGAGTCGCTGTCTACCGTTACAACACCTTGCATCTGCAGAAGATTAGAAAACAAAGAAGTGAGAAAATGAAAGCGATACAGTGACAGAAACAGAGAGACAGAAACTGACAGAATAGGTGAAGAGAAAGGCGGAGAATGAGAGACAGAAAGACATCATGTGAAGACCAAGAGTAGCTGGAGGGCAAAGCTTTACACAGAGTCTTGCTTCAACATGAACCCTTTGGAAAGTCATGAGGCTTGATCTGAAAACCACTTTCAAAAACTATATATTTCTCATATGAGAATTTAATTATATTTGAAATGACTGAAAACAACAAGGCAGAAATCAATTGATGGCTCGTGTCATGAGTTGTATCGTATCAGCTGATTTAGCATGAAGTTTATACTTGTGGTTGTGCTTAATGCATCTCCAGCGGACAGATGCACTTAAATGTGTGTCTGCTGTCTTTAATGCCCTCCAGTCTCCAGACATCACTTTGTGAGCCAACTATGGCCAGACTGCATCCAGACAGTGCTGTGTTACAGTCACAAAGCAGACCTCAACACTAACATATCTGGTGTTACGATCAGATTCCTACTGAAATATAATCCAGAACCTGTGTGTACACACCTGTCACCAGATGCAAATAAAAGGACACATTAAAACGCTGCCGTAGCCTTTTGCAACGCTTCACTCGAGGCACATTCATAGATTAAGAGCCAAGTTTCTCCTCCTTTTCTTTCACACATTTTCACACCGTGCCTGCCTAGCAGCAACCCAGGATCCCTTCCAGAGCATAAATCCCATCCCCGATCATGTGACTGAGACCAACAATGACTTAGATTGAGCGCAAACAAGCTAAAAATAATCGCTTGCTTGGGGTGGAAAATTTCTCATTAGTCATAGATCCTTCTCAGCTCTCGACACCCCCAAATTTGGCACTTGAATAAAGATGTTTTGTAAGCAATTTACATAAGCACAGACACAAATACTTGGCAGAAAGAGGGCTTTATACTGCATCAGTATCTCTCATACAGTGATTTATTTGTGGTGGCCTGCCACAGACAGACATGCATGACGCAAACAGATTACTAAAACTGATGTAATAGCATTAACATTGCCTGTGTTCTAGTGTTACATGCATAAAGTGTTTCCCTTTGTTTGGCTTTCCAGGCTGACTTATCACCACTAAAAATAACTGGTGGATCCATGAACGCAGAACACTGAAAGCTGGAGCCTGAAACATTTGGGTGTCGTTATCAAAAACACAGACGTGGTTGATTGTCTTGAGCAAAAAGTTGAGTCAGTGGGAGCAGGTTGTTCAGGCCTCGAGGTCCCTCTCACCCACCTGATGCTCTCCCTTTGGGTACTTGTCTATGGAAACCGACTGGGCTGCCATCACGTTCACTGCAGATGCTGCAAACACTTGGGCATTATAGAGAGCAGGGACAGGTGGCCAACCTACACAATACACACATTACAGTTAGACTGGCTTTTCATAATGCAACTTTCATCATGTCAGGATTATGGATTATTATTATTATTATTAGCCTTGTAAACTGGGCTGCTGTGATTCAGGATGAACAAGCCTGTTTTCATTCAGCAAAGGACTGAACAGTGATGGAAGGTTGGGTTAAGTTTTAAAAACTGAATGAATGATGTGTTTGGAGAACATGTGGGACAACAGAACAAAAATATATCATGTAAAATCTAAATCTTAAATGTGCTGCTGTTGTAAATTATGCACATCTGGGCAAAACAGGGGAACCTGAACGCAGCATGAGGGGAACAAACACAAATAACGTTACACGAATTAATCAGTTTATTTGAAAATATCTTGTCAATATTCACAAACATGTGTGTTCGGGTCAAAGCTAAAACACAACAGGAGGCTAATAAGGTGGGCTGTTCTCATAACACTGCTCTATATGAACGTTCCTGGTTTCAACACACCCACCACGGTCAACTTAGCTTTTTGTCCCGCATTAGCTGCTCAGACTATTTGTGGCGGCAAAACGAGATAAAAGTTTAAAAAGCCTTTGATGCTAACACGAGCTAACTGTCCTCTAAACCGGGATAACGTTGCTTTAAGTCGCACACAAAGAAGCCTCGTTCTTACATTTCTCTCTACAACATTTAGCTTTAGCCTGTAACGTTAACATTAGCAGGGGTCTAACTCAGCCGAGCTAACGTTAGCACGGCGGCTAACTGTTAACTTAAAAGTGTTTCTCAAAACGCAAAGCGCCATATTTAGCACGGAATCGGTGCCAAGAACACGAGCTAACCCCGCTAGCTAACAAAAAAGAGAGCCCTCTGCGGAGGGATACGGAGCGGAGCCGTGTGCCCGAGCACCCGGGCGGCTGTGCTGTTTTTCAGCTATGGTTGAAAATGAATATGCATTTCTTGTGTACAGTAATTCGGCCGTGTTGCTGTTGAGAAGCGGCGGCTGCTCGCCAGGCTACAGCCCGCTCTCTGCTCAAATCCTTCCCACATCAGTCAATCAATCAAGCGGGGACAGCTGCCCTCTCCTCCCCTCCCCTCCGCCGCGGCTGTCGGGCCTCGTTTCGGAGCTCTCGCCCTTTTGCTTCTCCACAATCCTCCTCTGCCCCCAAAACGCCGACATATTTTTTCGCCCCCCCTCCTTCCTCCCCTGTATACAGATATTTTTTTTTAATTCTTCCCGGAGCTCCGCCGCGCTGCCTCCCCGCCGCGGACCCCCTCGGCGGCCCGGCCCGGTCCGCGCCGCTCGCCCCGGGGCATTTTCGCGTGCGGCCCGGATTGTTTGATTGATAGCGGAGCGGAAAAAGAGGGATTTTGAGTGACAGCTTACCTGAGTGCCAATCTTCGTCACACTGACAAGCGGCTGCAGCAATCGGGACCCGCAGTTGTCGCGCTGCGTCATCGCGTAAGGGCACGCAGGGGCGCTAGGCTCATGAATATTTATGAGGTGGGCGGAGACATGACGTCCCTCTGCACCCTGCTGCTTTTTTTCTCTTCACTGTCCTCATTTACACATTTTCTATGTTTATATCAGGCTTTACAGCCATTTATGCACATCTGAGAGATATTTACACACCTCTGCTGCAGGAAGAAATAAATCTATCCATCTGTCTACACACAAATACACACACATAACAAGAGATATGTGTTGTTTTCTCCTAAAATAATGCATGTTGGTAAAATAATTACAGAGATATAAGATAAATATCTACATATTTCTGCTGCTGTGAGACTGAAAATTCCCCACATGAATAAATAAATAACTAAATGAATGATTAAAAGGACTAATAAAGGATCTGCCTGTCTATCCATCTATGTATCTGTCTGTCCATACACATGAATACACAAATATAACAGCAGATACTGATTGTTTGAATTAGGGATTTCTGAGATATTTACATATTTCTGTTGCTGTGAAACTGACATTTCCCCACATGAATAAAAGACTGTGTCTGTCGATCTATGTGTGTGTCTATATATACACACAAACACAACAGATGCTGATTGTTTTCTCCTTAAAGAACATATGTAGTTAGAATAATTAGGCTATTACGTGCACACAGGCAGGCTAAGGGAGTGAACATTGTAATCATTAAAATAGAAACGCAGATAAACCACTTGCACACTCAGCTCTATTCAAATGGCCCCCCAAGGCAAGAAAAGCAGCACAAAAGAAGCGTTTGATCTTTGCCTATCGCCTTTATATGCATATTCCTTTCTATAAGACAAAACCGAATCACACCAGGCAAACGCAGGCTTCATCTCTCATTTGTGTACTTTAATAATATAACATTTTAACAGCAGAATTCCATGCAGATCTGACAGGTGGGAGGTTGATCATACGTAAAGGGGGACAACACCATCACCAACATCTTTAAACAATACAAAGGTTTGCAGCCAGGTCAGGTTGTCTAGTGTCTGATGGAGGAGGGCTGAGGGAGGCGAAACTTGGCCATCTCCACGTCCAGGTCTGCAAATGTGTAGGGGTTGTAGTTGTGGTGCTGGTAGTTTTTGTAAGTGCTGTTATCAAAAGGCTCCTCTGGCTCCGGAGGTGCCGCTGCTGCAGCCTCTGCAGAAGGAGGGGAGGAAACAAAAGGGCATTTAAGAAAGACAGGTCTGGTACAAAGGTGAGTATACAAATCCCCTGGCTGTTCATGCATTAAAACAGAAATGGCACGAGGTTAGCCAAATGTAATACTGGCTCTAGTTCTGTGTTCTTACTGATTTTCAAGCAACAAAAACTGTAATTAAAGCTTGATCTAGGCTTTTTTTGATAAGCTGTAAAATGAAAACAAAAATGTGGCTCTTTGTAAATATTTTAAAAGATTTTTGAAGGGACAGGACATTTACATATTCACACATGCTGACAAAGGTGGTTTATGGTGGGGCATTTCCTATGGTGGCAGGCTGCGTTACCCCCAACAGAGTGTGGAGACACACTGGTGTGAAAAGCCTCAAGGATCATGTTTGTGAGGGGAAACCATGTGAAGGTAAACGTGCTTGCAGACAGTAAAGGCAGCCCAGACTAGAGATAGACTGGCAGAGGCACGCATGAAATGGATTTTAAAAAGGGCAACAAGTCAAAATCATAGCGTGTTGGAAACTTTGATTAAACAAAAGGTAGATAATGTTCTTCAAATATCAATTTACTTTTATATTTAAATCTGTCTGGAAAACCCTTATCATGCTGTGACAGTAAGGTTATAAACAACATAAGACAGAAAAAATCTTACACATCCACAATCACAGAGAAAAACATTAACATTTTTTCATTAATCGGCCCAAAAGGCTTTCAGGTGAAGAACAGATTTTACAAAGTTAAAAAGGAAAACTTTGTGTTTAAGTTAAAAGGAAAGAAATGAGCAAGTGGTGAACTTAAGACCAGGGTGAGGAGGGGGTTGTTCCAGGAAGCAGAATTACCCAGTTGGTCAGAGACGTGTTGGGCAAAAAAAGTGTAACAAAGGTTTGTAGTTGAAGGAATGTTAAGGATCATAATCAGAGATCCACTGTTCAACGCTGGCTGGTAGCTGCCAATCAGTTTATATTATGTGTTTATATTATGAATATGATGTAATGATTTTTTAAAACATCTCTGTAACTATGTAATCCTGCTTCCTGAAATACTTCAGTTGACTCCAACCACTCCCAGCTTCGGCTCGTCCAGCTGCTGTCGGGGACACGAGGCCTTTTACCACATCTTCACTGTAACCACAGTAAAACCATGTGCACTCTAACATTACTGTTAGCAATAGCATTACCTGGCACAAAGAAACCAAACACCTGCATTATTACCTGTAACCTTAACATTAACTCAGAAAATCTGTAACCCCTATTTAACACAAACGGAAACATTATAGATGAGCCAAAGTGAGCAATTTATCAAAAAGCACAAAATATGAGAGAACTGTTCTGGGAGTGAAGATGGATTTGGCAACAGTGAGGAAGCTCAGTGAGAGAGATTACAATAAAAAGAGAAGTGGTAGATTACAAAAACGAGAGGAATAGAGCAGAAACAGGAGCAGGGGTTAGTGTCACAGTATGCAACAAGCAATATCACCTTGATCATGCACTGACAGCAACACCACAGCTGTGTGGATGGGACAGAGACAGACGAGTCTAATCTTTAATTTACAGAATGCAAGCAAAGCCAAAGTTCAAGAAAGAGAGGAAATGCAGAAAAGGGAATGCGGCAAGAAACCCTGTAAGCATTGTTAAATAAACGTACGCTACATCTACCTCATGCAAAACAACCAGTGGAAACCAAGGCAATGAGGTTAGATGTCACAGTGATGTAAAAGTTAAAAAAGAGGCTATTTAAAAGAATCCAGGGGTGATATTTAAAACCAGCAACGACTGTATGTGACGCCTGCCTAACACCAGTTAACAGTACACAGAATGTGTTATGAAGGATAAAGAGAAAAGTTTGGTCATCTGTAGGGTCTCAAAGGTCCACTAAGAAGAAAGGGAGAGGTAGAGATTTGGGGAATAGGGTGGTGTAGTGTGTACCCTCTGATGGTTCAACTGGGGCCTCCACCTGCAGCTCCTCTCCTACAGCTTCAGCTATGACTGGAGCAGGGTCCACCAGCTCTTCTGTGCTCTCTACAGGGGCAGAAACTCCAGCTGTGGCCTCGGCAGCCGCTTCTACAGGGGGAGATCCAGCAGCGTCTGCGGGGGCTTCAGCAGCTTCTGTGGGGGCTTCAGCAGCTTCTGTGGGGGCTTCAGCAGCGTCTGCGGGGGCTTCAGCAGCTTCTGTGGGGGCTTCAGCAGAGGCAGACTCTGCGGTTTCGACAGGAGCGTCAGTCTGGGCTTTTTCTGGAGTTGCAGCTTCGGTCACATCTTCAGCTGGGGTTTCTACTTGGGCATCAGAGACAGCAGGAGATGCAACATCTTCTATTACTTCTGGAGTGGGTTCCACTGCTTCAGCTGAAACGTCTGGGCTGGTCACAGTGCCCTCTGGAGTGTCTTCGGTGGCAGTGCAGATCTCAGGAGCAGAGTCTACTAACTCCTCAGAGCCAACACTAGGGGCCTCCACAGGAGCTGCTTCTGTAGCTGCTGCTGCTGCTGGGAGCTGCCTCCTGTTCAGCTTCAGGTTCTGGTGGAACTTCCTTCTTAGCTTCATTGGAGTCTTCCTTCTCTTCTGATGTGGCCTCCTGGACTTCTGCTTCTTCTGTCACAGTAGATTCTGACACATCTGGTGGTGAGGTCCTGGTTTCAGTCCTCACCTCTGACCTCTCGTCCTCAGAGTCGGAGTCGGAGTCAGAATCAGAATCAGTCGCTGGATGAGGACGAGGACGACCTGTCAGCTGCTGGATCACCAGGCTCAGAGGAGGCTGCGGCGGCTGGGACTGCATCTTCTGTGGCGGAGGCTGCAGCTGGAGTGTCGTCTGGTGTTAAGGTTTCACTGCTTGCATCATTCAGGGGCTCAGCAGCTGAGGGAGCTGCATCAACAAGAACCTGAGCAACATCTGCTTCAGGAGTTGGAGCAGAAGCCTCTGGCTCAGCTGCAGCTGGTTCACTGGCAGCAGTCACAGGGGCTGTAGCTGCTGCAGCTGTTTGTGCAGAGGCAGTGGGGCTGGCCACTGGTTCAGTGACACCTAGAGACTGTGCTGGGAAAACTCCAGGCTCTAAAGGTTTAACTGGGAAGGCAACTGCAGTCTTGTAGGCTAGCAAGGTTGCTCTCTTATCTGGAGCCTCTGCTGCTGAGGAAAATGGCAAATGGGACAAGAGTGGTTAAATAATAATAAACATTTAAAGTGGCACGACTTCCAAAGGGGATCAAATCTTCCTGAAACGTTATCTGGCTTTCCTGGAATTTTCAATATTTTACTTCGAAAACCGCTTAAAAAATAGAAAAATAGAATGATCACAACACAACATTCAATCATTCATCAAAATACATAAACTCACTGTTAACTGTTCTACTGTCAGAGCGTTTATATTCACAGTTAGACACAATCAGCAACACTTTGTTGTAAGTTTAATTTTAACGGTGAATTATTCTGGATGGAGTGAGTGACTGGAGGAGAAAGCAAATTTTAGACCTTTTGGCACATTAGACCTTACGGCACTGTAAATAAAAAATTACATGTTAAGCTTTGAAATCAGTATAACTAACTCATAAACCATATATACAAATAAAGTGCGTAACATTATGGACACAAAGAAAAAACGAGTCAAATGTTGTTAACACATTTCAATCTTTAAAAAGTGAATAAAATCAAATGGTCTTACTCTTGCTTGCAGCCTTCGTCTTTTTGGCTGCCTTTGGCGGCTCTTCAGCCCGAGTGCAGAGGGAAGCAGCCGGGCGGCTCCTCAGGACGCCCCAGCTCTCCAACTGGAGACACTGCAGAAGAGCACAGAGTCCCAAACACACCTGAACTGAACAGGAGTAACTGTGGACATTTCAGAACGGTGGAACTACTGACCGACAACTGTGGAATTCACACATATTTTTGTTTCGTTTTTTAACACTAGACCGTGGGACAAAGTTAAATCATACACTAGAGGCCGTATGTCATCATGTCATATTTCCAAAAAATGCAGATCACATGTCAGTCAGTCTTTCAGCAGCATCATTGCTATATTGCATTTGAAAGTAGTACACAACAGATATTTTGAAGTAAACTGCTACATTTAATTGTTCCTGCTCATCAAGCTAGTAACATAAGAAAATATTAAATAAGATGTGAGGTAAAAATAAATAATCTCCTGAAAACTGTGAACAAATGTGAATTTGAAAACTGTCCTTTCCAAACCTTCCAAATCCTCAAAAGATTGAATAAAAAACATACACCCTTTAAAGTTAAGTGCTACATTTAGCTGTATCTGCTTATCAAGCTCGTGCTATAAGAACAATAAGGGGAAAAGAGGAGTCACGATACTTAAGTGAATTGATATTTTCCCCGCTGCTACCTGACCTCATCCGACATCATCACACTGAGACTCCAGGTGATCCAGGTGTTTCCTGTGTGGCTCCTTTCACTCAGTATAACCTGTAATTTAACTGAGACACTTCTGTTGTCATCATACCTGAAATCCTGAAACATTACACAGCTGCTGTGGCTTTGTTTGCTGTGGGTGGATCCTGCGGCTCCATGACAGTTAGTTCAATGCTTTTGTTATGATGGGTGTCATGGAGGGTTGGGTCATATCATGAAACACCTGCACTGTGGGACTATCTCAATTTGTCAACGGATATTCACTTATCCTGAGGCTGCTGTCCTGTTAATATCTCTCCCTTTAATATATTAATAATATAATATATTTAATGACTCTTGTTCCAAAAGGAGGCTGATGAATAATCTCACAGGTGTGTCAGGTGAGGTTCAAGTCAGAGAACTACCGTCTGTGTCCTTCCTGTCTGTGCTGACAACACGAGCAGATCTGAGGTCAGTCTGAACCAAACCGCCGCCTGGATTCGACTGGTTCTCCTCCTCGGTCTCAAACAAACTGTCTCTTCATCTATGTGAAGGTTTGGTATCGAAACAGAACATATTCAAAACGTCTGGGAAACAATTCAGCTGATTTTACCTTGAGGGAACCCAGTCGCCCTAACCGCAGCAGGGAGGACGCCATCTTGTGTTCCCGGTGTTGTGCTCCGACCGGAAACTGCGAGAGAAACACAATAGTTCCATATCGGTACTTTTCTTAGACCATTAACTATTTTAGAATCATCTTTATATTTGAAAACAAAACTGAAGAAAAACTACACATACTATTACATACATACAAGTGAGTGAAGAAATAAGTGCACGTGCAATTTAATATATATCGAAAGCAACAATATTAATAAACAAGTCAAGTGTTTCTGTAAATAAACAAATAGAAGCAAAGAAATACAAGTAAACATTGAATGAGTAAAGTACCAGATTACTTTATGAACATAAACTGGCTGCTTATCTACACATGCATGTACGCATGTCTATATACAGTACATGTTTCTGTACAACAAGCAGGATTTATATCTGACAGCGATGGATGATACATAAACATTAAAACTGTGTTTATTAAACTGTGAATTAATCCATTAACAATTGGTTAACATCCATGTTTTATTAGTGTCTGTTTCAGTGTTACAGGGTCATTGATCCTGACCGTTGAGCAGACTGATGGTGTTCAGCTCTGTGGCGCCCCCCAGAGGACAGAAGGTGGAACTGCTGCAGTGACTTCTGGTTCACGGACAGTGAAGATTTCAAAGACATGACATTTTTGAACCACAGTCCTCTGATTGAAAACTTGAAAGGCTTCATCGTAAATTCAAACATGTCGCTCTCTGGTTTGTAGTTTTATTTGGACTGTTTGAACTTTGTTCCTGCTCAGACCTGTTTCACTTCCTGCTCTACATATTGTCATTCTGTCCTCTGAGTCACTGGCAGAGGTTTAGCTCAAGGGTTACTTCAATTAACCCAAGGATATCTCCACTTCACACTGATCCGCGGGTCACGAGTTCAAACCTCGGGCGCTGTCCTCTGCTTTTCCTGCCTCACCTGTGGGAAACATTGACCCCTGAACTCTGCCCGTCAGCGTGACTTCAACACACACATATATAATCAAACAATCAGTTGAATCCTGTGCCGTGTGTCACAAAGTGGGATCGAATGAATCTTTAAATTACACTCTTGTCTTCTGTTGTCTCAGGTTTCTGTCACACAGTAGGATTACAGTGTTCATATCGTCCTTGATTATATTTATGTATAAATAGAAAGACTTTGTCACTTTGATCTGAAATATTAGACTGTTTTTGTACATGCATTTAAATAATGCACTTTATTATATGTACACTGTATTGAACTTTATGACTTTCAAAATTCAGATTAAAGCAGCTGAATCTTTTGCATGTTCCATAATGAGGATGTTGATTAACAGTAACACAGAAAATATGTGGGTCAAAGTTCACATCCATCAGAATTACTGAGTTTCCTACTCCTGCACACTCACGATTACATATATCTATTTAAATTGGTTGGGAGGAATCTAGTGTTTGTGAGATTAAAAAGTGAACCGCTAACAGAGTGATACTGATCATACAATGATGTGACAGAAAGAGAAGCTTGAACACCACAAATATGAACTGGAATTTATTATTTTTCTCTACATTCAGCTCAGCCATGGCTCAATCGACACAAAGTTCACTTCGTCTGCCAAAAATGTGCAGCTAATGCTTTACCCGACGTTCCCACAAAACTATCTAGCTACAGAAACAGGCTCAATCTCACACACAAACTCGAGGCGAGGGTTTGTTGCAACACTACGGAGCACAGCTGTAAAGGAAGAAGGCGACAGTAGAAAAGTTCAGGTGCAAAGTGCTGATGTTCACTTTGTAGAAACTTCGTCCAACTTGGGCTCTAAAAAACAAAAAGCAGAGGTAATAACTTGGTGCGTGTTTGATGATGTAGTGACATTTACATTTTCAAGTTTTGAATGTTTTCTAGTCTTTAATGTCACAGAATATTCAGATTTAACATTTTCTGAAACCTGATAAAAACATCCAGACATCAAGATCAGTAAAACAAGGTCAAATTCAAAAGGGGTTTTCCCTGCAAGCATGAGGGGAATTTCACAGCATTCTACCTGTTACATTTTGGGATTTCTTGTGCATCTTCTTGCAAATATTCTGGAGGAAAACGCTGATTGATAAAAGTTCTTTTGTTGTTGCCACTTAGTTCGTGAAAACAAAATTGCATTCACAAACCTCCAGTATGAAAAAAAAAATCTCAACAGCAAAACAAAGACCACACAACAATCAAAGTGCTGCTGTTCACAGGGAAACTGAGTTGTAATAGTGGGCGAAAAGTTGATTAAGTGGACTCACCTGGGAATTTGAACTCTGGGAAAGATGTGAGGTCTCCACCACCATAAAGTCTCTGAAGCTTTGCCATCTCCTCTGCCAAGGCCTTTTCATACTCTGAACCTGCGTCGACGAGGCCGCCGGCAGTCCTACAGGAGGACGACACAGATCAAACATCAGCTGAGAACCATGAACCTGATTTAAACCCAGATACATCTTCTTCCTCTGGTTCATAGAGCTGCATTAAAACCTCCTCACTGAGCCTCACTGTTGTTCCTTCATCACCATCAACTCACTCACTGTCGTTTATCTGGACTCAATCCCACAAACACAAAGACTCATGAGAGACCAAATGTGGATTCATCCGCCGCTGAAAATAGTCCCCAAAAACAAATTATTTCCTCCAGTTTGAGTAACATTTGGTAAAAACTACCAAAACTGCTGTTTTAGGAAATTGTTGAGTGTTTTTTAAAAGCTGAAACTCCACGTCTGTGGCCCAAATTTAAAGATTCTTCAGAAGGAAAAACCACTAAACTGGTGATGATTCAAGTGTAAAATACCTGAAGTGAGTATTGAGCAAACTGCTCAGTGTCTGTTCAGAGGACCTTCCTGAGTCTCCTGTGGGCTGTGAACCTTAAGGTCACTTCCACCTCACACTTGAGCTGCTGCCCAGCTGAACCTGAGCTGGATTCACACACGCAGCTACAGGTTAAACCTAAGCTGAACCTGCTCTAAACCAGTGAAGAGAATGGGTGAAAGTATAACCTGCTTGGTGGAGGCAGTGACACTTACTGGCTCTTTGTGGAATACTCGCGTATGGAGTCCAAGAAGAGCTTCTGAATTGGGTCCATTTGAGCTGAGAGTCACAGGGAGAAAAAAAAACAACTTTAATTTCTCTTCACAGAAAAATACTCAGAAACCAGGACCATGCATTTGGATTTCATCTGTCCATTAGGCTAGAACAAATAACCAATCCAGTCTTAACCATAACCCTCATGCACAAAACAGCACCTGGGAGTGGGAGACAGAGGAGCCAGCTACAGGGTCAGACAGGAAAGAAGGTGTGACAGGTCGGGTCAGTCGACGGGTTAAAAGGTTGCTGTGATAGGTCATGCCAGGCTACACATTCACAGAGCTGCTGTAAGGTAAAAGGTCACCAACAGTGTCGTCAAAGAAAACATTGAACAGTCCAAAGACCCGATTTATCTCCAATGACTCCACACACAGCAACCAGGGGGAAACCTCACCAAGTGCTTCAACCAAGAGGGAGAGAGGGAGGAAAGTTCACATTTACACATGATCCAGTCACAAAGCACACGCAACAATCGGATCAAACATGTAGGGATTCATTACATATTACTGTGACCATGTGACTCCAAATCAGTGTGAGGAGGGAGGAGAGAAGTTTGAGGTAAAAAACAAGATGACAAATTGATGGCGGCAACTTAAACTTCCTCCTTCAGCAGCAGAAACAGAAGCTTTAACATTATCTTTAGTGTTTAACAATCACCAGTACAAAGATCCACAACACCAGGAGACGGGCAGTGAGGAGAACTATTTTCTATCATGCTGGAACATTTTAGGAAAGACAACTTGGAATTGAACCGTGGATCTTAAAACCAAAGACATCATCTGTAATTTTGACTAGAATAAGGAAAAGCAACAAGTGGAAAGTGTGACGAACATGTTAAAGTGACTTATGCAGAAGGAACTTGTGGAAAACAAAAGAAATGAGTGCAATTAGCAGGAAAACATTAGTAAGAAGTGAAAAACAAACAGTGGAAGGAGCCAAAATGCTGAGCAGTTAAGACATGCGTCACATGTTAGATGGCTGAAGCAGCTACAGCTACATGAGATGACTGAGCCACAGGGAACAGGGTTTATATGACATGAAGGAAAGAGATTGTTTGAGGGTTGTGGACTGAAATGCATCAAGTGACACTACAGGACAAGTAGGAACAATCTGTGCAAAGAAAAGAACATATGTTTGTGATGTCAGGTATCTTTACAGTTTATCTTTACACTCATCACAAACCACTAGTTTATATATATTTCATATGATGAAATGAGTGCTGGCAGACTGCAGGGTCCACAGAGGAAAAGAGAAGGATTGTGGGGGAGGGGGAGGTTGTGGTGTGTACCCTCAATCGGTTCAACCGGTTCAGCTGGGGCGTCCATCTGCAGCTCCTCTCCTGCAGCTTCAGCCACCACCGGAGCGGGGTCCACCAGCTCCTCCGCAGGGCCACAGACTTCAGCTGCAGCCTCAGCAGCCGCTTCAGCTTCTACAGGCTCTGCTGCCGCTTCAGCTTCTACAGGCTCTGCTGCCGCTTCAGCTGCGGGCTCAGGGGCAGCTTCAGCTTCAGCCACGGGTTCTGCAGCGGCTTCTACCGGGGCTTCAGCAGGGACAACTTCAGGGGCAGCCTCCACAGGTGCAGCTTCTGCAGCAGGGGCTTCAGGTGCAGCTTCGACGGGAGGTTCTGCTGGAGCAGCTTCAGCAACAGCTTCAACAGCCGCGGCTTCAGCTGCAGCGGCTTCAATAGGAGCTTCACTGACTGGGGCAGCGGCTTCAGCAGGTGGAACAGCGACAGCTTCAGCTATAGATGCTGCAGCTTCAGCAACAGCTCCAACAACAGGTGCAGCTTCAGCAACCACCTCAGCGACAGCTTCAACAACAGGTGCAGCTTCAGCAACCACCTCAGCGACGGCCTCAACCACTGGTACTGCTTCAGCAACCACTTCAGCCACAGCTTCAACCACAGGAGCAGCTTCAGCTACAGCTTCAACCACAGGCGCAGCTTCAACCACAGGCGCAGCTTCAGCTTCAGCCACAGGCGCAGCTTCAACCACAGCTTCAGCCACAGGCGCAGCTTCAACCACAGCTTCAGCCACAGGCGCAGCTTCAGCTTCAGCCACAGGTGCAGCTTCAGCCACAGGTGCAGCTTCAGCCACAGGCGCAGCTTCAACTGGCGGAGCAGGTTCAGAAACTGCTTCGGCAGCGGGAGGCTCTTCAACAACGGGTGTGGCTTCAGCTGCTGAAGCAGGCTCGGGGATAGCTTCAGCAGTTGGAGTGGCTTCAACCACAGGGGCGGCTGCCTCGGCCACGGAGGTGGCGGTGGCCACGGCCTCGGGTGCAGCAGCAGGAGGCGTGGGCTCCGCAGCTGGTTTAGCTGCAGCTTCTGCTGCTGCAGCAGCTACTGATGGAGAAACTCCTTTCTTGGGAAACTCAAAAGGCTTGTGCTGGACAAGTTTCTCTATATCGAAGTACGTTTTAGCCTGGTCTTTGTCTAGGACGAAGGAGGGCAAGCAGACAAGATGCATTATTTTTTTAAAAACACGTTTATGGTTAAATGACTAAATGTCCACCATAAACCCACATCGAACAAACCGCCAAGAGTTTACACAGAAAATAAACAAAGATATCCTGGAATGTATCTGGTACATGAAGCCGTTTACAGGGAAATACAAAAACAAATGCAAGAAAGAAAACCATCACACATCTGTGAGTTAGCCAACGAGAAACTTCATGAAAACTTAAAAAAGAACAACTGTAACCTTGATATAGTGAAATAAATGGAATCTATTAGAATCAAAAGGAGCTAAATCTGCAGCTGATTGAGCCGTTAATCAGAGAAATAATCTTCAAAACCTGTGAAGGAAAATCAGAGTGAAGATGATGAACTGCAGTGCAAATAACACTGAATATAAAATCTAAAATATCAATGTCATCCACCTCATAACCAGAACAAACACTGATGTCACGTTGATCTTTTTGACGGATCGAGTAAAAACACATCTGCCAAATCCTTTAAACGCTTTGTTGGTTCTAGGAGCAACAGGTGAAACAGATTTTGTTGTCCATGACCGAGCAGCTGCTGCACGCTGTGTGTGGACATGGAGCACGTGGGCCGAGGCTCCTGACCTTTCCTGTACGTCCTGTCTCACTCTGCAGGGCCACGACCTCCACAATGTCAAAGCTGAACTGCAGCTTTAAACTGGATCATTTTATCTTTTAGATTGTTTCTTCGCAGTATTCACAACTAACACTTATGTGGAAATACTTTGATTAAGTACTTCATGTTTTCTGGGTTTTTCCATTGTTTGACCTTTGACTCGAGCTCTTTTAATGACGTCTATGTCTTCTCCTACAGTGGTTTAATGGCACCTGACTGAGGACCACCTCCACCTGCTCATTATCTTGATCAACCATCTCCTAATATTCAAATAATGGTATTGAATGGAGACGTGCCTAAATTAAAATGAGTGCTACATGTAAACAGAAACCCGGCTTCAGTGTTGCAGGGATGCGAGACATTCTGAGCCGTAGTAATGTAGACGTCACAGCGCCCCCTGCAGACTATCAAAGCTTTGATATTGTAGACAAATGTCCAGATTTGATGGTTGTGAGGCAGAATGGATCAGTCAATTGTATATGACTTTCAAGCCGTTTGACAAATGTCTGTTCCTGATGGACGTGGTTAAACTGGAAAGATGAAGTCACACTGTTTTCAGCAGCATGTGTTGACCAACAGGTAGAAAGATACATCAGACCTGAAGTGAAATGAAGACATTAACTGCAGACCAGTCCAGTCCTGGCTCTGCTTTATGTCTCCAACACTGTGTCCTTGTTGCAGAGACACAGACAGACAGACCATACAATGGAGACAAGAGATGAATGACTGCTTGTCGTCTGTAGACAACACTGTGCCTTTGATAAGAATCCTACAGGCAAAGGCTCTGGATAAATCTTGTCCTAAGTTTGTCTTTGGCCACCACATACACAAGGTCAGTTCTTCCAGACAAACACAGAATCAGGTAAAAAGAAAATCATCCTGTAATGTTACATGAGCAGTCTTTTGAGTACAATAACTTCAATTTACAATTTTCACACACATTGAAGTCTGACATGTGTTTTCCTTGACCGGATCAATGATATTTGCACCACAGTTCCAGCAGAGCGAGCTTCATATAAGAACTGACAGAGACTCAGGAACAGAGACTCTCTGGAACCTTCAGTACCTGAGTTCTTTTTCGACGACTTCTTGGAACCTCCAGATTTTGTGCTGAAGGCTGCAGCTGCAGGAGCTCTTCTCAGAGTCCTCCAGCTCTCCACCTGCAAACACTGAGCATGCATGCACACACACACACACACACACACACACACACACACACACACACACACACACACACACACACACACACACACACACACACACATACACACAGTGAGGTAAAGTCGTGCCTTCAAAAGATCTAACATGGTGAAAGATTTCTAAAATTACTAAAATTATTTAAACTGTGGAAATCTGCTCTTACACTGACTGATAGAACCCTAAAGCTCAGACCAGGTCAGCAACAGGTTTCACTTAAAGCTCAGATTTGATAACCTCTAATGACATTAAGACGAGTTCAGCCGAGTTTAGACTAAACCACAGGAGCAGTTTAAACCTCAGCTTCTGAAGACGCAGTTTAAGAGACCACGTGATTTTTCCAGACAACACAAACCACCTTAATCTGCTGCTCAGCCAATGAGAGCGAGAGCCTCCAGGTGTTTCTGACACAGGCTGATTCATTCAAATGGGAAAATGTTTGTCCATTAAACTCCTTCTGTAAAAGACCTCATGAAGAAAAGTCTTCTGAAGTCGTCTTAAAAAGAGCGACACCCAAGATGAACCTGACAATTAATCATCTTTCTACATTTTGACTGTGTGGACCTGATCAGTCGCCTTCTCTTCCCACGTGCTCTCACCATCACATCACCACATAAATTTTCTCAGGTCTTTGTCTGTCTTTGGCATCATTTGGTTCAGACTTTACACAAAACACAACAGGAACGACATCATTCATTCATTATGTCATTTTGAATAGGTGCAGATCCATAAACTTCTTAAAAACCTGATTTAAGAGGTAAAATTCTACCTATATGTCTTAACTTTGCTGAAATATTAACCACTGATGGAAATAGATTCTGGATATTTTGTGCACATTTCGCCAACATTCAGCCAATTTTCTCTTTTGACATTTTGAGGACGTTCTGCAGGTTTGATCAATGACTGCACAGTTTCTGGTGATGGTATATGAAAGGTGCTTAAATCTCGCCCACGACCATCATGGACAGTTTCAGACCTTCACTGATTTGAAAAAGCCACTGACAGTCTGGCCTGAAAAGACTGGACAGTCTGCAAAAACTGGATCAACTCGGAGCTTCAACTGCACCAATGCATACTTTCATTTTTTAAAAAGCCATTTAAAGAAGCTCCTGGTTCGGTTCAGACAGTGAGTCACATTATTCTGGTTGGCTGGATCCATGAGGTCGTTCGATCAGAGACAAACAGCTGATGACTTCAATCATCAGTTGACTGTTTCCACTGAAGGCAGAAGATGAAGTGGCACATTTACACTGTGTCAGGTTTTCTTACCTTCACACAGAACAGCCGTCCTGTCCGGAGCAGAGGAGCCGCCATCTTTCTGCAGCTCAGCGAGTCTGTCATCAACAAACACGACGACGAATCAACAACAACAACAATCAAATATCTCCGAGCTGCAGTTTAATATGTGAACAACGTGCAGGGAAAGAGAAGCAGGAGAAAAGAGCTGTCAGACACAAACATGCTGCAGTGAAACAAGCTGGTGTCAAACACACGTTACCTTCAGATAAACCCGGCTGTGATGGTGATGGTGATGATGATGATGATGATGATGATAACGATGATGGTCTTCCTCTCCTCGTCGTGGACCTGCAGCAGCTCACAGCAGCATGTTCAGCCTCAGAGCTTCACCTTTTATGTAAGAGGACGCACAGTGACGCCCCCTCTGGACAAACAGACACCTGTGTTCAGTCTTTACCTGCTTTTAGCTTCATTCATTGCGGCTGAATAACGTTGACGTACTTTATTTTTTCATCGCTCTCATGAAAGTTTAAACTGTGTATTTACCTTCTCTGACCAGCTTTAGAAGCACATGTGCGGCTCTTGTGTACATTTTGTTCTTTCTCGAGGGGGCGTGTTGTTGTTGGTTGCTCGGTGACGTCATCGGGTCGCGACTGAAACGCCGCTCTCCGCGTGCGTCGCAGGATAAACACAAACAGCCATGGCTGCCGTCGGCTTCTGTGGACACTGGTTCATTTTCACCTGCGACACCAAACTCGTGGCGATCGACAGCAAACAGAGCAGGTTTGATCCGCGTTCAGCTCCTCAGTCGTTGTTTATGAGTCATGTATCTCCAGGTGGGTCAGGTTGTGTTAGCCGTGCTAGCAGTGCTAGCAGTGTTAGCCAGCTCAACACAGGTGGGAAAGCATGGAGTAGATGGTTGATGTAAGTTTAAGGACATATGTTTGTGTGACACAGTTTGGCCTTCATCTCATCATCATCACCTCATGTTTGGTCCTCGTCCTCAAACTAATCTGGTCCTTGTGGCCACAAGATGTAGAAATAGTGTAACTGCTAATATCCTCCTGCCAAAGTCCTGTCATCTCAGTATCAGTCAAGCAGAAGAAAGATCCCTTCTGTTGAAAGCTTGTATCTGTAGATCTGTGTCGTTTGTGCCAAAACACTTGAGCCACAGTCATAATGTCAGATATATATATATGAAGCTGTGACTGAGTATCACAGTCATCATAGTTGGTTAGTTTCCACTTTTGGTGAGTGAAGGAACGATTTTCTGAAAATCTTTTTAAATGTTATTTAAAGTTTCAGGTAAAACTGAACTGAGCTCAAACCAAACTTCATTCAAGTTTAAAGTCATGTTGAAACTGATGCGCTTTGCTGTATTTTATTTCAGGGACCCGTTTGTGTTTGACTGCAGCGCTGCTGAGAAAAGGCCAAAGAACAGCAAGGATGATAAGAACAGGTAAAAACAGGCAGGTGACTCCTGGTGCTCAAGTTAATGTGAAAGTCTGTGTTTTTCAATGTGAATCTACCCCTGATGAATGAAGTCATAATTAGAAAAACATTTATTCATTCACTTACGTATCTACAAACATGGATCATTGTTGCAAACAGGTTGACATATACAAGAAAAAAAAGTTTTAAAAAACCCAACAAATTCATATAAATCCATATTTTCCTGCTCTGTAAAATAAGATAAGATAAACCTTTATTCGTCTCACAGTGGGGAAATTCACATAGGATAATGAGAACAGATCTCAAAACATGGAAACAATGATAGAGATTATTTTGAATATGATTATTGTAATTTTTATCTCTCTGTCATCAGCGATGGTGGCACCTCAGAGGAAGCAGGAAGTGACAAAGTCCTCGCCTTCACCGTGTCTCCATCTGGAAAGATGGTGGCACTGACTGATGACAACAAGAGACTGGTCCTGTTCCACTGTGAGCCTTCATGGCGTTGTATCAGCACCAGGTACGTCCATGACATCTGTCATCCAGTCACAGCAGCTTCATGTGCTGTGCAGATAATAGAACTGACATTTGTGTTAATAAAAAGTGTGTGTGTGTGTGTGTGTGTGTGTGTGTGTGTGTGTTGCACAGGTTTGTGGTGAGGAGGTGCACCTCCCTGCTGTTCAGCCGGGCCGAGGATGAGCTGCTGGTGGCTGATAAATCGGGAGATGTTTACTCCTTCTCAGTGGTGGAGCCGCAGACGGAGGGTGAGCTGAAGATGGGCCACCTGTCCATGTTGCTGGCTGTGGTAAGAAACAGCAACAAAACTATCACAACTGAACTCTGAATTAATCACAGTATATATCAATATGTGCAGATGTTTAAAGATTCAGATTTTTTTTTACAAAAATGCTCACGAGGACAGACTCTGACTCTGTAGTTCACGCATGAAACAGAAGAAAATAGACTTGAAGTGTAAAAATAAGCTTCAGTGGATCTTGTCTTTCTCGTCAAACTGAATTTCCAGCACAAGAATGAAGCTTCAAGCTCCCTCACATTGATGTTCATCAGAGACATTTTAACGTCCCTGGTTCAACTCCAGCTGGGGACATCAGCTGCATGTCCTCCCCCAGCTCTCATCTCTCTACTGTCAGTTCTAATGAAAAATGCCCCAAAACTATTATCAAATAATGATGTTTCATACCTTTTTTGGATTGGTTTTTCTGCATCTGACAAAAGCACAGAAAATAATTGTTCTCTCATAAACTTGGACTCGCAGTGTGTGTCTGAATGATGTCGCTCTTCTGCTGTCCTTCAGACTGTGTCGCCAGACGACAAATACATCATCACAGCCGACCGCGATGAGAAGATTAGAGTGAGTCATCTGAGGTCTCCGTACAACATCCAGTCCTTCTGCCTGGGACATCAACAGTGAGTAACTGAACCAGTGTATGTACAGAGAGTCTCACTGCAGAACTGCAATGTGTGTGTGTGTGTGTGTGTGTAGGCTCATTGTGGTCACCCAGGATAAATAAAGTTTGATTTAATCATGACCGTTTCTGTTTCCTGTTTTTTTTGTCCTGCGTTATGTCTCAGGTTTGTCAGTGCTCTGCTGGTCCCTCCAGGTCATCCACACTGGCTGCTGTCAGGATCAGGGGTATGACTGTTTCCCAAAGTTCATCTCTGTAGGAAGCAGGCAGAGTTGGTGGAGGTGAAAATCATACTGATCACCAAGTTCTTCAAATCAGATTAATAATAACTTTATTTGTATAGCAGTTTTCAAAGAGTTACAAAGTGCTTTACATTAAAAACAACAATGATTAACGGCAAATAAAATACAGAGCATAAAAGAATAAAAGTATAAACAGATAAGATACAATAAATAAATAAATATAATAAATAAGAATAAAAGCAACAGAACATCAGCTAAGAAAAGCCAAATGATAAAAATGAGTTTTAAGACGTGATGTAAAAGAGGACACAGAGTTTGCTTGTCTAAGATCCTCAGGCAGGGAGTTCCACAGCTGAGGGGCCCGGACAGAGAGGCCTTGTCGCCTTTGGTGACAAGTCTGGATTTTGGAACCATTAGTCGGCCCCTGTCAGAGGATCTCAGGCATCGGTCTGGCTTATAGGGAATCAACAAATCCCAGATAGAGGCAGGAACAGACCGTTCAAGGCTTTGAAAACAAGCAGTAAAATCTCGAAATCAATTCTAAAAGTCACAGACAGTGAAGGGCAGAAAGGAGAGGTGTGATGTGGTCACTCCTCTTGGTGCGTGTTCAAAACCTGGCAGCAGCATTTTGAACGAGCTGCAGCCTTTGAATGTGGCGCCTGCTGATGCCGGAATAAAGTGCATTGCAGATTAAGAAAACAAGATTACAGAAACGGGCAAAGCTAAAAATGAAACTTTGCTTGAAACAAATTTGAGGTCATTGAAACTGTGGCAGCATGATATCATAGCTGATCCAGAGGTGAGTCTCAGTGTCGTGTGTGTGTCTGTTTGTCAGGACGGGACCATCAAGCTGTGGGAGTACGAGTCCGGCCGTAAGCTGCAGAGCTGCGACCTCAAAGAGCTCGAAGAGACACCGAACTCTGAGGCTGATGAAGAGAAGGTGAGTACAACAATCAATAAATCCTGACTGCTCATCCGGAGCCACCATGAAGGTGACACTGTGGCTTTTACTGAAATACTTCATCATTACTACTACTACTACTACTACTAGTAGTACTACTAGTAGTACTCCTACTGTTGAAATATTTCAACAGCTATTGTTTGTATTGCAATGACATTTGGTTGAAAACTCCTCTGTGTTCCTTGCTTTGTTGTGGTAGAGGGATCGTAAAATTGGTCACACACGTTCTGTAACTCGAAGCTTCTCAGTCTGTGTATTTATGTCCATGTGGACGGCTACAACATCAGCTTCAGCTCAACTTGGGAACACTGTGAGCTAAAGAGGGCCTGATGTCAGGGAGTTTCCTCCGTATAAATACAGTTTGTTTACTCACATATTAATCACCAGGACAAAGATGAGCAGGAAAAATGTACCTGTTGTGTAAAATGAACAATAAGAAACTTGTGATGACTCCACCTTTCTGTCTGTCTGTGTTTTATTTCCCAGAAACCAACTGTGTGCCGAATCACCGGCTCTCCTGACGCTCGTCATGTAGCTGTACAGTGTGAAAGGTACACACAACTTTATCATTGCACATCGGTCATTGTCTATCAGCCTGTTTCCCCTGTTGGTTCCTGTCAGACTTCTACTGTCCCTAAAATATGAAAAGTACTTAAACATCAGTCACCAGATAATAAATTATAACACCTTCACCTCTGACCTAAAGATGCTTTTCTGTATTTTCATCCTTTGCTTTAATACAAAGCTTTTAAAAGTCTTCTTTACCAAAGTGCTCAGACTCTGAACAAACATGTGACAAGATCAGCGTTTGAGAGTCGACCTCGGTCGCTGCTGTCAGACTCGGTTGTTTCCCGTGCTGTCGGTCGACATGATTGACTCTGTATGAAATGCAAATGGAAACGTAAAGTTAAATCAGATTATTGGAACAGCGTGAAACCTTTGGCAGGACTGTGTATGGCAGCACCACACGAACACAAGCGTGTTCACAAAAACTGTGAAATTTAACAACAGAAAAAATAAAGGAATTAAAGAAAGGAAACCTAACAAGTATGTGAGAGCGGATTTTTCAGAAGGAATGATTGAACATGTTGACATCAGTTCCTCTTCAGTTACTGTGGATCCTTGTAGAGTTGCTGCGACAGGAACCTTCCCAGGAAGCCGTTTTTATCTTTCACATGATCGTGACACCTCTCCAACTGTTTTTGCTTGCAATCGTTAAATGTTATTTTTGGACTTATGGAGGCACAAAGTCACGGTGGAGGTCAATAGGCTGTATAACATATGCTGTGCATGTAGGTGACACTTAAAGTAGGTCAGAGGCAAAGAGGAGCACAAACTGGACGATCAGTGAAGCCATCACTTCCTGTGTTCACATTCAGAATCGGTTTTGTGATGATGGATCCACCCAGAGATGAGCTGATCAGTGTGATGTTTGCTCTGTGTCCTCAGGGTGTCCACGCTTCAGTTTTTCACTGTGGATCAGGAGGCTGAAGAGAAGCTCGTCCCCCACAGCAGGCTCCCCCTCCCCCACTGTCCCTTGGATGTGACCTTTGACCCAGAGGGCCGGCTGTGGGCTCTGATGGATTCCAGTGAGGCACCGCTTCAAGTCTACACTCACAGACGAGACTCCTGGGAGGTACAGTGTGATGCTGAGGCTGTTTGATGAACAAACACACACACACGAGAAGATCTGTCGTAAAGATGTTCAAATGATTCGAATCTACACATCAGCTACATTTACCCACCTTGGTACTGAAATCCTGGGTTCAGTCACACACAGTATAATGACCCTGCTCAGTGGCTCTGAAGAAGAAACGGCCTTGAGCCTCAGGCAGTTTTCACTGTGACCATTTATATGACTGACCTGAGCTGTGCATGCGTCAGTGTTGACACTCGTCCACTAATGAAACACTGATGCTTCTGATTCACTCTCACTCAGATAATTCTAATTATCTGGTTTTATATTTCATCAAACCGTTCTTCATTTATTGTTGTACAGTTTCTATAGTGGGAACTTGACCCACTTGTTAAACGGGCTCCTCTTTTTGAGTTTAAATTAAGGTTGAACTCATTGAAGTGATTGAGATGATGATGAGGTTTAGTTCGCGCTACATTTGTGGTTGACATGATGTCGACTGTGTTGTTAGTTGTGAATGTTATTAAATTGTCAGTCTGGTACAAGAGCTGCTTCTGATCTTGTCGTTCTGCAGTGGCTGAGAGACAGACGTGTGTCGACTGACCATCTTTAGTATTTCAGCTTCATCACTACTCCCCCTCACCTGTGTGCTCTGCTGCTCCATCTAGTGTGATGCTGAGAGCCCTGAACTGAACAGAGTGACTGAAGCCTTCAAGCCGCACTGGGAGACACTGGAGAGTGAGTCACCAGTCTCACACACACACACACACACACACACACACACACACACACACACACACACACACACACACACACACACCTCCACACCTCCATGTGGCCCTCTGGCCTCCCCCTCATCCTCGTCCCACTCACACCCTCCGAACAGAAATAACCTCACATGCTGCCTCGCCCAAACATGTTGAGGATAAACGAACATGTTTTTGTTCAGGATCATCTGTTTGATCGGTGTCACCTCTGTGAGGATGTGACCAGTGTCGCGTGACACACTGTGGATCTCACTGGATGCTGACTTGGCAGATAGAAATACAGACTCTTAATTCAGTATCCAACAATCTTTCTAAGTTAGTTAAAAAACATCAATAAGGCAAATAAGCATCTTTATTGATAAATCTACTTCATTAAAACTCCATGATAGTCTGGTTTGAACCTTGATCACAGCTCCTGAAAGCCACACACACATTACAACAGGAAAACAACATCATTGATAACAAATTCATGTCTCACAGCTTCAGACTGGCTTATTTACGTTCATACAGTACTTTATAATCCGTGTCTCATTCTATGTCCTTGTGTTGAAGACCTGCTCATGTAAAAGCCTGACTTATAAAATCCAAGCCATCTGTAATATGCAGTTGTGTCCAGGTCAGTCTTTCAGTGTGGGTGTTCACTGCTGTGTCCAGATGTTGGCATATAAGAGAAAAACTTCAACATGCATAAATTTAAAATAAAAATAATCTCATTTCTTTCTGCTTCATTCACTTGTTTAATTGCGTGGATTGTTTTATCATTTTGTCTCCAACCGTTTTGCTCAAAAAATAAGCAGCATCCCATGATTCAGCCTGTTTATCAGAACATATAAAAGCTCCTGTTCCTGCACTGTTTACATCTCACAGATGATTGAAAGTTAACCAGCTGTGCTTCCTGTCACCAACCTTTTCCTCCTGCTGTTCTCTTACACAACAGCCTCCACGAGGACCAACAGCCGCTACGAGCACCTGTACAAGGTGAGCTACGACAACGTGACGGCGTACCTGCAGAAGAAGCAGCAGAGGCTGGAGGAGCAGCAGCTGAAGAGGACGAAGGCACCGACAGCAAATGGCAACAAGAAGGCCAAGAAGGAGACGTCCGAATCATCCAGCTGATCCAATGTTTTGAGAAGGGCTCCATTATTTCCTTTTGTCTGATGGATCTGAGTTGAATGTGTTCGTTTGATGAAGCATGTGGAGAGCGTGTGCTTCCACTCGGCCTGTGTTCATGGATTTTTATGTTTGGCTCAAATTTCTGCTGATTTTTCAAAATAAATGTTGCAGCTGACATTTGTGTCTGATCATCACTGAGTGAAACTTGGTTGTGAATGCACTATATTGTCTTCTCCTCACATCCACTGTTGTTCCTTCACTCTCTTATTACTTTAACACAGAAATGTTGATTAGTGCATCTTCAGAGCTCTTTTAATTTCAGTAAATATTTTGCCTGATTGATTGAGATGATTAAATATTTTGTTCAACAATAACAAGCAGAGACATTAACAGCCCAGACAGGATTCTGTAATTAAAGTAATCTTTTATTTTTTATAGGAAAGAACAAAGGTCACTAAAAATCTGTACAATCTGTAAAAAACAACACGTTTCAAATAAAAAAACAAAATATGTATCTAAATATTGTTCACTGAAGTAGTCTGTGCTGTACAAATGTTGACTTTTCCTGAAAAGGGCTTTGGATTGTCCGTCTGAGTCCGTCAGTAGTTTGTAACGTCGTCTCAAAGCCACTGCATCACAGTTCAGTGACGGACTGGAAATCCAGATCCTGCTGCTCCTCTGCTCGGCCGAAGTGAGGAGACGACAGAGCGGTGGAGAGATCTGCAGCCCGTCACGGACCCCCGTGTCTGACAGCTTTACTTTATGTCACTTCACTCTCGTGCTCCACACTCACTGGTGCTGAGACAGAAAAACTGCTTATAAAATGTCCAAGTTTCAGTCTCTAATCTGAAACCTGGTCTGACAGCAAACACAGGAAGTTCTGTCCTTTCCTACCTTTTCAAAACGTTTTACTTCTTCTTCCCTCCCATGGTCAAGTTCTCACTTTTCTTTTTCTGCACCTGAAGGGAACATCACTTGTTATCAGTCGCAGTCAACACCAAAGACAAATACATCCACAAAGTTACAGAAGTCCTCCAACCTCATTCATGGCGTCATCAATCTGTTTGAGTTCTTCGTATCGGTCTCTTGACTCTCTGAGCGGTTGCACCATCGCCTCGTCGATCTGTGGGAACAACTACAACACACGCACCAACATTACTTTGTGTTTCTATGACTGATTTGACCGTCATTCATTCACCATCATCACTTTGGCAATGATGACGTGTTTTGTTCCATTAAAACAACAAAACATGTTGAACTTGGTGAAGCTCTGATTTGAGGCTCATGGGTATAGGTATAGGATTTAGACTCGTAGCAAATAGACAGGAAAAAAACGAGATTTCTCAGCAACACGGTTGAAATCATTGATCACGATCAGCAAACCATTAATCAGAATAGTGTTAAATGATCCATCCAGACTCAGCTCTGATGAGCTGATTAACACTGAAGATATTGTCAACAGAACCTTTTCAAATACTTCTGTTACTGTTTCCTTCATCACTGTCAGCACCGTCCTGCACACTCACCTTCATCACGGTCTCAAACATGGGGATGAGGACGAACTTGATGAAGCCAATCTGAGCCGTCGGCTTGGTGACCTTTTCTCTGTCCATGAACGGAGCCACAGGAAGTCCTTCAGCCTTCTCCCTGTCGCTCTGAGCAGCACAGACGCACAGACAGAGAGTTACCAAGAGAATGGGCCTCGAGACAACCTGTCATCACTGCGAACATGATACAGTCAGACCTAAACGGACAAATTGAAAATCCCAAAACAATTTGACTTATTATAGTTTTGGTCTAAATTCTGTTTCTGAGGCTTGTCCAGCTTCAAAACAAAAGAAACTGGCAGAAGTGCTGAAAACGTATCAAACTCTTTGGCTCCATTCGAGAACGTTTCCCCGCTCTGATGGACCCACCTGCATGAAGTACTCCTCCAGCAGGCAGTCGACCCAGGGCTCAGCCACCTCCATGGGCCGCACCTCGTTGGAGATGTCACAGCACTTGATGAGCACCATCTTCAGCTGCACAGGGTCAGAGGGCAAAGGTCACCGTGAACAGAGGTTATTATATAAGCAGTAAATGCAACTCTGCTATTATGAGATGGATGAATTAGAGATTAAATGGAATGACTTTGCTGATACTTTCCTCCTGTGTTCCTGCTGCTACGATGCTAATGGATAAACTCTTCATGTGGAGCTAAACCCTCCCGATGATTTCATTTGTGTAAATACAAACATCCGTGATCGACTCAATTAAGTATGAAATGTATTATAGACTTAAAGTGATGACAACACAGTGTGCAAATATTTCCTTTAGTGGTAGTGATGTATACAGAACATTTTCATTATTTTATGTTTGAATTACTTCTTTATAGGACAAACAGCACTGCTGAAAACAGGCTGTTTGTCTGATGAAGCTCTGTAGAGATACGTGGTTCTCACAGGACGACCAGGCTACAAACACATGATGATCTTCTACAATCTGATGCTCGTTGCTGGAGATGAAAGTCGTTCAAATGAGCTCAAGCTTCAACATCTCCAGCAGGAATGTGAATCCAGAAACATCAGATATATGTTTCCTGTCACTAACTTCATGTTCTCTCCGTTCATTTCTAATGAGTCAAATGAACGAGGTGTTCTTACACAGGTGACGTGCTCCTCGTCTGTGTAGTCAAAGTTGTCCACTTTCTGTTTGAAGGAGTCCAGGATCTCACCGTGTCGAGCCATGTCTGTGGCCAGGATCAGGGTGATGGTTCCCTGAAAGACACACACGCAGAGGAAGACGTTTTCCCTGAGCAGTGACGACAGCGCTGTAGTTTCTGTTGATGTAGTTTGAATTATGACTCTCTTTTCCTTCTTTCTTTAGACTCCTCCCCCTTTGTTTTCCCTGAAGTAGCGTCATACGTATTTATATTCAAGTGTTTGTGTAAAACACAAACACAGTTCTATCAGATGTAAATATTCTATAGACATTTACCCAAAATTTAGCCTGACATATTAGATGTGTTTGTTTCTTTTCTCCTCTCTGTGCAAATGGTGCGTTTGAGTTTCGCCTCTCGTGTGTTTGTGTTGTCTTCCAGGTCTCCAGGGAGGACAGGAAGTCATGGAACTCAGGTGTGTCTGACACCTGAAGTTGCTCCATATTCTTCACATAGGTTTACAATCAATCTATAATTCTGTCATCCTGAATGTTTATATTGTGATTTAACTATATTGATCTCTTCTGTTTCGTGTTTCCTGTCTGTCCGTCCAGCAGAGGGCGCCCTCCTT
>JAFREQ010000070.1:3597500-3817500 GCA_025331565.1 Holacanthus passer | reverse complement strand
TTAGACCTTCCCTGCTTGATGAACTCTCACGTCTTTTAGACTCCAGACCCTCAAGTTCATGATGGAGGCTTCCTGCTTTAAATTAGTCTCACAGCTCAACCTGAGACTTCTCAGACGATGTCTCATGAGTCATTTTCTCAGACTTGACAAAGCTCGTCCACAACCACAGAAGATTATTAAACAACTGTGTTCACAGTCTGAGCAGGACTCGTCATGGTGAGTACATGAATGGTGGTAAATGCTTTGAGTCGGAGTCTCCTTGTAAACAGTGTTCATGTCTAGATGCTGGCTATCAAATGTCATGACGTTTAAGAAGCTCAACATCTTGACCTTTCAACGCTTTGTTCACACGACTGTGACCAACGTAAAGGCCTAAACAGTAAATGCGTGTTCTCTGATTTCACCAGGTCAAAGCTTTACTTTCAATTCTCACATCAAGTCCTTCCTGATTCAGGTTTGACAGCAGTTACGTCTGGATGAAGCTGGTTACCTGCAGGCTGCAGAGGCAGATCATGCTGTACATCATCTGGGTGACACAGAAACAGTGACGGAAGTTGTGGAAGGGGTTGTTCTTGTAGTTGTCATGAATACAAAGCTACATGGGAGAAGAAAGAAGAGGCAGGAGGGTTCACACCTGCATGTTTTTTATCACATAAATCTTCCAAACAAAAAAAGACTGAAAATGAATATTAGCAGTTTTTGGACATGAAATTATTTAGATATGTTGTTCTGGACCATTTAATGTCAAGGTTGTTGGTTTGTTTCTGTAAAACTCTTTGAATCTGCAGATGCTGCTGAGTCCAGCTCTCACCAGCCATCTCTTGAGTGTGATGGGATTGATGTTGAAGTCTTTGACCAAACCCAGGTCGTGGTACATGTGTTCCAGACAGCTCAGCATCTGGACGAACAAAGGGTCAGTGATGACAGATGGAGATATGATGAGATGAAGGTTTTTCTTTTCTGTCCTCTTTCATCACACAAAGTCACTAGATGTTACTATTCTTTGAGATTTAACATCCATGAAATGTTTTGTCAAGAGCCGTTTTGCAACATGCTGGTTCGAGTTATTACTGTGCGACCTAATCTCACATTTTTCTTTCCTACTTTAAGCTGTTAAAGACAACTTCATCATCAGCTAATAATCATAAATCATCCTTTGAAAATGAATCAGTGGATTGATCAGGACATGAGTCTCACCTCATTGGGCTCCCACTGCCAAGCATCGAATGTAGGCAATCTAAGAGCTTCTACTGTCTCCTTAGACAGATGGTACTACACACACACACACACAGGACAGCAGGACCGACAGGGAGAGAGAGGAGAGGAGAGAGGGGAAATGTGGGTGAGACGGTTTCAGCAGGCTGCTCAGTCTCACCTCGTTGGCCTCCCACAGCCAGACATCGAAGGCCGGTTTTTTGAGGGCGTCTATGGTCTGTTGTGACAGCATGTACTGCAGGCAACAGAGCTGGAGTTAACTCTGTCCACCTCCGCCCGGCTCAGGGCCACACCACTGCACATCACTACACACCTGGACACACCTGGACACACCTGGACACACCACTACACACCTGGACACACAACTACACACCACTACACACCTGGACACACAACTACACACCTGGACACACAACTACACACCACTACACACCTGGACACACAACTACACACCTGGACACACCACTACACACCACTACACACCTGGACACACCTGGACACACCACTACACACTCCTACACACCTGGACACACCACTGCACAAATCTACTGTGATGTTAATGCAGATTAACTGAACGGAACTGTTATATATATACATTCTTGCTGACTGTTGTTTCCCACCAGAGAGGAGCTGTTTATAAATGTTATGAAATGTGTAACAGGTGAATGTGTTTCTAAAATGCAACCTCTCAAACCCAACAGTGTTTCAGACTAAGATGAGATGGTGAATATCTCACAGTGACCTGACTGAACCTGATCAACATCTATAAAACTATCCAATCACATTTTCACAACTGTCACGTCTCCACACAAAATCCAACGTCTTAATCAACCGTATTTGGTTTGTACACGTGGAACCACAGCGGAGACGCTGGTTGGTAGCAGAAACCCTTACCTTGGGGTAGGAGGGTACGTCTCTGCGAGGGGTCAGCTTCTTATTGTCTTCCAGGAAATTACTGAAAAATCATAAAACAGCTTGAGGCTACAAGGAAAAAGAATAAATAACAATACTAGTAGTATTACTTATAAGTAAGTAAGACTCTCCTGTGTTTTCACCAGCCTGTAGTAATGAAGAGATCAGGGAGATTCAGTGATTCAGTGCTCACCTGTTGTTTCTGGATACCATCTCCTCCCGGAGCTTCTTGATGTCGTTGCGACATTTCTCGATCTCCACCACCTTCATCCCCTCCACTGCACACAGACAGAGTCATTCATTAACACCCCACGAGTCCTGGTCAAGTTGGATGATGGATCAAATATAGTATTTAGAACAAATAGTATTTACAGTCACTGACAGTCAGTCTTTCATACCCACTGTCGTGTCTTCCCATGAACCAACAGCGGATGTAGCTGCATTTATCCTGGCAGCTGATCAGACTCATGAAACATACATTTCACTACACAGTAACAGTTTGTGGAGAAAGACAACTTTGTCAAAATTCTACTGACCTGCTGCATCATCAAAAAATTGTATGAAAGTGATGACTGGGTAACCTATCACAACACCGATGATTGTAGTAGCCAATCAGAGCAGACGTGTCACTGTACAGTTAATGATAACACTGTCAGTCCAGTAACCACAGTACGGACTGGAGCTTTGTTTCAGTGCCTCCTCTCTTTCATCAGTCTACCTCTTCCTCCTGAAAGTGCTGGAAGGTCGCCTCCGACAACACTCCAGCTCCCACTAAAAGAGGTGACCATGGCGACCAAAGTGATGAGAGGATGGAGATCTGTGTGGGTGCCACGCTGTTACCGTAGCGACCAGGTATCCAGGCAATTGGCATGCTCGTGTGAAGTGTCTGTGCGTCAGACAAACGACGGCTACGGTTCAGCCAAACATCAGCTTCAGGACCGGAAGGAAGAAATCCTGAGACTGGATTCAAGAGACGTGCAGCCAGGTGGAGGTCTGTCCTCAGGACTGTCCTCAGGTCAGGACCCCAGTTTACATCAAAAGGGGGAGTTGGGCTTTGTTAACATACATGAGAAACAGGCTGCTGGTCAGTTCAACCTGACTCCTAAAGTTCTGTGAAACGCTTGGTTGGTCAAAGAGCTGCCAGCTGGACCCAGACCAGGTGTGTTACAAATGACCATCTGACATCTTTAGATTATAGAGATGCTTTCACAGAGCGTCCTGCTCCTCTGTTCACATACTACTAACATTGACTGGGCCAAAGGTTTTCAGTCTGTCTCATGATTAGAAGGAACACATTTATGTCCCTTTCAGCTTTATTAAACTTTAGGGACATCCACATAATGATTAACTATTAATTAAAATGATTTTTCATTAACAATCCAAACTGGCATTAAGTTTCCTGTTTACTGTTTAATGCAAAATTCAGTGTACATGTGCAAAGTGAGCAGTCAGTCAGTGCTCACCCATCAGTCCTGATTGAGGACCGACCCTCTCGGTCAGTTCACCATCACTCGAGTTGGGGAAATCTCCATGGTGACCAAAGCAAACTCAGAGTTGTCATGGTGACTGAAGGGTCAGTACAGGAGGCGATTATGAAACTGAAGCAGCATCACGTGTCGACACACATGCAGTCAGAGACAGAGGAGTCGGCCACAGAGGCTGCCAGCTACACTGTAGCTGTAACACGTCAACCCAATCTGGTGTTTGTTAATGCACAGGAAGCACACGATGCTTTACACAGCGCCCACACACATGTAGACACACCGACACACGTGTGTGTAGGCACACCGTGCTACACACCTACACACAGGGAGGTTTCACAGGGAACACCAGCAGCGTTATGTCACGTCACAGCCCCCAACAGACTGACGTGGCTTCTCGTGTGGATTTTCACTGTGTTCACTCAGCTTCACTCAGCTTCCTGTGAGTTTGGTCTCGACCATGTAGAAGTGAATTAAAGCACTGATGACACTCTGATTATCTGACTTGATGATGATTTAGCCTCTGAGGGCTACAGCCAGATTCTCAGGGCTCCCGGTGTGGTCGGCAGATATTCAGATAACGGATATCCGGGCCAAGAATTCCTCTTTCGTGTAATGGTCACTGTTTACAATCTGATTAACAACTTGAGTTTCAAACTTGACAACTTGACTTGACATCTCTATAAACAGACATCTGCATGTGAATTAAAACAAAGCTAATATAAAGCTAAATCGGCATCAGACGAAAGCAGCTGGGTTTCAAGATTACACTTCAGCCTCTCCTGCCCTCCACACCAACTGTTTACCTGCGTGCAACCAAAGCCAAATGTGATCGGTCAATACTCAAACTACTAATGGAAACCAAAAGGCTTCCAAAAGATAAACCTCGCTCCTTACCTACAGATTCTGCATTTACAGACTGTTTATAGAGATTACTTCCAAACTTATAGTCTTTTTAGTACAAAAGTCCCTCTGTGTGTTTTTGCACGCTGAGCTGCTCATGTTGAGACACAGACAGAGACACCAACTTAAAGCCTCATTCGAACGTCAGCTGAACATTTATTCAAGGACGGTAGACTTTTAAGTGCACTTGCAATAGGAAGTGATCACTTAGCATATGGGTGTTATTATAGTGACAAGTAATATATGCATTTATTCTGCTCAGTGGGACAAAACACACACTTGCAGTTGCATAACAAAAGCATCAAAGCAAAGATCATTTAACACTAAAGGTGGATATAAAACCCGTAATATAACCATTTGGTAGCTTTCCAGTTGAGCAGCGGTGAAGCTCTGCAGCGCAAACATGGAACCATAACTCAGATCTGAGGCTCTGGCTGCTGATTTCTGTCTGATTCTTGTTGCTAATGAAAAACACTGACTTCATGTACAACTCACATACTCAACTTGACCTTTATCTTTAATCAGAGCCGTACTAGGAAGGATGTTATGACTGCAAAACGATGACTGATTAAATGTTCCCGTGGGTAATTACTATAACAGCTGGCCAGTTGAGAACACTGAGCCCTATATTAAAAAAAACTGGCTGTCACAACATCTTTATTGATCATATTTTATAGCTTTTATCTTGGAAGAACTGACACATCTACAATGAGTGCCAAGATGCCATCAGACAAGCAAGTAACTATTTTAACTGCAGCAACGCAGTCAGCAAGTCGGCAGCCTCAGACGACTTCCTTCTCGCAGTTAATAAAACCAGAAACCTGGAAACTGATAATGCTCAGCTGAGGAGAAGAGGGCACTGGTGCATGACCCCAGGGTGGATGTTTTATAAGTGTGAAGCTGACGACACAATCCTCTCTGCTCCAAACTGAGGTCAATGTTCAGTAGATTCTAATAACAGCACAAGGTCAACTGCCTCCAGAGGTGGGTTAGCAGACCACATAACCTGAGCAGCTCCAACTAATCTAATCACAGCCTCATAAACTGGAGTAACACAAGTTCAGACAACATGCACTGAAGGCATGCAGTTATCTCTAATGTACACTGATCAGCACTACTGCACAGTGTTTGAACAGCAAGGTTTTCTCTGCAGGTTTAAAGAGCTGCAACACCAATTACAAAAAAGTGAAATAAATAAAAACAAATGCACTCATTTACAACCCAACTGTGTTTCCTGAAGTTGTTCCTGACTCCATGTTTTAATCTCCTTCATCCAACCATGTGTTCACAAAGTGTTGAACCTCTCTCCATCCTCTCTGTGAACGACTGAGTCTTTCCAGGATGAACCTTTCAGACCCAATCATGATCCTATCACCTGTTACCAATGAACCTGTTTACCTGTGGAAGGATCCAAACAGGTGTTTTCAATCAGTCCACAACTTTCACAGTCTTTTGTTGCTCCTGTCCAACTTGTTTGAAACATGTTGCTGCCATCATCAAAAAAAAAATCCATCTGTAAATAAGCTGAATTCCTTTGCTGTCTCTTGAGCGGAGCTGATGACGGAGGTGTGTAAATGCAGGATGGTGGAAACAGACTTACGCTCTACTCTCTTCTCCAACATGGCCAGGCGGTTGGTGACCTCGGTCTTCAGCTCGTTGATCTTGAACGCCCTGTGGATGGATGGGTGCAGGTGGGAGAGAGACACAAAGTTCAGAAAGAGAAGAGATCTGTACCTGACACTTTGTCTTCATGACAACAAATAAAGCTTCTTGCATATTTACACTTTTTACTACAACTTTAGAAATAGATAAAAACTAGGATAATAAAGCTGAACAAAGACAGGTCGAAATGATCAGAACTATCATGTTCAAAGTGAGAAAATAATATAAATATATATAAAAAGACCAACAACATACAATGTTTAAATACGAGTCGAGTGTTAACTGCTTCGTTTAAAACTGGACTTTCTGCACATCCCTGCACTGCTCTACCGTACCGCTCCTATTCTAACATGGATACAACATATCTGCAAAACACACAAGCCAAACTCACTGGAAATCCAACAGAACTGCAGTGATCAGCAGATGAATTTATTATAGTCTCTCAGCAGGAGATCGACCTTCAATCATTTATGAAATAAAAATGTAAAAAAGGCATTTGCAGGTTCCAGGGTTGTTGATCGACAAATAATCAGTTCATCAGTCAATAACGGAAATAATTACTGCAACCCAACAATCTGTGGTTTATGCATTACACCGTCATTTTATCAGACTGTTATACAACTTCATATCATATCTGCCTATTAATACTGCAGCACTGCAGTCAGATATGTGGCTCAGTATCTTCAGTCTAATGTCCTGCTGCTCTGCTCCCTTTAGACTCCTGTTCACATCTGCTCTTATGAATCACTGCATTTGAGAGTCCTACTGTAGCACCAGTGTCACCCAGTAAACCAGAGTCACCCAGCAAACCGGTGTCACCCAGCAAACCAGTGTCACCCAGTAAACCAGAGTCACCCAGCAAACCGGTGTCACCCAGCAAACCAGTGTCACCCAGCAAACCAGAGTCACCCAGCAAACCAGAGTCACCCAGTAAACCAGAGTCACCCAGCAAACCTGTGTCACCCAGTAAACCGGTGTCACCCAGTAAACCTGTGTCACCCAGTAAACCGGTGTCACCCAGCAAACCGGTGTCACCCAGTAAACCAGAGTCACCCAGCAAACCAGAGTCACCCAGCAAACCAGTGTCACCCAGCAAACCAGAGTCACCCAGCAAACCAGTGTCACCCAGCAAACCAGAGTCACCCAGCAAACCAGAGTCACCCAGTAAACCGGTGTCACCCAGTAAACCTGTGTCACCCAGTAAACCGGTGTCACCCAGCAAACCGGTGTCACCCAGTAAACCGGTGTCACCCAGCAAACCAGTGTCACCCAGCAAACCAGAGTCACCCAGCAAACCTGTGTCACCCAGTAAACCAGAGTCACCCAGCAAACCAAACCAGAGTCACCCAGCAAACCAAACCAGTGTCACCCAGCAAACCGGTGTCACCCAGTCCAACTCTCTGTACATGGTGAATAAACATAAGAGAGGTGAAGCAGAGAAGCAGCAGTGAAATCAGGTCTGGAGTCAGTATGAAGACAAAGACAGGAGGCAGATATGAACGAACTGATAAGGAGAGACAGCAGCAGCACGTCGAGGCAGTGCTCCAGCCTCATGGGATTAGAAGATTCTTTAAAAATCAGCTGCACAAACCAAAAGGTGCATCATCATCAAGCTACAAAACAAGGGTGTCTTTCAGTACATTAGATCAAACTCACAAGAATTAGCAACCTGAGTGAAAAAGGAAGAAATGTAAAAGGAGTAACAGACACTAAAGAGACAGTAATTAATATACAAAACTGAGACGATTTGCCAGGTAATAACTTCACATTAGCAGCTACAGTACGAGTCAACATATTCAGACAGCTGCTTACCTTGAAAACTGCTCCGCTACTTGCGTCAGTACATTCTGAAAGAGTTCCTCTTTATCTGCGGAGAAAGCAAGTGTGGGGCTGTATTACATACACAACACACACACACACACACACACACACACACACTTACATACAGAGGTGTCTATGGTAAAGAGCTTGAATCCACTGAGGCAGAATCTTTTATAATAAATACGATAGCAACTTGAAGTACTGTGCATCAACAGCCCCGATACACACACACACACACACACACAAGCACGGAGGTTACGTAAGCCAATCAGAGAGCGTCAGATGGCCGAAGCAACAGATGGCAGAGCCAGAAGAGCGAGAAGAGAGGTGATAAATAAAATGTGCCCCCTTCCCTCTTCTCTCACCATCAGTGACCAACCGAGCGTCTGAAGTGAATAGGAAGCAGCTGACAGCTTGACGCGTTAACGAGCCACTTCAGATTCCTCTTTCCACACACTGGGAACAGGCTGGACACGTGAAACAAAGTCCTGCCATTGGCTACGAGCTCCACTGTTGTGGGCAAAGTTCAACGCCGCGGGCCAATAAACTGACAGCTCAGAGAAAAATCGTAAAGAAAAATGAGATATTGTCGTTTGTACATTGTGTCACTCACATTCCCTCTTTCACGCGAGGGGTCACAGGTCAGCGCAGATAAAACAGCGCTGTTAAAAATTCCTCTCTGTGATTAATTAAGCTGTTTCAGCCACAGTGACCGAGTGGACTGGATCAACACCGACGGTGACAGGAGTAAGACCACAGTGTACAAATCCTCTGTGTTTGTATGTAATACTGTCACATGCATTCATGCACGGTTCACTTCAGCACAAAAGTATTAAAGCATTAAAATACACTTAAAGTATATTTTCAGAGTGTTTCAAAATAATGCAGTAGAGCAAACAGTACAATATTTCCCTCTATATTGTAGTGGAGTGTTCGTATAAGTGCAAGTACCTCAACATTGTACTTAAGTACAATACTTGAGTACTTGAGTAAATATACTTATAGTTACTTTCCACCCCTGGTCATCGACAGGCAGAGACTCAACAGCTCTCAGACAACACATGCAACATGCTGAATGATTTCAGTTAACAAGCTTGTTTGAAATTGTCCCATAAAGACCAACACAACCAAAGTGACTGTAACCTTCACAACCTGAACACACTCATATCATTAGTGTTAACACGCTGCCAATCGGCCTTCAGTCATTATATCACAGCTCCTGGCCTGATAAGAGCCTCAACTACTAATGATACTTTCAAAAAACTTACACAATCATTATCAGATAACATTGGTTTCATCCTGAAGACTTTCTAATAACACAGACGTCGACAGGAAGCCGGTGAAATCTACACTGAAGTGGAAGAAGAGGAGTCAATATTTTGACCAGAACATCAACAGCATGTTTGTTCAGAGTGTTTGCTCAGCAGAGACGCAGCTCATGTTTCTGTTACCATCCACTGAAACTGGAGCTGCAGGAGCTTCATGCATTCAGGCTTCGGACATTAGAGGAAAACCCCCAAACGCCGCATTTTAATGAAGGTTAGTGATGATGATTCTACGATTGTGCAGTAAAAAAACTGAATGTTTCAATAGTTGATGAGACTAAGAACATAAGTAAACATTTAGTTCTGCATGTCACTAAACTAAATCACATCAGTTTCGCCAAAGCATCGCTACAGGTGAGAGGAAACAGCTTCACCGTGTGATGACAACAGATTCATCATCAGAATCACATCTGATGGGAACAATATCAGTCAAATGCAGCTGTAAAAGAGTCAAAGAGTTGTAACAAACAGTCCGACCACCAACGCATCTGCACTATCACCATCTTTCCTCAGCTCTGGTCACGTCTCATCTCATCACCAGCTTATAACTGAAGCACATCTTTACACCGAAGAGGTCCCAGTCACAGAAGAACACATGAAGCACTGAGGCTCCACCTGTAAATCACACGCTGAGAGATTCTGAGTGTTTTTACACCACTGAATGTGTTTTATGATGGTGGCTCCCGATGAGCGCTGACAGTTTACTTCTCTGTCACTTCACTCCTTTTATAGAAGTTAAATAAAAACACGGGCTCGGACAGTCACTGACTTTGCGGCCGACTGTGTGTTATGTGATTAAGGTTGTTGATGGACTGAGCGAAAACCGGAACAGAGTTCAGCGCTTCCACTGATGTGATGGGAAGTCCCCATAAAATGAGTTATATGGTTCTGAACTATTCAAGTGAAGAGCTTATGAGCTTTTTATAACTGTTTACCAGAACATGTGTGTGAGAGTGTGTAGACCACAACGACACAGGTGGTTTAAAGTGAGTTCAAATGGGTTTTCCTCCACATTTACTGATACCGATCACATGGTTTCTGTTTTGTCTGTACTTGTCATCGTAGCTTTAGTTTTAGAACGGCTCTAATTGTATGTTTTCTCTGATGTTCTCCTCGATCAACAGTGTCTGTCCACACTGCTTCTGTCTTTTATTGTTTGGACAATATACAACAATTTCATCCCTATTTACAGCGTTCAGGGTTAATTTAATGTGTTCAATCCTACTATACAAGATTTTTCAAAGAAATTATATTAACTTTAACCTGCAATAACAGATGTTTTATGTCATTTAATGGCTTTGAGTGTGTTTCAGTGTGTGTGTGCGTGTCTGTGTGTGCAGAGAACTGACCAGCAAGCTGTCCTCCGGTCATAGGCACGACTCGGTACGGTGACCTTCAACACAACAGGAAACACACAAAGGTTAGTTTTGAGAGCAGAGCCGGTTTGACGCTGAAATAAATTCCCCATCCGTCCTCGAAACAAACACGCTGTACTTATCCTCCCACTTACTAACTCAAGTGGGAAGACGTGCACACACACACACACACACACACACACACACACACACACACACATCCAGTTACAAGGAAAACTGCCAACACTTAGATGATGTTTGTCAAATAAAAGGTTTCAGATTTAAGATAAGATAGCAAACACACACATACACGTGTATGTAAATGCATGTGTCTATAACCTGGGGACACGAGCGTTTTGTCGAACAAGACCAGAGCAATTCTCATCATTTCCGCTGCAGGGCCATTTCATTTACGTCCCTCCAGCTCCAGCTACATGTTTAAAGTGACGCTGGGAGAGATCGAAGACCACTACATGTTTTTGGAAGTGGAAAATTTGGATGACACCTGTCTTGAATACAGGCTGCACACACACACACACACACACACACACACACACACACACACACACACAGAGTCAGATCTTAAATCTGGTAACTAATCTGCATCAACAGAAATAAGTGACTTTTCACAGACGTATGCCCTCGTTCACAATCTCATCGAATTCTTTTGACAGTCGTAGGTCGTCTTCATGATCATGATCATGCCATGAGCTGTTTACAGGAGTGAAACAGTTACAGCGCTACTGTTTATTGAGGTCGCTCCTACAGATGATTCAGGTGCTAAATAAAGATTTGATAAAACATGTACCCGTCACCATCATCACTTTACACTTGAAAACGAACACTGCACTATGGTATGTTTCAGGTACAGACGTCACTTTGTTCACCCTCACAGACAAAATGGAATTTGCCATAATTAACTCTGCATCAATCTCATTAAAAAGAAATGTCTGAGCATTGATTATACAGCTGTTGGTCAGAAAGGTCATTCGGACTCTGGGGCCTCATTTCACCTGCAGTCGTTCTTGTATTTTTCCACGAGACAGAGCTGACAGTTTTTCATCAGGGTGAGCAGCTGCAGGAGCCATAATTCTGTCTTGGACCCATCCGGTCCTGGATCCTCAATCTAACATGCAAGTTCCTTTAGAACATGTGAGAAATATGAATTCATCAGCATAACACTGATTAACCACCTGCTGCAACAAGTGTTGCAACTGAGCAGCAATCGTTTACGATAAAACTGAAAGTGAAACTGACAACATAAGGGCGTATTTACTGAATGTTTGCAGCGGCAGTCGTGCATCTGTACAAATACAAACAACACGTGATGATCTATCAAACGGAGCATCCAAGCATGTTTTCGGCACGGGATTAGTTAGTGTGCACAAATGGCTCCTTCACAAGGATTTTGAAAGAGTAGCTATCATGAGAGCTGACAGACACTTTGGATTTAGTAACTGGACAGTGATTGTCTTCTCTGAGGGTCGACACTATATCTATTCAAACATCAAGGAGACTGTGCTTAAATTACAAATGAAACTCTAGTCAAGTCGTTAAGATGTATGTTAATGTTCTGTTATGTTACCATACGTCATATTATGTTATGTAACAGTATGAAATGTTTTGCTCATTTATTTATATGATGCTTATTTCTCTAAATATGAATCTAATCTGCACTATGAATTCACAAAAATTGCATTTCAATCTGTTATCAGCTTTAATTGGCTTGACAAACAGAATAACGACATTTTGACACAATTAATGTTCTCATGATTTAATGTGTATACAAAATGTTTTCATAAACCTGATATCGTGCAAGATGTAATGAGGATGTGATGTTAATTAATTTGCTTTAGAAGGAGAATCACATTGATCTGTTTATAGAAATGAGCTGTGTAGAGAATGAAAGCAAACAGCTCTTACATCAACATTATACCTCTGCTTCACATTTCTTAACAGATTTATGACTCTTTGGGTTACTTGTTGCATATCATAGTGCTTATTTGTTATATTAAATACTGTTTAATGTAAAATGCTACTTACAAAACATGATGTATTTATCTTACTTTCCCTCTTATCTGCATTCTCATCTAAAGGCTCAGAGTGATTCCAAACAGGCTGTATAAGTCTACATCAGTGCCTCTGCTGCTCGGCAGGTAAATCAGTAGCTCAACTCTGGCAAGCTGCACTTCTAAAAGTTTAACACATGGTAAATGTTTAGTGTGTGTTTTAGTAAAACACCCCCTAAATGGTATTTATGGGCTTGCACATTCTGTATATTCTGTGGACCATTTACAAACATGCAGGAGAACCAGGTACAAAAACACACAGCTTCTTTGCCGTATCTTGTTTTTGACACACCTGTCAGAGGTATCAGACAAACTGCAGGTGACACAAATACAGTCCATAACACGTGAAACACTAGCAGGAAATCAAAAATCACTTTGCCAGGAATCCTCTCTGTGGCTGTTAGATGAGTTGAATCTGTTGGAGATGAAGTTTGTTGATCACTGTCTTCACAGTAAATAATCATAAGGAAGCATTTTTAATACACATCACACAGAATCTAGACGTCCAGCGGAGGAAAACTACTGGAACAGACGGACCTCCACCAAGTGCTGGTCGTATAATTCCGTTTTAGGATGTTTGCAGGTTTTTCAAATGTGAGTGAACTAAGATTTGCCTTTTTGTTTTTCTAGTGTGTCACGTTTGACGTCACAAACACACCAGACAACAGGGAACAGGAGAAAGCAGCATGGAGGCCAGTGACAATGTCACAGCGGTTACTTTTTTATATCTTCCACTTCCATGTCTCTTTCATACTCAACATTGACTGAAAGTTGTTGTTGCCATTGTTCCCAGACTGGAAGAAAAAAGCATTGCACCTGAAAAGCAGCAAAAATGAGTGTGTCCACTTGATAAATACCTGGTATGATAATACCCGGTAATGAATACTGATTCTACATTTTAACACTGATGTTAGTGGGTTTCTTGTCCAGTGTGAAAGGGGTGTAAGTGGTTTACTGTAAATCTTTCTGTAGAAGCAACAGTTTAATCAGAATAAACTTCCCTTGCAGCCAAACTCTGCACTCGATGATTCAGACCATCCTGGAAACTAGTAAATGTCACTTTACCAAAGATAGTCACTCGAGGTTTGATCACTTTGTTCATAGAAGACAAAAAAGCTTTTATATTCTGAGCTGTTATTCTGATCACGTATGAATTAAAAGGCTCCAGATAAACTCAGTGGCAGCTGTGTGGCTTCTAAAACCTGCCTTCAAACCTGCAGATCACATTGTAGCAATATGTTAACAGGCAGGGAGGAAGGAGCAGGGAACACTAGGATTTACAGCCAATCAGCCAATGTGTCTTTCAATCAAACAGCCAGCTGGTTGGACCAAACAAATGTTCTGTCAAACAATCAATGAATCAATAAAGACATCAGTGGGATGCTGGTATTCCAATACCTCTCTGTGTTGTGTGGCATGGTGGGGTCAATGGACACCATGGCTCCCGTGGAATCCAGCAGGGACAGATTAGTGTTCCTGCAAGACAAAAACACACGTTTACGTTTTGCTGGAAGTCACCTGCAAAGCTGCACGAATGTCTTGCATTAATAAATCTCATGAACTGCTAATACTAAATGTAGAAGAACTAAAAGGTGCAGTTCTAATCTTCCATCACAGCAAAACATCCAGATGATGTATCCCTGAGCAGAACACAGTAATTCCTCCTCCAGGGAGAACAGAACCAAAGTTACACACTGATGCTGCTTTGATGAAGTTTCCTTGTAGGTCATGATAAAACAGACATGCTTTGTTTTTGACTATAATAATTCTTGAGAAGTTTAATGACTTAAGTTACAAGAAAGAGTTTGTTGGGTGTTCAATAAGACTTGAAGAGTCTTATATGCACTAACACAAATAAATAAAATCAAACCGGAATAATCATCCAAATCATGAATACTATTCATTAAGTTTATATATCCATAAGTTTCTGTTAAGAGGAATGTGCATAGAAAGTCTCCATCATTCCACAAGTGAGGCTTTACCCACATCAAAGCCTCAGTCAAGGAGGACTAGCTATTAGCATGTGGAAGCTAATGGGGACACAAATAAAGGATCACGTTCCTATTAGTGCAGTGAGTGAGCAGCTAATCAACTGTACAGGGAATCTGGACATTTAACAACGTGAACAGCGTGGTTTGATCTGTCATACAGTGTTTGCAGGTGTTTGTTTCAGTTTGAATCGACACCACTTCACCTCCCTGCTTGTAAATAAAGGACCGTCTGTATACAGATTGTACAACATAATAAATCACGACAGAACAGGAGTCATGTCCACCTGAACTCTAAAACAAACAGCAGAGGAGCATCGACTGCACTGAAGTTATGATTCAGGTAATGTGTGAAAACATAATTAAATATACAGCAGCTAAAAGGTATCACTGTAAGACTGTGTTACTCACACATCACTGGTATCATATGGTGTTAACTGTCAAGTGAAACAGGAAGTCGTTTAGTGGGAGCTAATTATCTGTATGTTGTTTGTAAACTGCTGAAGCTGACAGAGAATTAACAAAGCTGATGAGCTGTGTGTGTGTGTGTGTGTGTGTGTGTGTGTGTGTGTGTACCTTGGCACACCCAGTGCTGTACAGAACAGCTCCTTAATGTCACACGGGCTGCAGAATCTACTGAACACCACCTGAGGGAGAACAACACACACACAATCACACATGATAAGGGCTCGATTTATAATCCAGTGGCTCATCAAGAAATTAGTAGATCTACATTCAGTAGCAGCCAATGAAATGGGACCAGCTGGACCATGACAGGGTCCAGGCTGATTTGGGTCCCTGCTCTCTTGGCTGCATGTGATCCCCCATTGATGACGTAGTGACTGCAGCTCCGCCTCCAAACATAATATTAGAAACAGTAACGGTGTTACAGACAAACAGAAATGTGCAGGTCAAATTAGCTTCTTATGTCTGAACTTATAACAACAAGCTAAACGTTAGCATGATACTGGCTAATGTTAGCAGACAGCTCAAAGCCCAGCTGAGGCTAAATACAGGTAATACAGTACAGGTGAAGCTGACAGAATAACTGAAACTACTACAGTATTTATATATTTGCAGTATTATGAACTGAGTATTTTTAATTCCTGGAAAAAATCTGTATTAAATTCCTGCTAATACAAACTGATTTCTTCCAGCTGCAGCTTCTCGTTAAAAGTGACTTTTATTATTAATAAATGTTTGACTTTGCACTTACCCCTCGTCTGCTCACAGAAAAGATGGAAAAAGGTTGTTTCTTATTGTCTCAATTCATTATTAAAACGACAATAGTTTGTTTTACTCCCTGTAGTATTAAACCACACGTGCTGTTACCACCAGTCACCACAGGTGTCGCCAAATCAGCCAGGACTGAAATCTTCTCTATTCTGTATGTTTTTATTGTCACTAAGCTTTTTCACAGCAGAAATTTTGACTTGTCTTAAACAAAAAGGATTTCCAAAACCAACAGGGTGTCATCTCTCAATGGTTTCCCACTTTCCTCCATTGTCTGTGACTCTCAGCTCCAAGTCCATTGTTTTTCTTCCATTAAAGACGTACATAAAAACACATATAGTTTCATTCTCATTTTCAAGCCTCAGCATTAAAACAACTGGTCACTGTAGTTTTTAGCAGAGGGAAGAGCAAAGTTGTCGCTTCATGTTTCATCTAATTGACAGTTTTGTTTCTAATGTGAAAGGCACGGCTCTAATCGTCAGTGTTGTTTATTCTGACATGCAAAATTCATGCAAATATCCTGCAGTAAATAAAGCAGGACGTTCGTCATCACCTCCCAGTGCAGGAGAAAGATCACATCCCTCAATACTACTGTTGATCAAGGCTAATTTGTTCTCCTCATGCAGATGTTTACAACATATTTGACTGTGTGTTACTGTGTGCTTCTAATTAAACTTGAGCAGCCCAACAGTAGCCTGCAGCAGGATCTCCTCTCTGCAGTTACTGTATGTGAAAGTGGAGCAGTCGACCACTGGGGAGAAGCTCTTGAGTCTGAACGTGGCTTCCCACGCTCCAGGCTCTTCTTCTGATTAAAGAACTGCACGTCGCTGCACAGGGGCAGTAAATATTTCGTGTTTTTCGCCTCTTCTCCTCCTCCTGCTTCATAAACAAGGTCGAGCACTGTCATTGAACAAGACAAGCGGTTTGTCATGCCGCAGCACACGAAGGGGGATGACCCACATAGATAACAGAGGCATCTGCATGTGATGGCATCGAAGACCAACACACGGCCGAGGGGGGTGGGGGCGTCCGGGGAGGCAGGGGGTGGGGGCGTTTAACGAGCGCTGTCAGGAGGGCGAATGAAGGGATGATTGTGGAGGAGCAGAGAGGTCAAAGAGCACTTCAGAGGTCTGGCAGTGGCAGCCTGTCACAGGTGGAGGAGACAGGAGGTGGAGGCAGACTTTACAAATCTGCAGCTGCTTTTTATTCCTGCTCTCAAACACAGAAGAAAAGATGACCTTTTTAATGTTTGAGTCTTTGATTAACTAAATTTACAATACTGCAATTTTTAATATTCATGACAAATATTTCATCCTGCCTGATTTGAATTTTTTATGGTCATGAAAGACACCATGAATCTGTCTGACAGGTGTGTCCTTGTCTTCTCTGTTACAGTTAAAGCCACCACAAAAAGCATTAGTTAATAATTAGTAATTATTTTATTGAGCTGGGTTGTACACATACTAATATCCTTCCTCTCACATCTCTCGTCTTTGGGTCACTTTTCTGGTCCCAGCTCTCGTTTTAAATTCATGCGGTATATGTATATTTCATTTGACTGCTAATGATTTATGTATTTACGTTTTAATTGTGCTTCTAGTCGCTCATCAAACCTGCCAACGCTGCAGTGTAAACACTTACATGCTTCCTCGTGTCGTGTGTGCATGCATTTGTGTCTTCACTGCAGGACAAACACTTTATGTTGAATTTATTCAAAAAGAACAGAAAAAGAAAGACAGATTCCTAAATTTACCTCTTTACTCAAGAAAAACGAGGGGGCTTAAAAGAGACCAAAGAGGGGAATAACATGAGGCCGAGCAGAACCTCAGCTGAATGGAAATGAGTGCGCAGCAGTGAAGTGTCCTGTGGGATACGATGACAGCAGCTCTTTACTGATGGAAACAGCTGAACAGGTTTTTTTGCTCACACAGCAGAACTTTGAGTCTTTGTTTCTAAATGAATTAATTTGATGAGTTAAATTCACATTAGGATGTTGAAAAGCAGAGCAGCATTATTACACTGCAGCTTAATCACTGATAAATAAATTCATGTTCTCCTTTGAAGACGCCGCGACTGATTTCAATAACAAACCCCACTTTACCACAATGGTTCCCCTGATGCTGCTGCGTCCAGGATGATGATCCCACACCGTCAACCTGCCGCATCCACTGTCATGCAAATAACAAAAAGACGCCGCATTCAAACCTGATCACGCAAACAGGAGCCGTTAACCAGCATCTGATTAACCTGAATAAAGACTTGAGACGACGATGACTGCAGAGGTCACGACGTAGACACAACATGGCTTTGTGATACAAGCTGCTGGATGAAAAGTGGAGCTGAACATGCAACAGATTTGTAATTTAACACATAAAATATGAGGCCTGTCCAATGACTGTCTTGATTTGCTAACCAATCTTTCATCATTCAGAGCCAAATGAATTCATGTAACCTTCAATCTCTAACCCTACACTAATCTAATATTAAAGCCCAAATCCAAATCGAAGCGGTCATGTCTGTTACACAGCTGGAACAGGGACTCGTCTAAACGTTTCCAACCTGGCAACAAGTGACCATGATCCTATGAACAAACAGCTCAATATTATCGACGCTCAATCCTGATGATCCTGCTGCGGCTGAGACCTCAAACACAACCACACACACGCAGGAAAAACACACACAAACACATTAACTTATTAAACCATTCAAAAAGAAAAGGACATCTTGAATGATGTCCATAAAATGTTTAAAAGGAAATCTCAGTTTAATCTCTCTCCTCCTTCGATTCTATTCCACTCTGAGTTCTCAGGACACAACAAAGTGAACTCGTTCCTGCCTGATGTTTGAAACAGCTGTATTAACCCTCTGCATGAAGGGAAGACGTGTGTTTTGTGCAGCGGACACACACTCTCACTGTGTGAACTCCACAAAGAAGAAGACACAACGCAATAAATGCAAAGTGTCGGTGAGGCATAAACCTCATTATATGGCCTTTTATGAGCTGCTGTTCCTCCATTGGTTTGTCAGAGTAAACAGATCTGTAGTGCTCTCTCTGCCCGACACTCCAGGCTTCAGCAAACCTTCTCTATTAACGATGACGGGACAAATCACCTGTGAGTTAACAAGGACAGGATTTTTTCATTTCTCATTGGAACTGAAGAAACACTGATGTTTCCTATCAGTGGCAGCGATTCATGTTTTTGGTTCCTGTGATTGAGGCTGACAGTGATTTATGTCGTCCTTTAAACTGAACTGAGTGACTCTGAGTTTTCTTTCTTGTTCAGTCTGAACCACGGTGGTTTCAACATCTATCTACCCTCAAATGTTGCATCTGTGACTTTTGTCCTAATCAATCACAAGTTCACAAAAAACCTTTTGCACAAACAGCTCCATCAGGACTCTCTTTAAATTCTAATGTTTCAGTTCTATTTGAGGCACATGGAGCAAAATGTCTGAATAGAATTATCAGCAAATTTGCAGCAACATGACTTTGATGCATATTTGAAGGATTTCATTTAAAAATGTTGGGGATCATTTTGCTCTATTGTAGCGCAGCATTTGGTAAACAACATTAAAATGAAATAACAGTAATGGCAAACATTTATGACATTTATTCCTCAGCTGTGTTAAACATTAACCCTGACTTGGCTAACAGCCTCCAATACAGAAGAGCAGGAGCCGGTTTTACATAGACTGGGTATCTGACAGAGAACTCTTGATTCAGTTCAGATCCACTGTCACATAATAAAGAGACAAACTGTGACAGGAGTTTTCTCCCATCTGACACAGCATCACTCAACAAAACACACCGCTGTCATGTGTGTAAAGGCGATGTGTACAGGTGTGTGTGCAAATGTGGCTGTGCATCCATCTATCTATCTATCTATCTATCTGTCTATCTGTCTATCTATCTATCTATCTATCTATCTATCTATCTATCTATCTATCTATCTATCTATCTATCTATCTATCTATCTATCTGTCTATCTATCTATCTGTCTATCTATCTATCTATCTATCTGTCTATCTATCTATCTATCTATCTATCTATCTATCTATCTATCTATCTATCTATCTATCTATCTATCTATCTATCAGTCGCTGACACAGATGAAGTTTGCTTTCATTACAGCTGACTTGTGGCAGCAGAGTTTCCTTACAGATTATAAAATCATAAACTGATGAACATCCCACATTGAAGAAAGTGTAAAAGCAGCAGCTGTCATGTTGGTCAGTTGGTGACCTGAAAGTTCTGCTCTGTGATTCTCGTGTGTTTGTTGGATTAATAAGTTTCATGCCCTAGATTCTTAGTACATCTGCATGAGAACTGAAGGTGTGTTTAATACACCGGGTCGTGTGTGTGTGTGTGTGTGTGTGTGTGTGTGCTGCAGAAGCTGTGGTGTGTATTTAGAGGTCAGAGCCCGAGTTACTCTTCAACCTCACAGCTCGCCGTCTTCAGAGGGACCAGCGGAGCAGAAACGATGTCCACGAACAAACCTGTGAGGTTTTTTCTGCCTGTTCACGCACAAGCTATTTCCCTCTGGATCCGACACACACACACACACACACACACACACACACAGAACATGCTTGCTAACGGTGAGGTTGCAGGTCATGTTTCAACACATCACCAGCATCATTACATTCCGTGTGATAAACAGAGCTGACACTCAGACTAAAGGCCGAAACACAGTTCATGTATAATACGCTCAGTTTACTGTAAAAGACAACACAACAGTAAACGCAGACCTGATGCTCCTGTGATAAGATTCTCCTTCATTCGTCCCACAACAGGGACGTTTCCAAGCGATCATCACACCTCCGACCTGTGCTTCATGAAGCCAGGACACGTTTCTCTTTGAGTTAGTTGAGCTCAGTCTGGACGTGATCACAAACTACTGCTGAGGAAACAAATCTCATCACATCCCGTCTCTGTAAAATCCATCCACTGACCTGACAGCAACGCTGCGGGGTTTTATGGTGTTTGTTTAATCCCCTGAGACACCACAGCCACATTTCTACCATCTAAGTGACTTTTTACCTGTGCAGGTAGATTTACAGTGCAAGTTTTACACACATCTCAATATTCGCAGGTAATTTTACCAGCTAGAGAACCATGAGACTGTTACTGTTCTATGTTCTTTAGAGACGTATCGTGGAGCTCCACGATGGGAAGTCCATTCATCATCAGTTATCAAATTCATAACCTAATTAATAACATAAATTATAAAGAGCTGCACAAATTATACAAATAAATCATTAAAATTTCATTTATATAGAAAGTTTGTTTTTTGTCATTATGTGAACTTTAATTTTCATTTCATCAAGTTTTTATTCCTAAAGTCACTTTTCATGTTGATGCTTTTCATCATTACTGATGGTTGTGTCTCTGTCCTGAACATCCGTCCTGTCCGTCTCCTCACTGTGTCTCCTCACTGTGTCTCCTCACTGTCTCCTCACTGTGTCTCCTCACTCACTGTCTCCTCACTCACTGTCTCCTCACTGTCCTCACTGTGTCTCCTCACTCACTGTCTCCTCACTCACTGTCTCCTCGCTGTGTCTCCTCTCTGTCCTCACTGTGTCTCCTCACTCACTGTCTCCTCGCTGTGTCTCCTGTCTGTCCTCAGGTGTGTCCTACCTTCTGGATCCTGTCGTCCACGTCCAGGTAAATCACCCGGTAGGAGGACGAAGCGGAGCCCATGCTCTCCTCTCCTCTGGCCGCAGTCCGAGCGTCTCTGAGCGGCTGCTGCTGCGGCTCGACTCCCACTGACCGAGGAGGAGGAGGAGGAGGAGGGAGGAGGAGAGGTGGGGGGTCAGCGGTCCAGCAACATCCCACCTGTCTGCCTGTCTGTCTGTCTGTCTGTCTGTCTCTGCGGGTCTGTGTCTCTGCGCGACTGAAGCGCATCTGATCAAGCCTGACCCCGCCTCCCACACACACACACACTGACACACTGACACAAACACAGTGACACACACACACACACACACACACACACTGACACAGGTACAGAAGTGTGCAGGTAGGTGACACAGGTAAGACTTTTGTTTGTGTCACACCTGGATGAGAGCAGCTGTAACGTCTCCACCAATCAGAGAATCAAGTTTGAGTGACATCACTCCCCTGAGTCACTCAGACTCAGAGGTGGAACCAAGGTCTTATAGTGAAGTAACAGTACAAGAGTTTCATCATTATACTAAAGTACCTGAGTAAATGTACTCGGATAAAGTGGCAAATGTCTCTTTCTGGCTGCTTGAAACATAAACAGTTTATGACTCATTCATTGTCCCCGGAGGATGAATCCTGATGACTCTGACTCTGAGTTTCTCTCTAGCGCCACCTCGAGGTTCACATTCATGGTTTTGAGTCAAATGTCTTGACAACTATTGCCAATAAAAAAAGATAAAGGCATTAAAGCCCCCTCGGGATCAGCTGTGATCACTTTGGTGATCCTCTGTCTTTTCATCTAGCGCCACCATCAGGCAGAGGGGTCTCCACTTCTGGCTTTAACACAGGTGAATAAATCACATACCAGTTATTGATAGATCATCAATAAGCCATTAAAAGAAGAACTTTCTGAGAAATCCTTTTCACTGGGTAGATTGTTCGGCCACTTCAGACCATCTGGATCAAAATATATTTATTAACACTGTAGGTTTCAGGATTTAAAGGTCTTTTTTCAAGACTTATTAACTTTCAGAAGAGCAGATTTTAAGAAGGTGAGAATCCTTCAAGCATCTCTAGCTGCATTATTAACAAATAGAACATCAGACAAACTGACTTCTACGACCTGAGGCCCAAACTTGTCCCTGTTAATGACTCAGAATTGATCTATGAGGCGTCAGTTAATGTTTAATTTATCATGAATAAATCCATTCATTTATGAAACTTTTTATAAAGAGCGTCTCAGAAAGTGTTCTCCACATTTCTGTATGTCTGTAGATTTTCTTTTCCTCTTTGTTCAGTTTTATACTTGAAGGTTTTCTTTTTATCTTCCATCTCACACTCCCACACAAAACACACACGGAGACAGACACAGTATGTGGTTAAGTGCAGTACATAGGCGAACATATACAGTATAAGTAGACAATGAAAGACACACACACACACACACACACACATGCATACTGATAAAAAAGGTCTTTTCATACAGTCTGTTGAACAGAAACACACATATTTGGCCTCACTGACAAACAGTGGATCAGTGGATGAAGTGAAAGAGAAGTTTGGGTGTGGAGAGAGCGAACGGCTCGGCCTCTAATTTCATTTAGACGACATTACTGGATGATCCATCCATCAAGGCCATGAGAAAAGAGGCGAAACAGGGGGCAAACGCAGGCTGTGATGCTATTTTCGATGAGTCACTGCAACATCCGACGGATAAAACTGCTTCTGTAATGAAGCCGGATGAAATGGTGCAGCTGAAGGGAGGTTTAACTCTCAGTGACCGAGACGCGGAGCTGATGGAGGCGCAGAGGTCACCGACTGCGACCTGCGAGTCCTGATGGTGAGCGGGTGAAGCAGCGAGCCGCCCCTTCGCTCGTCCTCTGAAACCAACTGAGATTCGACTCATTTCATTTGGACAAGTGAGCGGCTAATGAGGAGACGGTGACACTTTGGAAAACCTTCTGTGGATTGTAAATGTGTGTTTCAGTTTGTATTAGTTTCAGAGACTTTAATGGGATTGTTCCTTTGCGTTCGGGTGAAATGCACTCATTCATGTTCCTGTTGAGACCCACCAACTCTCAACTTACACTTTGAGCATATTTCTAGAACTGTTCCTTTAAACTACTCTGACTGTAACTTCTAGTTCTTTTCATATTAAAACATTTGGGAGGTCAAAGTGAAAGCAGAGGGTGAATTTTGGATTTCATGGTCTTTATTGGACCTAAGCTCCAATTAAGCTCCAATCAGGGATCAATACGCCTGGAAGCTTCCTCTTCCCAGTCCCAGTGTGTGTGTGTGTGTGTGTGTGTGTGTGATTTCCAGTCTGCCTGTGTCACTGAGTGGGATTCTGTCTGTCAGCTCATCACCGTTTCAGACGACACCTGCCACCTCCAGCTGAGACTGAAGGCCACTCGATGCCACCGACTCGACCGATTTAGCGTCCTGCAGTCGCACGCTGCAGAAAGAGCCATCAAAAACACGACCCCGAAAGAGGTAAGTGTTTATCCCCGAACCGAGTTCTGTTCCAAAGAAGCAAGGAGACATTTTGATATGTTTTTATTTTTACAAAATCAACTTCCCAGCAAAAAGACAAAGGACAAACAAGGCACACAATGTTTCAAGTACGAGGCCGAACACGGACACAGAATAAATATACACAACATGTGCTCTTGTTCTGAGGAAGGCAGAAAGTTGTCTCGATGCCACCACGACAGGAAACGATCCCAGAGTTTAAGATAGACATTTATATAACATTACCAGGAGTCTGCGGCCTGTGGATTTCACTTCAATACAGTTTACAGCCAATAAATTAACAGAACATTATAAATATGAAACAAATCTAGGAAACAAATCTGTGAGCTTTTTGCGCTTTAGCTTTATGATTTTCAACAATATGATTTTTTATGTTTTCAAATTAGATATTTGAAGTGTTAAATTCACTGATTTTACAGTCTGAGATAAGATTAAGTCACTATGACCAACTATTTCAATCACTAACCAAACTCAACATTGCACTGCAAAATATATTAACGAGGTTTGACAAGTCAACTAACAAGAACTTTACATTCATAATATCCCAGATGTCCCAACAACACACAGAAAAACAGACATTATTATCCGGAGGCTTTATATAAAAATACAACTTTGGTGCCTTCATTTCACAAATTCTGAAAAATCAGAAACCACCACGAAAACCGACAGGAATAACTTAATTTAAATTACAACATGATCCCCACAATCTCTTTGGTTCAGTAAGGCAAAGGTGAAACAGCAGCGTCCACGCAGCCGAGCGGAGCTGGACTGGTCTCAGTCTGTCCATTCACACACAGCAGAAATATATCTGCTCCGACTCAACCTCATTTATCCACAGGCAACATCTGATCTGTGGGACAGTGGTTCTCTTTCTTTAACAGAAGCAACATTGATATAAGTAGCAGAAAGAAACGACGGTCTGGGACGCAGCCGCTCTCCAGAGGGTTTCAATTAGGATCAAGATTTGAAGATTTCAAAGCATTAAAATATGACACATTAGAACAGAGACAGTTTTCCAGGCTGTTGACGACTTTCTGTTGTTGACAATATCTTTTGTGGATGATTTAAAATAACTGTTTCTGGACAGACGTTGCTCTTTAACGGACTGAATTAAGAATCAACTTACGCTCATGCTTGTGTTTGTGGCTGCTTTTTAAGCCATTAATGAGCACAACATCAAATCTATTTGTCTGGTTAAACATTGGGAGATATGAGCTTGAGTCAAAGGTGTAAAACCAGGTTAGATTTCACGATGGTCCCACTGGGAGGCTGAGTTCAGGTATAAAATTTAAAATGGTCGCTTTGGTGTTGTAGTTAAAACGGTTAAGTTTAGATATAAAGTTGAGATGTTCTGTTCAGGTCGGGGTTTGGTGTGATTATAAGAATAAGAAGAGGAGTCTGCCCATAACTGGTGGGATCACATTACAGAATTCTATCCAACATCAACATCACCTATCGTTTATGTGAAGTCCTCATTTCAAAGTAAGGCTGTTCTGTCAGTCCTCTGAGCGACTGAGCAGGTAGTGTGTTCGAGCTGGACATGGCTGCCGCAGGAAATAGGTCAGTAGGAGACCAGGAAGTGGAGAGTGTGTGTGTGTGTGTGTGTGTGTGTGTGTGTGTGGAGAACAATGAATCCTTCACACTGAGATCGGCTGCGTTCTGTTGACTTCAGCAGCCAGAGCTTCAGGTACAGTTTGCTTTACAGTGAACTGTTGTAGCTACACGTGCACACGCTGTTTTCTGAAGGCGTGTGTGTTCATGTCTGATGTCCAGTTGTTGCTTCAGGCTTAAAGAACTTAAAGAAGTGGTGTGGATGCCCTGGGTGCTCCTGTGAGGAGGCAGTGCAGTCAAAGTGCTCAGTGCTCCTTCAACCTGCGAAGCACAGACAAACATTAACACCACATTGATAAGTTGGGAGTCATTAAGTTTTACAGTCAGAACAATAAGCTCAATGAAAACTGAACTTGTCGCCCATGAAGAATCATTTCAAAACATTTGAGCAGTAAATAAATGAAACTATTAAATTACACATTTTGTGTTCAGAACAATTGTTCATTTTCCAATCTGGGTGTCACATGATCTGTTGCTGTGTTTCAATTCTTCACGTTCTTTAAATCAGCGCTCTAAGAATTAAATCCAGGCAGTTACATTAATATGACAGCGTTCACTGTGAATGCTGCACAACATGAACGAGACTTTATCCAACTTCAGTCACGACATCTGGACCTTTACCTCCAAACGTACATTTCAAATGAAGCTGATTAGTTATCTCTGATTTAACATTAGCTGTTGGGAGGCGAATAAAGATTCACGCTGGTGTCATTTGGCAGCATAAAGAGCGATAAGCAGTGTTTCCTTCAAGCACCTGCTTGATGTTGTGAGCTAAAAAAAGATCGTTCCAGGAGAGCAAATGATTTTAAGATGCAGGTCGCTAATGTTTTACTCAGAACTCGGAGTCAGTGCCAGCGTTTCAGCTCAGGACTCGCACTCATTAACCTGCGACTGGAGTTTGTTTCATTTAGTTCAGACAGTTACATTTTACTGTCCTCGTGTTTTTGTGCTGTAGTTTTCTCTTTATTGCCAACACATTCTTTGACATATGTTGTCTTTTAGGTTTTATGCTCTTCAGAAATGATCCAGACGATGTAAAGAATGACGACATAACAAATGTGGAGAACAGAGGATCCACATCATTCAGGAAAGTCCTTAACTGATTTAATTTCGATGACAAGAAGGAGACAGCTTCAGTCATTTGATCAAACTTTCAGTGCAGCAGTTGATGATTCCAGTTGTGTGAAGACAGTGTCATAGTTAGTGACATATTTAAATGAGCAAGGTCATGTCTGCACAATGGCGATAGAAAGATATCTGTAAACTAGTAATAATAATAATAAAAACAGAACATTTTCACAGGACGGGCTCTGCAGACTCACACTGTAATATATTCTGATGAAACAAAGAAAACAGAAACTGGACACAGTAAAACGATGAGAAGGAGGAAAACAGGACTTACTCTACAGCTGAGATGGGACGGGATTTATTTGAGGCCAGCTCCTTTGTCACGAGTCGTAGCAAAAGCTGCACACATGCACACGCACACACACACACATACACACATGCACACACACACACATACACACATGCACACACACACACATTTTACAACAACTTCAGTTTCAACTATTTCAACAACTATTTGAAACATTCTTCTTAAAAGACTATTTAAAGCTGTGTTAACTGATTTCTTTGGCCAGTTGGGGGCAGCAGAACAAACTGAAAACACAACACCTGATATATTATCACCAACTATTAAGGCAACACCAAGGTTCATTTGGAGTCTGATGCAGCTTTACGAACTCAAATACAAATACTGCTGTTGTTGGTAATGACCCCTCTGTTGTTTCTGCTTTTTAAAACACTCACCAACAGAGCCAAGAAGTCAGCAGTCATCAGCATGTAGAAGACCTGATCCCAGCCACCTGCAGACAACAGGCCAGCCAGCAGGGGGCCCAGCGCTGCACCTGAGCAGACACAGCAGGGCCATTGGTTTGTGTGTGGATCAGTCATCAATAACAGAGACAGGGTGGGTGATAGTTCAACAAATCTCATGTTCACACTCAAACCAACACTGAATCTATCTCCTAACAAGTCTCTCAGTCTGATCTGTCTTCGTCTTCTGTGTCTCAGTCTGATCTGTCTTCGTCCTCTGTGTCTCACTGAATCTATCTCTGTCTAACAAGTCTTTGTCCTCAGTCTGATCTGTCTTCTTTCTCTGTGTCTCAGTCTGATCTCTGTGTCCATTAAAACTAATCACTGAGCCTCACTGTTAGTTTATCTGGACTCAATCCCACAAACACAAAGACTCACTAGAGACCAAATGTGGATTCATCCGCCGCTGAAAATAGTCCCTAACAAATCCTCCTGTTTGTTTGTTTGTTTGATAAAAACTATAGAGAGCAGCTGTTTGAGGAAAGTCAAACGAGACTATAAATATGTGAGTTGATTTACATCCTCAGTCAGAACTAATGGGTTTGGAGCTGAGAGCTACAGACAGAACGGGGAAAAGCATCGAGAGATGGACAAACACATTGGTTAGTTTTTTCATTGGATTTGTTGACAATAAGAAACATGTTCACACTGACCTACAGACCCCGTTCCATCGATGATGGCAGTGACAGTAGACAATGCTCTGGCATTGCCCTTCAGGCTCTTGTGGGTCCCCTGGGGTCAAACATCAGAAGAGAGAGAGACAGAGGTTGAGTGAAGACCGAGTTAATATTCATCTATGAATTCAGTCGACTGGACTCAGAGTCAAACAAACTCACCAAGTCAGCAGACACTGCAGTGGTGATGAGGGAGTACGGCCCATTGACGAGACCTCCGCACACCAGCAGCATGCCTGGAAACACAGAGCGAGGTTACGTCTTCTACAGACGCCAAACTCCTGCGGGACTCGGTGTTCGGCCTCATGCTGAGAGCAGCATTTCTGATGAAGTTTAAATGAGCCGAGTGTGGACGGACCCCGCAGGCAGAGCAGCCTCCAGCGGACACGCTTCTCTCCATGACGACGTGTGTTGTGATAATTAAACAACATCAGAGCTGCTGTTGCTGCTCAGCACCTGCACCTCATCTTCTGCTGTGTCACATAATGACATTTACCAATTCCCTCGAGCAAACTGTGAGGATAATGAACCGCAGCTGTGAGCGTCATGAGCTCAGCGTGAATGAATTAAGAGCCACAGTGTCATCACTGATGATTGTTAGGACTCAACCAACCAATCAGCTACTCCGAGAAAGTCTGCCAGGTCACGTGACCTTATCTGTTTGGAACTCTGACATGATTAGCGGCTGGACACACGGAGGGAAGTGTTGGTATTTCTGAGCTGCTCTGACTCTGAAACTGTGATCAGGAGCATTTAGAAAAAGACAGATTCATTAACAGACTGAGAAACACCAACATGTGAGAAAGGTTTTGCTTTACAACCCCTCACCTGGCAGGTGAGTAGAAATGGTTTTAAGAATAAAAACGAGTCAAAGTCTAACATGAAGCATGACAGTGTGATTCTTCAGAACTGACTGACTCTCTTTTCATTAACTTGTTATCATTTCCAAACTCTCTTTTCTCTGTTGCAATGAGTTTGTCATCTGTGCTGCAACGGGGCCACCTGCTGGTCGCTCTGAGGACACCTCTGTGATCTTAACACACAAAACATTTCTTCATGGCACTTACTCTTACTTTTAATCATCAATAGGAAAAATGATGCTATTCACAAAATGTTGTCACTTAAATCAAACATTTTGCTCTGCAGCTTTATACGAAAATTTCTAAGACATTGATCAGGCGTTGGTTAGGTCGGCGACTAAAGGAGCTTGAAACACTTATTTACTCTAGTTATTAAGTTAGTAATTATTTTCTTTCACAATTCATTAATCATTTAGTTTATAAAATGTAAAAATAGCAATAAATGGCCAACACAAAGTTCAAATCATTAATTTTGTCTGAGCAATGGACCCTTCCCACCTAATGTCTGAATCATCTGATCGTTCAGGACCGGCCCCTGATCAGAGACTTACCGATGGTTGGCCCCAAACCGAACTCACTGATCATGGAGAAGCCGTACAGCTGCAGGACAAAGACAAAACATGAGGGTTAAAACACTCACATGTTCAGTCACTATTCATAGTTCACACCATGAATATGAAAAAATTTAATGACTCGTCTTCTTCATGTATATCACAAACAAGAGACAGTGTCACTTTAAGTGTAGCCAGCGGGGGGCGCTGGATGCAAACAGAGGCCAGATGAACTTCTTTTTAAAGCAGTGCACCGCGGTCAACACTGATCCATTTATCAGTCACTTCTACACTTGGCTGGAGTTCATCGTGCTCCCGGCCTTCCACAAGTTAAAATGTGGCTCTGAACTTCCTAATCGAACATTGTTCAAGGTCACTGAGCTCGATGTTTTGAATCGGACTTCGTAGAATGTGCAGCAGCTGCAGGAAGCTGCAGAGCTACAGCGTTAGAGGTTCAGTGAATGAGTGGAGCAGCGCGGTGGAAACTTACTGTGGGAGCAGCCAGCAGCAACATGACGGCACAGGTGGTGGCTCTCTTCCCCAGTTTATCAGAGATCACACCTGCCAAGATCCCACCTGTGCAACACAGAGAGAGAGAGAGAGAGAGAGAGAGAGAGAGAGAGAGAGAGAGAGAGAGAGAGAGAGAGAGAGAGAGGGGCAATGAGGCAGGACAGCATCATCTTTCATACAAACAATAATGCACAAAAGGAAGTAAATACTGACACTAAGTGAACGTGGGAAGAAAAATCAATCACACACACACACACACACTCTCTTTCAAGATAAGAACAAGATAAAAGGAATAAACATGAACAAAAGCACCTACCTACTATTCCTCCCACATCAAACAGGGTGGAGAGATCCCCAGCTTTCTTGGCATCTAGGTGAGCTGAGACACACACACACACACACACACACACACACACACACACACACACACATTAATCTACTATTTCCATTCTCTTTCTGGCACAGTCTTCTGTCTGACACATGAGTTGAGGTAATAAAACTCTCAGAGCTCTGCCCACACGCTGTCCCACAGGACAGGAACATTACTCAGACGACCACAAAGAGGCGACAGGCTGCGATATCAGCTCGGGCATCACGTTGCAGATAATGTTACGGTGCTGTGTGAGTTCAACTCTGTCTGTCTTCGCACTAACCTCGTTAACTTGCCTGCAGGCCTTTATGTTAATCTGGAGGAAACTGAACATGTCTCATGTCTCAACAAGCGGCCGAGTCAATCTGACCTAAAAGTCACGATGTTGATCTCAGCACATCAACGTGACAACCCCAGAGGCACAAAGTTAATGTTTAACATCATTTAGTGCCAATTCAGAATTGGCAAAAACAGATACTGATCTTTGCAGTTATATACTGGTCACATCGAGGAGTCCGTGGAATAATACTGATGTTTTGTTTAGTTTCATTCTGTGGAAAAACAGAAGAAATAAAGAACACTGTGGTGGTAGTTGCGTTGGTCGTCACCTGCTTTGGTGATGTAGAGCGGCAGCCAGAAGAGGAAGGTGTAGCTGACCAGTTTGGCAAACAGCAGACACAGAGAGAACTCGATCACTCCCTGCAGAGACAAACATCACTTGTTCATGAAAAAGTGTCGGTAGAGTAGATTTTCTGTGACTGAATGAAACCTGCCTGGTTTTACTGCCTCGACGCAGTAAAACCTCACTGCAATCATTTCCTCTTGACTTAATGGACCCAGTGTGATCCAGAGACAAATCAGTCAAAAAATGTTCCCACAAAGTCTTTGAGACTATCAGACATTTTAAACAGCAGAGAATCTACAGACAGACTCTGGAGTCTGAGCAATCAGGGTGTGAAACATCCAAATGAAGGATCATGTTGCTCTGCAACTGCTGGATGTTTAAACAAACACCTGTTTGTTAAGAAGCTCGACATAACCTAATGTAAAAGCTGATATGTGAATGTCACAACTTGTTTCTACTTGCATCATGTGACGTTCACAGATGAGATCTGATTGACTGACTGTGATGCTCAGAGCGACCAGCAGGGGCACCGGACTCCAGGTCCATGGTTGTAAGTAGAAGAGCAGGCGTTTTGGATGATGTGTTTGTTTGTTTGTTTGTGTTTGTGTTTGTGTTTGTGTGTGTGTGTGTGTGTGTGTGTGTGCGTGTGTACTGACTGGTATGCGCAGGGCTCCCATGAAGCTGATGGGGGACGGCTCTGATTCCCTCTTCACCACCACGACGGGCTGGACGGGGACACACTCGCTGTCCCGGGGCAACAACAGCTCTGTGTCGTAACTCTGCAGGAGAGAGAAGCCCGGTGAAGATCACTCCACCCACTAAATGAACAGTGACTGGAAGTCAAGTTTTTATTTATGTCTCAGTCATTTTTACATAGAAATTTTGAGTAAAGAAATCAGTTACGTTCATGCAGAAAATTCAAGATGATTTGAATTCTGACTTCTTACAAATTGTGCGACAATAAATGAAGGATGATAGGAACAGATTTAGCCAAACTGCGAAAAGGAATTAATTACCAATTACAGTTACCACACCACCATTTTATTCTTGGACAAAACAATGTTACACAACACATTTGTGTGCATCAATGCAAACGTGGTGTAATAGTTGGGGAGGGTTCACCGGACAGACCGATGCATTAAGTGACTGAAAGACTGTGCAGTCTGGAAAGAACAATTTCATGTGGTGAACCCGACCCAACTATCATTTCAGAAAGGTTTGAGAAACGCTGAGGCTGAATCCAAACGTTCTGACGTCCCCACACTGAGGCCGTCAAAATCAAACAGCCGACAATTCATCGAGTCTGCAGCGTTCGTCCTGAGACCCCGATGTGTGTTACTGATGGCCGGAGGACGGACGTTTGGATTCAGCCTAAGAATGATTCAGAGCTCATCCCCACAAAATCCAACAGACTGACTGCTGCTGAGGCAACTGACCTTCCTGTTCTGAACACTATCTTCATAAAAGTAGTACACCTGAGTGGATTACAACGACATGTTAAAGTAGAAGCGAGCGCAGCGTTGGGCAGGAAGTCCATCCTCTGATCCTCTTTACACAGAAAGTGTAAAGTTTCTGGGTAAATTTTTCCTTTAAAGCCCCTGAAAATACATTTTCTCAATATGCACAATATAAGTAATGTGCACATACATGAAAATTACATTATAGTTATTGCACATGGTTTTCTGTATTTGTCTCTGGTCTCTGGTTTGAAGTGGGAGTTGGAAAAAGATATTTACAGACAGTAGCATCAAATGTGCAACACATGATGTATGAACCTGCACGCAGCGACACACACCTGGGCTTTGTTGTCCTTGTATTGCAGATAGACCTCAGTGTGTCCATTCACTCCGTTCCAACTCTTGGTTGGAACCTGAAACAATACATCACATTATCATTCACACCTGTTCCACTTCATTTTTTCGGGCATTGAAGGACAAATCTGGTAGTAGATCCTTGTCTCTCCAACTCTGATATTCCCTCACATCCCCTCAGCATTGAACAGTTTCCCTGACTTTCTCTGACTGGAATAAACAGCTGGACAGATAAAGGCAAAAATATATAGACACAAGAATTATAAATACAAATACAGTTTCCATTAAGCAGAAAAGATGAGCAGAAACAAAGTGTACTCACATTCTTGCTGGGAGAAGAGTTTTGAGCATACATGCTCTTCAGGTCATTTGGATCTGGAGAAGGAAAAAGATGCAATAATGTTAATATGAAACTCTGCTTCTATCCTTCAGTCAGCCTGCGAACAGGAAGCAGGACGTCTCAGCTAATTACTCTCTTTATGTAATTAAAACTTGTTATTTCATCAAGACAAAGATCTTTACTGAGGAAGGTTAAGTAAGTTAAGAAAGTCCTGTACCTGCTCAAGAAGCTAAATCCTTCGAAGACAATAACAAACATTCAGGCCAATCAGCAAAGTATTAACAAATTGTAGCCCTCCAGCCAATGAGGAGGCTGCACTCACGCTCGATGAGGAAGAGGAAACAGACGACGCCCATGACTGCGATGACGAGCCCCGGGACGATGAAGGACAGGCCCCAGTTGGAGGAGACCCAGTAGCCGGCGATCAGAGAGCCCAGGATGTTCCCCACCGAGGTGTGAGAGTTCCACAGGCCCATGATGAGTCCACGCCTGACAGGAAGAGATCGGGGGGCAGTGAGTCCTCTCTAACGCCTCCTGCTGGTCACATACTGTATATGTTCCTGTGCGCTACATTGAGTCACTTCATTCCCCTCAAAGGTTTCATGCTTTGTGTTCAAACTCAGCTGCTTGATCAGTTTAGCTCGCAGCAGATTCTCCTCTGTTCATTCTCCCTGTTTACTGAAATGACTGTGAGTCACTGGAAAAAACAAATCAAAACTTGTTTCCTAAATTACGGTTGGTCACCAACGAGAAAACATTTTCCCAACACAGCAAACCACTAAAACAAAAGATGACTGTCTGAAGACTCTGCAGCAAATGTCAAACAGGAGACGAACGCCAGAAACAGAAGTGAACTGTTCTTCAGTGTCGGTGCACGTAAAAGACTTCATGTACAAGCCGTCACCTTACAGCTTTGTTCAACTGACATCTCAGCTAGTCCATGTTCTCCATATTTGAAGACAAAATTTAAATTCATAGTTAATATAAGGCTCTGGAGCTAAATAGTAATCCTTTAGTTTCAAAGCGTCTGACTGGGTCACAGGTCAGAGACACGAGGGAACAGGCTGCGTTCTGTCGGCAGCGTTTCTGAAGATAAGATAAGATTAACCTTTCTTCGTCCCACAGTGGGGACATTTACATTCCTGAAGAACAAAGAGCAAACTATTTGGCATCTGAACTGACCGATGCTGAAATTTGCAGGTATGTTTTGAAGCTGTTCAATGTGCCACAGCTGATGAGCTAATGAGCTAACTAACCTTCACAGTGATAAAAGCCGAGCAGGTCAATGTTTGTTGAAAGTCAAGGTGCAACACGAGACGTGCGGATAAGACGACACTGTGGTTCAAAGTCGGAGCAGTGTTGTTGTCAGCTAAAGAGCAGCGCCGGTTAATGTTTTAAGCAAATAATAATGATTTTGATTGACGGAGCAGATCTGTGGACTAGAGCAGGAATTACACTTAATACTCTCCAACAGCTTCTTCTGGCTCAGTGATATAACTTTTGGTCATGAATCTGACACGCTGTCTCTTAAATCAGCCAACAGTGATCAGACCGTACCTTCCTTTTCCAAACCAGTTGCTGATGCAGGTCACGACACTGGGCCAGCCAGTGGTTTGGACCAAGCCGTTGGCCACCTGAAATCACCAGGAGAAGAATGAGGACAGGAGTCATTTTACAGTGAGCTGTTAGAAACACAAGCATGTCGTCACTTTCCTGGTTGACTGTTATTTGTGCGACGACATGTGAGTGCGTGGGCACATAAACCTGTGATTAATCCTCACGGTCCCTGATTGTTTTGTGATTTATTAACGAGTCTCACCTGGACAAATATATAGAAGGCCAGGCTGTGGATGTTGTAGACATAACCCAGTCCAAAGAGGCAGGTGAACAGGCCGCTGGTCAGCATGCCCACCGTCAGGTACAGCCGAATGGGCAGGCGCTCCCCGATGATGCCGCTGCACAGAGGCGACATCTTATTAACCACAACGCAGTCTCATCAATAGTTTGTTAAAAGCTCCCGACATGCAACCTTCATCCAAGAGATTATGCTCAGTTCTGTTTGTTTGTCTGTCAAGAAGCATTTTGCACCACAAGACAAATTTACAGTGCCGATCCGGGTCCAGGAGAACGTTGACAGAAGAGCATTTATATACAGTCTTCACTTCAACAACTTCACTGAGTGGAATGAAAAAAATGTGGCACCATGTGACTGTAAAACTCGATCAAAGGTTCGAGTACATTAGATTTAGATTTGATTTGATGAAAGGAGAGAGAAGCCAGAAAATGAAGTGCAGATGAGACGAACAGAGATTTTCAGTTAAAGTAGATTCTTTTGTTAAAGCTCCACTTGAAAGGTTTCACACGTTGTCAAACAAGGTCACAGTTAATAGAAGTGCAGTCGATTCAGGCAAAATGCAGATGAATGGGCCTTTAACACATTTAAGTTCTTTTCTTTTTTGTCAACATTTTCTGAGCAATTTAATTTGTGAAATCCAATTCTTTCATGTTCAATTAAAAGTCAAACTGTTGATTCGGATTTTAATGTGGCTCACTGCTGATATCAAAGGCTGCATTTCAAACCTTCTCACCCTTTTTCAAATAACAGATCAGATAAAGATTTTATAAGGTGGTCGATAAAATGTGTTGACAGGCTTCACTGATTTTCACCATCATGTGTCTCAGTTGACATAATGAAACATCAACTTTATGTTTTCAGTTTGTATTTCTGTCCTTTTCCTCTCTGTCATCTTCTCACGCTTCACCTGTTCACCTCTGCTCGGAATAAAACTGCCCTCCTCTTCTCAGTCTTACCTGAGATACATTCCCACTGCGTAGGCACAGAGGAAGGAGTAGTCCATGGCTCCCAGCAGCTGCTTGTAGTTCCTTTTATCTGACAACATAAAGCAGAGTTCATCCTCAGCTGTGAGTGTTGCTCTTTATGCAGGTTCTGTCCTCAAAGCTAAAAAAAAAGTACATTTTCATTATTATGTCATCAATTGTGAAATTCACATCAGAATCAGATTTTAAACTTTCTTGAAAAAGGTGCTGAAGGGACAGTAAAGCAATGACAGAACAACAATATCACTTTGATTCAATAATACAACTGATAATACTGTTTCTTCTGTTCAATCTCCCTTAAAAAAAATCCCCAGAACTTCGAGAGTCCAGCAGATACGAACCAAAAGGCTTCCAGCTGCAGTCCATGTCTGTGTGCAGAGACGGCAGCGAGGGCTGCTGGCCGCCGCCGCTGCCGGAGGCCACGGTGGCTAATTCGCTGACGGAGGAGCAGTTCTTATGGAGCTCACTCTGCCAATACAAAACAACCAGCGCATCATTCAGTCGCCCGGAAAACGCCCAGTGTAGCATGATGATGACGTGAAAAGGCTGAGGTGTAAATACTCCAGTGTAAAGTGAAGACAAACCAGAATCTGATCTTAGAAATCCCCTTTTAAACAATTTCACCTGAACCAAAGCTCCATGAAGACATTTCAGCCGTCAAACTCTACCTTGAATTATTAACAGATATGTCAAAGAAAGATGAACGATGTGAATAAATGATAAGACCACATCAGGTCGAGCGCATGTGTGTCCTGTACTGAATCAGTATTTAAGTAAGAGAACTTCCAATTTATAGCACATATATACACAGAGAAACACCCTGTACTATAATAATTGTATTGTATTGCTCAGAGGGCAGACACACCATCACCTCCACCGTGTCTAACACATTAAAACACAGTTTCTCATGTTTCATTCCCTGTTTGTGTGTGTGGCTGTGTGTGTGTGTGTGGTGTTTCTGTGAGCTCATGACTGTGTGTTTCACCTTGACGATGCTGATGGGTTTCCTGGACAGGTGGAAGCTGGTGTAGAGCAGGAAGGTGAGGATGAAGGTGAGAGCTCTGTACCTGCAGAGAGGAAACACAAGAGGGCAGCACTGAGGTTGGGGGACCAGAGACCAGCGAGCGCCCCCTGTGAACCTGAACTCAATCAAACCAGCATGTTCAATCTTTGTTTGGGCTGAGGCGCTGACAGCTCACAGCTTCACTGCCCACAGGACAAACAAGACACCGCACAGCAGATGGTATTCAGGGATATTTGATTATCATTAACAGAATCTCAGTGGTGTGCAGCTGATTTTCTGCCTCTCCCAGTCCCATTACACAACAAGCAAATACATAAAACCTATGTAATCACCAGGCAGAATGAGTGTGACGCACCCCACAACTGACTCCTCCTCCCACATCTGGCCGAGCGGGATTTCAACACGCGTCAGATGACAGGGAAAAGCGTTGTGAAATATTTAGGCACACAAGGAAAAAGCTATTTGAGGTGTGGCTGAGGTCTGAATGACAAAGGACACGTGATGAGACTATTAACCTGCAGTTTCTTCTTAAGGACACACCAAACACAAAGCGATCAAACGATGGTGTCGATAAAAGTTTTATTTTATTTCATCACCTGACACCTTATATTTGTAGGACACTGCATGTTGTATTGATTTGTATTGTAATGATACTGTATTGTTACTCTCTATTTGTATATTGTGAATAGTTTTCTATGGATACTTTAAGATTTTCTTTTTTCCTGCTCTGTCAGAATATCTTTTTATCTTATCATTTATCAAGGAAGAATTTCAGTTTACAGGAAACTTGTTTGCAAATGACAATAAACGCTTCCACTCGATCTGCAGACAACCAAGAACAACCACAGATATGATTAAAGAAAGCCGCCAGAGTCATCTGGACAAATCCAGACACATCACTTCATCACTTGTCACTGTTACACCCTCCTGCTGTCTCACACATTCAGGACATCCTGTAACTTCAATGTGTACATTTCTTTGTGTTTGCTTTAGCTCTCTGTCATGTCATTTGTCTTTGTGCTGCATTTGACATCTGCTCAGTGTTTCAATTTTATGTATTTATGCAAAGCATGGGTCCACCTGTGAAATGAACTGTGTGTGTGTGTGTGTGTGTGTGTGTGTGTGTCAGTGGTAACAAGGAGCTGGATGGTAATCATCAGCTGGCTGGAGAGCAAACAGTCGATGCCTCTGTCCTTCAGCACAGACGTTCGGCCGGTTCTTCTGCAGCAGAGACGGCAGATCGACCAAAGAGCAGTTTGAGAAGAACGTTCTTATGCAACAGCTGGACGGACGACACGCTGCGAGTGTGTTCCAGTGTGTGTCAGTGCGTCCCGAGTGTAGCAGGCTGACAGAAAACAACAGCCAGACAGCTGTGACAGGGGAGCACACACAGGACTGTGTGCTACAGCTGCACCAGTAAGTGAAAAACCATACAACTCGTTACAACCCACTGCCTTTCATGGCTGTTTTATTAAAGAGACATTTTCTGTGACCAGTAAAGTTAATGATGTACTATGAAATTCCCGGCCTGTAAACACTATTATAACATTTAGTCAGGATGCACATTTTATGTCAGGACCACAGAAAGTCCTTGTTTCTCTCTGGTCCATTTGAATATGTTGCTGTGTTCACTGCTCTTCGACCTCTAAGGCAATAAAACCATGTTAGTTAGCAGCACTGTGACGCAAGACGACCAGTCTCCCTGCACGTCGTCCCCGGGCCGGCAGAACGACACCACTCACAGTCCACAGCTGAACATACACAGTCAGACAGACAATAACAGGACAACGTATGAATCAGAAATAAAGACACAAAGTTGAAAAGGTGAAAGACTGAAATGGAAAAACACTGAAACTACAGAAAAGGTCACACTCGGAGAAAAACCTGAAACGACACAGGCAGAACAGCTTCAGAGGGAAAAACAAGACCTTCTACACAAATGAGCCGAGTGGAAGAACCAGAAGCCTCTGACGAGCAGTGGATGAGTGAAAACTACAAGATGTGAAATAAGATCTGATAAAAAGTGAATGAATGAGACAGCAAAGCCTGAGCAGAATTTATATCTGTGCACTCGTGGTGCACGGATGGCTTCCCAAGCGAGGAGACTAATCCACAGAAGCTTCCTGCACATAAAGGCACTATTCAACGTGCTGATGTGGCCTCAGGCTCCGGCTCTTATTTCTTTAATGGACACTGTATGAGCTTCAGGGGACTTACATATAGCTGTGCTTTGTCATGCACAGGCCACTAAAGCACCAAAGACAGACGTCTCGCTGAAGGTGAAATTTAGCCTCCGGCTGCAGGAATTCCTTCACCTGAGCAGGTTTTCAGTGTCATGTGGTTTCCATGAACATTACTGTAACTGCATTTGGTGTCATTTGATCTGCTTTGCAAGTAAGAGACCAGCTTGTATCAGAAACAACACAGGTTCAGTCATTTCTATCAGTTGAATTGGCTGTAAAATACTACGACAGAATGTTCTGAAGTAAAAAATACCAGAAGTTCCAGCTAGTTCAGACAAATCCAGTAATAACAGGGTTTTTGTTAACTGCAGTCTTTCCACTTTCAAAAAATCCCCTTCTTCAAAATGCTCATTAAAAAGTTACTTTATCGCCTCAGTTAATAAAAATTTGTTTTTTGACTTAATTTACTGATCTAAAATCAGCAGGTCGCTTTAAAAATGTGAATCAAACAAGAGGAAATAGAGCATTTGTTGGGGACTATTTTCAGCAGCGGATTAATACACATTTGGTCTCTAGTGAGTATTTCCAGAGGCAGGATGGTGTAAGTGAGACTCAGTGAGAGTCCAAATACACAACAGTACATGTGTTGAAGGGACATAACATTATAAATAAAGATTATTATTGTTGTTATGTCACCAGGAGTATTGATGTGGCTTCTGTTCCCATCAGTGATTCACACTCAGTAGCGCTCTGGGTCTAATCGCAGCACCTCCACTGTGACAGGGTGTGTTTGCTCATGTGAAAGCCCTCTGTAGAATGTAGTCTTTCCTGTACTCATCTGACCACGCCGCACCATCACAGTTGCAAATATCACATGAATGCACTGCCTGACTTTACTGCTCAGTACACAAGGAGAAAAAAGGGTCTGTATGTGATGATGAAAAGTCCACGTTACAAAAGAATTTTCACACTTCCACATCAAGTTTACATCGATCGCAAATTAGAGAAAGAAATGAAAAATTATTTAAATATATTACAAAAATCTCTGAGAGTGTGAATGATGAAACAGTGAACTGAAATCCAGAGGACAGAGACGACACGCAGACACAGCAGTCAGATTCAGACTCACCACTGGTCCCTGTCGAAGGACACCAGCAGGCGGATCCCAGGAGGAACCGAGGCCATGTTCGGACTCAAATATTGACCAGGACAGTGACGGGCAGCTGATGCGAGCTCGGGCTGAGGAGGCTCACAAGGAGCACGCAGACGTGGTGGCGCTGCCTCGGCTCGTCTTCACCTCAGAGGAAGCTGCTGGGAGACGGACGGCAGGAGGACACATGGCCGACACAGAGGCACCTGAGCTGGATGGAAAGTCTGGTTTCTGAAAGAGATGACAAGAAAGAGAGAGGAGTGAGGGAAGAAGAAGAAAAATGATGAGAGGGGAGAAAGAAGACATAAAAAAAGGAGGCACTGAAATCCATCAGTGACGGCATGAAAAGGTCAAAATTAACATAAAGTTCCAGTTTTCACGACTGGTGTAAAAGACTCATTGGACATTTTGATTCTACTGTTCAGCTTCCTCCACATGAAACTGTATGTGAACGTCCATCACAACATAAAAGTCAAGCGAACATGTCAAAGTCTGACACGAACAGTAAGTTTCAGTAACAGAGTTCTTCACCACAGAACAAATCTATAACAGATCCGAAAGACAAACTGCGAGAGTTCGAGCTGTCGTCCAGATCAGGATCATCCAGATCCGATCCTGATCTGGATGATCCTGACAATCCAGATCCTGATCCTGACAATCCAGATCCTGATCCTGACAATCTAGTTTAAAAGCAGCCCTGAAACTATTACATGATTAATCAATCAGTCAGTCAGTTGGTTGACAGAAATTTAGTAACCAATTTTAATAATTGATTGTTCATTTTTATTGAGCGATTGGCTGGTTCCTGGTTATAATCAACACCTGATCTCTAATCATCCTCTGCCATGTGTTCATACGGATCCTTAACACAAGTTGTGAAAGTAGCTTTTCAGTAGAACAAAAGTGTGACGAAACCTAACCTGAACTTTGGATCTGGGAAATAATGAGACCTCATCAGTTCTTCATCAAAAAACCCAACAGATGTTGATAATGAAAATATTAATTGGTTGCAACTCAATTAAGCTGTAAACTGTATATTCTTCAGCTTAATTGAGACGCAGAGAATATTTCTATTTCTGCCTAAACACTGAACATGAAAGTTTTCTCCGTATGCAAACACGTCTGCTTTGATGCCATTAGTGGATTTTCTACCAGGATTCCTGATCAATGTACAAGACTCATGATCTTGAATCAACACCATCAATGATATTACCAAGTTAATGAACTCACTGTGGTTGCCTTTGTTTTGTGTGTGTATAGTTTCACTACATGACATTTTTGGCCTTTGGATCAGAAAAAGAGAAACTATAATTGATTGATGGATTGATTCCTGTGCTTTATGGGTTTAAGGCACCAACACAAAGCAAAGCATATAACCAGCAAATATTGTTTTCTATCAGTAAACTTCATCGCACGAGCACAAAGTCCGGCAGGAAACAAAGCTGCAGAGCAGGATCTGCAGGAGGTCAAACACCTTCTGACTCCTCAGTCACACATCCTCACCTGCAGCCAGGACACACACCTGGACTCAGCACGTGCATCTCCATCCACGGTCTCTACAGCAGAAACCAGGTCTGAGCAAAGCAAAGCCCTGATCACTAGAATCACAGCCAACACACGCAGGCATCAGAAGCAACTTCCTGGTTTCACCAAACCAGAGACTCCGGCTGCAGCCTCAGTTTCTGTTCCCAACCAAACCTCGTTCACAGAATCCCTGTTTTTATCCGGCGCCGCTGCGCTGTTTGCTGAGGCTGAGAGCGGCGGACCGTCGGGACGTGGACGGTTTCTGAAGGCTGCCGAGCCCCTCACTCCCCCCTATCACACGCCGAACAGTAGCCGGGATCGAACACGACCTTCAGTAATCGATATTCTATCGATGGACTCACACGAGATGAAGCTTATCGTTGATAAAGAAACATTTGACGTTAAATTCCGCCTGACGCTGGAAACAAAGCGGCGGTTAGTCGCAGCTAACGACGAGCTTCAGTCTCAGTTCAACGGCTGCTAAAACATCCAGCCTCGGTCTGGACCCGGACCCGGTCTGGACCCGGTCCGGACCTGATCCGGATCCGGACAAAGATCCGCCTCAATCCCGCTGATGAGTTTTTACCTGAACCGGGAAAAGACGACGGTTTGATGTTTGTTTGTCCTCAGATCGGCGACATGTTTCCGCTTCCTCAATGAGAGAGAGACTCTGACTTCAAACAGAGAGAGAGAGAGAGGGAGAGAGAGACTGACTTCAGACAGCAGAGAGAGAGAGAGAGAGAGAGAGACACTGACTTCAGACAGAGAGAGAGAGAGAGAGAGAGGGACACTGACTTCAAACAGAGAGAGAGACAGAGAGAGAGAGAGAGAGAGACTGACTTCAGACAGAGAGAGAGAGAGAGAGAGACTGACTTCAAACAGAGAGAGAGGGAGAGACTCTGACTTCAAACAGAGAGAGAGAGGGAGAGACACTGACTTCAAACAGAGAGAGAGAGAGAGAGACTGACTTCAAACAGAGAGAGAGAGAGAGAGACACTGACTTCAGACAGAGAGAGAGAGAGAGAGACACTGACTTCAAACAGAGAGAGAGAGAGATTGAGAGAGAGACACTTGTTGTCAGTTGGTCTGTGCAGCCTCATCAATTCAATTCAAAGAAAACTTTATTTATCCCCGAGGAGCAATTGAAGAAAATCATGATGCATTTAAGCTGAAACAGACTCACGTCAACATTAAAACTGTTTTATCACGTGACTCAGATTTAAAGTATAGCTACATCACATCTGTAATAAAAATGATCTAGAGCTCAACTATTGTCCATCGTGTATGTGTGGACATGGATAAATAATAATAAGCCTCTAAGTCTCTGCATCACATTGTCTCTGTATGTTTCTCTACTGTTTTTGCACATTGAGCCTCAGTAAACGACATTTTGCTGATTTTGTTCACCTCAGATCAGATAGTTAGAAACAAGCTGTTGTATTAGAGTCAGACTGGATTTTCATGAGATTCTCTTCAGATTTCATTTGATGACTTTAGATGATGTGATTTTTCGACAGAACTTTTGTTTGTGCGGTGAAAGTTAAATGCTGCCGCTGTGTGGCGCTGTGCAGCCGTACAACCAGACTGTGTCTGACGTCATCAGCCCGCGCCGCACAGAGAGAAACCAACGTGTGAAGGCGACGGAGCAGAGGAGAGAGAGAGAGAGAGGAGAGAGTCCACATGGCGTCGGTTCAGGAGCCGGAGGTCCAGTTCGCTCAGAGATTAGCCTCCAACGAGAAGCCGGTCCGGACCAAAGCCATCAAGAAACTGAGGAAGTACATCAATGTCAGGTCCCAGAAAGCGACAGGTGAGCTCACCTGGCGGCGTTAGCCAGCTAGCTAACTGAGCTGCTAACACCTGGGCAGATACACAATCAGCATGAACTTTGCCTGAAAATCAGTGGAAACGAGACATCGATGTTATAATGAACTGGTTGATTTTCAAATATAAAATCCTCGTGTGAAACTGGAGCCAGTCTGAAACATCCGTGTTCTAAATACATGCTAACAGTTAGCTTGTGCACATGTGTGGAGGAAAGTTAGCTCTCAGGTCAGAGGCTAATGTTCCAGCTGACCACCAGTTAACTGTAAGATCAAGTCCACTGTCAAATGAGATAAGTGATGAATTGTCAATGAGTAATCTTCACTCTCAACGGTCTGATTGTATTTCCCTTGTTCTGGATCGTGGAAATGTGTCACAGCCTTGTGTCCTGTGTTCAGGTGGATTCACAGGTGATGAGCTGCTCAAGCTGTGGAAGGGTCTGTTCTACTGCCTGTGGATGCAGGACAAGCCGCTGCTGCAGGTAAGTTCCACTACTGACACACAGCAGGAGAACATACAGGTGGAGCTATGCATCTGAACATCCTGTCATCCTTTCAGGAACAAGGATCAAGACACTTTTCTGTCAAATTCACATCGGCAGTCTTACTAGTTTGGACTTGGTAACATTTCTTAAAACTTTTCATGTTGAATCAAACGCTGCCAGATTAGCATCAAGGCTGCAGCAGCTCAAGCTTAAACAGAAGAGAGAGTCTTATTCCGCCTGCTTAAGATGACTGTAATGAGTTAATCATTTCGAACGCACGTAGAACATAACATTTGTTTGATAGAGCAGAAAACATTCCAGATCACTCAGTCAAAATATTACAATGGAAAACTAATATAACTCAGACACCAAAAGTACATTTGAAATAAATTTGGCACCAAAAGAAGATTTAAGTCTCTAAACATCCGTTCAGTCAGGGTTGTGTGAGAGGAGAGGATGCTGCTGGAACCATGTTTCTACAAATACCTTTGATTTTAGATTTGTTTTTCAGTCCAGAAAAGCCAAAGTGAGCCGAGCTCATCATTGAACCACAGTGATGCGTCTGCAGTCGAGTCCGTGGTTTAAACTGTGATTTGTCTGAATATGTTGCTGTGTTTAGTTATTTCTACTTTAAAGTTTTAACAATAGCTTTGCTAAAAACAACCCTCTGTTTGTTGTAACTTGTCAGAGACTTTATTGAGCATTTGACACTGAAACAGGAACCTGCTCCTTTTTAAATCTGCACAGATTTTGATGCTAAGCTTTAAATTTCTTTTGCCAATGACTGGTTGTTTTTTCTGTTCTCATTAACTGCTGCTCAGAGGAATCTTTGTCTCTTTCTGTCAGTCTGATTGAACCTTTGTACAGCGTGTATACTGAGAATCCCAATGTGACATCTTCAGAAAACCAAAAAATATTAAATTGGAAATAATATAAAACAAAAGAAACTGCACTGCAGAGACTGGAATCAGTGAATATTTGTTACCTGGTGGTTAAACAATTACAGTGATTCAATTTATGTCAGTTGACTTGTGGATTCAGCGACTCATTGTGGTTATTGCAAAAAAATGATTGTGCTAAATGTTTTTTAAAAAAAAAATATCATCTTGATGATTATTGAATAAATATTGAATAAATATTGATTTTCATTTGGCCTCAAAATTCCACCTGGGTCGTAATAAACCGACTCAAAGCCCAAATCGGAGAAATTTGAATGTGTGTGTGTGTGATACATTTTTAAATGTGGTTATGATCATGTTCAGTCAACCAGCCCCTCCTGCCTGATGTGATGTTTCATGCAGTCTCCACTTTCCTTCTGCAGGAGGAGCTGTCGAAGCAAATCTCCGGCCTGATCCACAGCTTCCAGGATGTCGACGGACGTAAGTTACCAATGTGTGATTTCATAATGTCCTGAGATTTAGTGAGAGCAAGTAAATCAGGGGATGATGCTTGAGATAAAAGCCTTGTACTTTTCATCATGGAGGTGTTGTTGTTGTTGTTGTTGTTGTTGTTGTTGTTGTTGTTGTTGTTGTTGTTGTTGATGATGATGTGTGCTGTTCCCTGCAGAGTTTTTGTACCTGGAGAGCTTCCTGCAGACCTTCAAAAGAGAGTGGACGGGTATCGACAGGCTGCGGATGGACAAGTTCTACCAAGTGAGTGTGAAGAGAATCCTGGAGGAGTTTTACTTTACTAAAGTTGCTTCACTCTGGAATCAGTCTTTGGAGTAAAAATGTATTTTGTGTTTTCTCGTGATCTCTGACCATGAATGCAAATTCCAAGTTTAACGATTTCCATATGATGTCATTAGAATGCTTATGACATCATAGGCTCTTTCAAAATGTTTATGTCATATTATATGAATCAAACTCATGAACCAAGATAGAATAGAACTAATGAAAACCAAAACACATCACATCTTTGATCTGAGGTCCAGATTTAAATACAAAATTAGCCCGTTTTGGCTTTATTTTATGTTCTTCTGTGTCTGCTTGTGTTTAGATGACATGAAAAGTTGAAATGTTTGACTTGTTTTTGTTAAATGAAAAACAGTTTAGTGGAAAAACCATGTCTGTATGTGTCAAAGTGAGGTATGAGGTGGGTTTTTGAAGGTCTGGTCTGAGAATGATTTTGGGTGTTATTTTTAATTCTCTTTCTCTCTCTAACAGCTGGTTCGCTTCATGTTCAGACAAACTTTTGAGATGCTGAAGAGGAAAAACTGGGAGAGCAGGTGATGTATTAAAACATAGTCTACAGAACCTTTTTGCTCGTGTTCGTGTCGTTAACTGTTCGTACTGTGTCTCCTCAGTGTGGTTGCTCGGTTTCTGCAGCTGCTGACAGCTCAGCTCCTGCAGAGCAGCAGCGCAGCGCCCAGCGGGCTGCAGTTCCACATCCTGGACCTTTATATGACTGAACTGGCAGCTGTGGGCACAGAAGAGGTAGAGCACCACCACTGTGTTCAAGACCTTCCTGGAATTAGTGATAAATAACAGACACTTGAGTTTGACATTTGTGTTATTGAGTTAGTGCAGGCAGTTCATGAAGGAGGTTCTGTGGTATGAGTCCATTTTATCCTTTAATCCAGCAGGTTTTTAAGGTTTGAGTGGTCTGATAATGAACTGAATCACTGAATCCTTTCTTTGAAATACAATAGAATGACCGTTTTGCTGTGGTCGATGAGATGAAGTTGAAATGGGTTCATGGTGCTGGTTAAAACGGAGACACATGGACGCTGACGGGGGCTTCATGAATTTAATAGGCTTCAGCTGTTATTTCAATATGGCAGATACATATTTAATTAACTGCATATCTTGTGCTGCCATGTATAGAATTCTTTTTATTATGTGACTTTATTGAGCATCTTGGGAACAAAAATGTCTTTCGGAATGAATTCCCTCATGGGCAGCTGTGTCACTGAGGTCAATGTCCTTCAGTATTTGGATCAAGTAGCTTGTGAAAAATAAGGGGAGCCAAATATAGTAGGTTTGAGAGTTGTATTGAACACAGGGTTAGAACATATCAAAGCTGATGTTGGACTTTGAAAGTGCAGCTTGGTTTAAATAGTCGTAGATGTTGAGCTGTGCAGGCGGCAGGACTCTGGGGACGGATATGTCAGTCCGTCCTCTGGCCTCTGGTCCTCCACTTTGTTCCAGACTAAAAAAACTGAAGCACTATTGGATAGATAGACCATGAAACTTTGTACTGAACTTTGTTCCTCTAGCGCCACCATGAGGTTGATATTCCTTGTCCAGAGTGAAATATCTTGACAGCTTTTGGAGGAGTTGCTCCGTATATTCAAGGTGCAGCCTCACGGAGACTCGTCTCGTTCCGTCATTGTTTTAAGACACTTCGACTGTTGAAGTTTGTTCAATATGATTCTGGTTTAGTAGATTAAAAACTAATTATCAGAATTATTTTTGTAATTTTCTCCTCATCCACTAATCGAGTTCATGCACCAGTTGTTCCAGCATTTCATTATGAGGAAAGACATTAACTCGACAATGATCCATATGTGATGTTCTTTTCTCTCCTCACAGCTCACAGCTGATCAGAACTTGATTTTCATCGAGCCGTTCTGCAAAACAGCAGCCAAAACCAAGGAGTAAGTCCACATCTGCTCAGCTTTCTGCTTGATTTACTGTGATGCCGTCTCTTACGTTAGAAATCTGTAATTAGTTACCAAGCAATTAATGAGAATGAAAAATGCTGCTGTCATGTAGAAAAGTTTTGGTGTCCAGTTTTGTGGATTTGTAGAAACATAATTTACTTAAAACCTGACGTCTGTCTTTGACTGTTTTCCAAAACGTCTGTGGAGTATTTAGTGGATTTGCATTTCAAAGTCACTGTGCAGTTTCTTATTGGTCACAATAGAAACACACCATAGATGCATGTTTTTAATGTAATTCTGTGTGACACTGATTCACCTCAGTCAAACATGGCTGTTTATCCAGGTCTCAACCTGCAAAGATGCTTTGACCCTGAAGCAGCTTGTCTTTGTGTTGGTTCTCGTCCTGCCTCACTGCTTCCCACCCGCTCATTCTGTCATCTGTCGCTTCTTTTGATGTCCGTCTCTCCAGTCGGACTCTCCTCGGAGCCATCTGCAACAGCGTCTTCAGCACTATTATTGACCAGGCTCCCTTCGCTATCGAGGAGTTGATGAAGGAGGTGGAAGCAGCTGAGGCCTCAGACTCAGACTCAGACTCAGGACAGGCTTCTGAAGAGGACGACGACGACCAACTCAAAGAGAAAACAACCAGAAAAGCAGCCGGCAAGAAGAAGACAGGGAAGCAGATTAACGGTACATTGAAACTGCACAGAAACTATAATCTGAACTGGATTTCTGTTAGAACATAATTCGTTTGTTCTATAAAATGTTAAAAATAATCTCCAAGTTCCAGCAAAACTCCAGAGTGGTGTCTTATATTTTCTTACAGAGTTTTACAAACTGCACCTTTTATAGAGGTTAAGGATTTGCATTAATTACTGATTCATGCCCCCAAATGAATAACTCACAAATTACTGATTGTTCTATAATTATAAAGTTGTGTTCTAAAGTAACAAATGGTTGTTCACAAAGAGTTGTGTTGGCGTATTGTGTTGAATCGGGTGAAAACATATTGTGTGCAAAAACCTTTCTGCTCAGAAGTGTCTTATTTTATTTGACAAACGGTGACATTAACTGTAGGACGGCTGTTTGCACAGTACAACACACGCACTGACTCCCAAAGAGCTTCAATGTGCTGCAATGACTTTCTTTGTTTGTTTCCAGGCAATAAATCAAAAGAAGAAGACGAAGAAGAGCAGGAGGATGATGATGGTGAGGATGATGATGAGCTTCTTCACTTGGAAGAGTCCGACACAGAGGCACCATGTGACGATGACGTCGGACCGGTCCTACAGGTGAAGTCTGCAAACAGATCGTTTGAACAAAATGACAATTGCTGCCTGGAGGGAAGAAAATCAGTGTGGAAACTGATTGTGTGTTTCTGAAATTGGCTTGCACTAATGCAAAGTGTTCTGTTTGTAAAATGTGTAAATAGCTTTCAGGAAATTGTCGTGTGATTACTGTGTTATTCATTCTCTGTCTGATTTTCTGTTTGTCTTTTATGGACCAGTCAGCTTTTATCACGACAAAGTTTCTGTCTGTTCTTCAGAAATCATGTGAACCCTGATGTGTTTTTATTCATCAGTGTGATTTAGATGTTGAACACATTAGTTTTCAGAATTATCTTTGTTTCTAATGAGGCGTTTGTGTGTTTTAGTTTGACTATGCGGCTCTGGCAGACAAGCTGTTTGAGTTATCCAGTCGGAGCAGCACGCCGAGCTCCAACAGACAGAGACTCTACAAAATCATCAAAGTGTGAGTGGACGGTCGAACACTGTGCTGTGTCTGTGTGTCTGTACTGTGTCTGTGTGTGTGTGTGTACATGTGTGTCAGTGTGTTTCATTCTGTGTAGTGAACAGGCTTTTTATAGCAGGCTGTTTTAATGAGAGAGTGTCACCATCATTGAAAAGCCAAAACCCCCACAGTATTTTTCTGCTCATGTGAGGAAAGGTTTCAATCATTTCCTTTAATTAAAGGTTAGTTTTGTTTATTACAACCTGGATCTTACTTTTCAGATTTTCTCTAGATCAGTGTGATCTTGTACTCACTGTGTTTTAGCTGCTGTTTCACAGCAGACATTTTGATCAATCAGAGGTGTTACTGACAGAAGTAACGACGGCTCTGCTCTGTTCGCGGCCCGCAGCCTGTACTCTGTGTTCTGATATGAAGGCAGCCGAAGGCTAACAGTAGTTTTATTTAAGAATTTTCTGAGCTCCTTTCATTTTGATCTCCTTTCCTTGATTATAGAAATAGTTTTATTTTCAATCAATAATCAATTAATCGCTTAATCAAATAATCGTTTCAGCTCTAATAAAAATCAAATACATCCATTCGTTGGCTCGAGCAGCAGTGCTGGAAGTCAGATCAGTCAGCATCAAATGTTTCACAGTGCTTTGGTTGAGGTAGTATTTATAGATGAAGATGGAGCTGGGAGGAATCTGAGTTATCGAGAGGAAAGATCACAGCACAGTATTTCCTGCTGCACACCAGCCAATCAGCATCCAGTCACTCCGCCGGGGTGGAAGGCTGTTTAACCCTCTCAGCTGCTGTGTTGGTGATGAACCTTTGTTCCAACTAATGCACCCAAAGAAAGCTGTTCATTTTTGTACGTTGGTATTCTCTGTAGTTTCTCCTGCTCGAATCCAAACTGACTTGTTTTCTTCTCCTCTCTTGTCTCGTGTTGATCGACAGACTGCGCGACCTCAGCGAAGGTAGGAGCTGACGATCACGTCGTCTTTATTCACACTTTGATATTCATGAAAACAGAATAACTGTTCTGGATCTTGGACCTCATCCGTCTCACTTTGTCTCTTCCTGGATTTCCTCTCAGGTGTCTTTCCTCAGGATGAGTATCCAGAGGAGGTCTCCACAGATGAGGATGATGACATGTTCGGCAGCAGGAAGAGGATGAAGAGGGGACGAGGTCGCATGGAGGACGATGAGGAGGCAGCGCCAGCATCCAAGAAAAGCAAAGGTATCTCATATTTACCTCCAGGCTGTGCAGCGTTTTAAAATTTACAGCTGACAAAGGGAGATACAGGATACCACAATAACTGAATACACATGAACAATTAGTAAAATGGAGTTTAAAAAGAAATATGAACAACCATACTTTTGCTTTAACCTGCAATTAGTTGGTAGAAAATGTTTTTATTTTCTAAACCACCAATCAGTTGAAATACATGAAGACAAATAGTGTTGTGCTCATGCAAATGTGATGCACATGTTTGTGTGGAAACAGTCTCCTACTGTCAGACTCTGCACAGTGAAGCTCAAACGTCATTCAACTACAATTATCACAAATAGAAATTACAATCATACCCATTCCTCAGTGTGGTGCTACAGTTTGTCCTCAAGTCTGTTTTTAGCCAAAATGAAACTACATTTTTTCTCCTTCCATTTAATAATGTAAAATGTTTCATCCATGACAAGTAACTGATGTTGAACTGTGTCTTCAGGGAAGAAAAAGGAGGCTTCCACACTTAACAAGCAAAACAAGGACTCTGCTGTAGATGACAGTGAACCAGCTGACCTAACCGCAAATAATGAAAACAAAAAGAAAAAGAAGAGGAAGAAGAAGAAGAAGAAGAATAAAGCGGGGCAGGCTGAAGGTGAGGGAGATGAAAAGACAGAGAGGACTGAACAGGAAGAGACTTTGGCTCAAAGTACAATTAAAGAGACTGAAGTTTCACGGACGCAAAGCTCAGTCTCATCTGTAAAAGTGACAGAGGCAGCTGCTCCGGAGGGTCCGTCAGAAACTCTGCTCCTCGCTGAGGAGCCTGAGCCTTCAGTTACAGTCACTGAAGAAACCAGCCAACCGACTCCCCGCTCAACCCACAACAAGGACCAATCTGACAAGCTGTCAAAGAAAAAGAAAAAGACAGAGACGTCTGAGCTCAAACCTGCAGGTGAGCAGCCGACTCCTGTCAGCACAGAGCCAGAGACGTCCTCTGATGCCGATGTCACAGTCTCAAGGAAGAAGAAGAAAAAGAAGAAGGGTCCGAAGGCCAAGTTACAAACAGATGGGACTGTGGATGCAGAGAGCACAGCAGTAAGTATTGAGGAGTCCGCAGGAAACAACACGACACCTGAGACTGACACCACAACCCCCGGCAAGAAGAAGAAGAAGGGCCTGAACGCCGAGAAGAATCAGGAGGAGGTGGAGGGTGGATCACAGGTTAATGGTGTGAGCACAGAAGACGACGGCTCGACCGAGTCCACGACCTCAGCCAAGAAGAAGAGAAAGAAAAAGAACCTCAAAGCTGAGGGAGCAGCAAAGGTTGAGGCTGATTCAGAGGTTGAGGTAAAACACACTGAAATCACAACAGCTGCTGAGGACGATGCCACCACAGTTCAAAAGAAGACAAAGAAAAAGGGCAAGAAGGAGGATTCAACACTCGAAGCTTCGCCTGCTGCAGATGAAAGCACCGTAACCCCTCTGAAGAAGAAAAGGAAAAACAATCAGAAAGAACCTAAGACCACAGTGGACGAGGAGGCACCGGCAGCAGACACGCCACGCATGGTGGATCCTGGGAAACCGCTGATTCAAACTATGACAACATCAGCGAAGAAGAAGAAAAAGAAGCTGGCAGCAGCCCAGGTGGAGGAGGTCAAAGTTCAAGCCCAGGTGGTCGGCAGTGAAGCTGCAGAGCTCCCACAGGACGAAACTGAGGTTGTCTCTTCGTCCAGGAAACCGGCCAAGAAGAGGAAGATCCCTGTGGTGTTTGAGTTCGAGGCCGATGAGCTGGAGGCGGCTGCATCGATCAACGGCGTCTCAGAAGAAGAGACTGCTGTGAGTATTTGATGAGGTTAAATGGTTCAGATGAGATCAGAATGACTTTAACACAGAGACAGAATTGACTGTTTTCCCGTTTCAGGATACTGGAGAGCCATCCACACCTCTGAGCACGAAAAAGTCCCAAAAGAAGGCGAAGACATCGTCAGGGTCAGAGTCCGCCTTCATCACCTTCCAGAGCAACGCTGCAGCCCCAACACCGCTCTTCTGCAAAACCAAGGGAAGCCTCAGCACGCCGCTGTCCAGCAAGAAGGTAAACGTGATGAAGAGCCGGAACGAAGCGTCACACTCACACTTTTACAGCAAAGCATCTTCAGCTCTATCTGAAAACCTGTAGACGGAAACTAAAACAAAAGCATATTTATTTTTTACAGTACTGATTCTCACTCTTCATTTTATTGGTCACGAGCCACTGCAGCAGATCCAAAATACACCTGTGACATAAGAATATAAAAACAAATCAGCTCTTTGGGAAAGATTCATTCTTCCCGGATATGGATTTCCAGTCTTGCAGTCGACTCTTCATAAAGTGCAGTTGCATATGTAGCTCTGTCGTATTTATTCTGTCATATCCTGTAATCTCGGCCTCTCCTGTTCGTGTCTCAGCTGGAGACCTCTGCTTTGATTTCCTGTCCTCTGTCCACTGCCAACCTGTTTATGAAATTGGGATTGACAGGATGGATTTTATCAAAGTAGCAGAGAAGCAAGAAACGTGCTGAATATTACCGTCATTATGCCGATTGACCCTGAGCAGCAGGGGGCGCCGCCGACTGTGTAAATGCTCCATTCACTCTTTGAAATTCCAGAGAGCTGGTGTCAATCAACAGACTAATCACAGAGCCAACAGTCAACTGAGTGCAGTTCAATCCAGCAACCCAGCAATCAAGAGCAGCTTTTGAAGCTTATTGAAACAGCTGAATTTCTCCCGCTGGGATCACTGAAGGTCTTGTCCTCTCATCACAAAAGGAATGATTCAACTCTGTGGTAACTTTATGCTGTAGTTGGTTTTTGACTTGTTTTAAATTGAAGCTACCACATGTGAAGCTATGGTGCAAAGTTTGGATGTTCAGAGTAAACAGGTGACGAGATGCATCTTCCTGCCTCCACTTCAACGTTAGACTGAAAACTGAAATGGCAGGAAACATAGCAAAGATGAAGACTGCAAGCTGGCGAATAAAATGACTGTTATTAGCACGTTTCTTACGATCCAGGTGCTGCAGAGCTGGTCTGAACAGTCTGTCAGTCTCTCGGCTTCTTCCAGCTCTGTCAGCTCTTCGTGCTGGACGTTCGATGATAAAACTGCTCTGATAGTCGATGAAACACAGGTGAATCAGAAGTATCAGTTGTCAATCTACACAATGTGACTCCTTCCCGCTCCTGGTGTCGACAGGAAATTAAAGGACAAAGTCGAAGCACATCCTTGTTACGTCCTGTGCTCATCACTTCCTTCTGGAAGATCGAACGTCAGACTGAATGGTTGTTTTAGTGACACGCAGCCACACAGGTTGCACGTGTCTGCACTCGTGCTCTCACCCCCTCTCTTCTGTGACGTGAATATGTTTTACTGACACACAGACACTCTGGACCTGCTGCCAAGTCTATTTCTGTCTTGTTCCTTCATTCATTTCTTATTCATCGACCGTTGTTCTGCTGTGGTATTTAATATTTAATATTTAAAGTTTTAATAGTATTTTATCAAGTCAGTCTCCTGAGGACATTTTATGATGTTAGAAAAGAATCGTCCTTTCTTTACTGTCACTGATGGAATACAAATGTAGAATCTACAATGAGCGAAGGAGGAATAGTCATTTGTATTGAAACATTCTGGGGAGAAAAAAATATCCACAGCACAAAATCAAAGTGTTCTGCACATGAGACATTTTGTCCTGTCTATAAATTGATCAGATTCTGTCTCGCTTCATTTCTTTGTGAAAGCTTTGTGAAACGTCGGTGCCTCCTAGAATACATCCAAACTATTGCCTCTTCTTTATTGTGCACGTCTGCTGCTCTCTGACAGGAATAATGTTGCTCTCTCTCTAACCATGTGTGACTTCTGTTCTGTGTTTCCATTCAACAGAAGAGTCAAACTCCCAAATCAGAATCCAAGAAGGTGACGTTCGGTCTCAAGAATAATAAGACAGCTGGTAAGAAATTGGATGCATATTGATAATAAACACTAAAGATGTATTTAAACATTGCAGAATGTGGAAACATGGCTCTTCAGATGGATAAATCTCTGTGCCTTGAGTCGTCAGCATGAAAGAGTCAAACGTGAAGCAGAAAGAGACAAACGAGGTTCAGAGTCCGAATCTACAGGTCACAAGAAGGAGGTTTAAGATCTGGAAGGCTGAGCTGATTGAACCTGCACGTTTTGGCCCAGTTAAAAAAAAGCAGCTGATTATAAAGTCATTACCGGTTGTATGGAGTTTCTCTTCACTCTGTGGCCAGAAGCCTTCGTGTTTTTCCTGCAGGAACAGGCCAAAAGAAAAGTTAAGGAAATGAAATGAAAGTGACAGAATGAACTTTGTTTTTCAGGTCTAAAACGTGGAACTCGTTTTAGTAATAGTAGTACCAGTAAACAGCAGTAGTCCCACCTCCACAGATGCAGACATGGATGTTCTCAATCTTGTTAGTGGCTGAGAAATAAAATCCCACTACAGGTGCATTTAGTAGCAGCTCTGTAGCTTTCAGTCATCACATGGTCTTCATCAGCAGATGGAGTTTGCCCAGTTGTCTGTCACTCCTGAACAGCTCCTCATTAAACCCTGTGGTGAGGTGGTTTTTCTCAGCTGCTGTTTTCAAGCTGAAAAATCAACTTTGAACCTTCATCGTTTGTTGAGACTCTGTAAGATTAAAACCCCAAAATGATAAAACTGGGAAAACAAAGTGAAAGTCTTAACTGTTGTTGTACCTTTGTCATTTTTCCATGTCGCGGTGCAGAGTTCAGGAAGACTGACCGCAGCCTGCTGGTGAGTCCAGACGGGTCGTCTCGAGTTCCCTTTGACCCGAAGCAGAAACCCAAGTGTGGGGTCTTGAAGTCTCCGGCCACGCCGCTCTCAGCCAAGGTCAGAAAGACCCCCAAGGGCGCCAGGAAGACGAGCTCCGGTTCTCCGAAGAGCACGCCGAAACGGCGGCCCACAGCCGCAGACTTCTTCTGACAGACTGTGGATACAGATGTTGACCTCTCTCTCTGTGAACTCTGATTTAAAACACATCCTGTTTTGGAAACATATATAGAAGTATTTTTATGTTTATCTGATATCAGTGTTGCTTTTTGCCTCCTTGAGTGACTCGACATTTTAATAAAGTTGCTCATTCCAGTTTTTCCAGTTGTAACCAATTTCCAGTTTGTGTCTGATTCACTTTTGTCTTTTGAATGTGAAGAAAATATATTTTGGGAAAAAAACACGTCTTTATATTTTTAAGGACAAAACAAATGGCTAACCTGTGGCAGGTATTTGAAAGTAAAGAAAGTTGGACTGAAGGGGACGTGAATATCTACACCATTTTGTAGGGTATCGCCAAAGTCACTGGGCTTCATCCTCTGGGGACCATGAATTTCTTCACCATCCATCCAATAGTTGAAGTTGAAACGTTTCAGTCTGGACTCTCATCTGAGCGACAGACTCCAACCCGGCACTGAGGTGACGACAGGAGTTTGATCTTCTGGTTTTGTGGCACGTTTTGTCTTAAACGCTGAACACAGATGCACTAGAACATGAGTAACTGTTATATAGACTCGCTGCCTTGTGAGAACCAGTAAGATACTGAGATATGTTCCACCTCAGTCCGTCTGGAGCTCTGAGAGAAACATGGTGCAAAGAGTCAAACACATGTTTGCATTTCATTAACCTCTGACAGCTCGATGTTCAGCCTGTGGGAAACTTGTTCTGTGGAACTTTGAAGAAAAGTTGCCAACACTACAAAAAGTTCCATGAATATAAGTTTGTAATATTTGTATCAATAGACGGACTCTTGTCTTTATGGTCAAAAACATCTGCCGAGTGTTTCGTTCTGGACTCAACCTGCTTTGAATTAACGTGTTATAGAACTGAGCCACAGCTGCTGGAAGTGACAGCTGTCGTGTGAAGGTCTGAGACACTCGACGTCACTCTGTCACCAATCTGAGGTGTGTTATTAAGTGTGAAGTCGGTCGGAAGCGGCGGTGACAGATGAGCACATGATTCACTGTGACACAGATCCTCGGGCCCCTGAGGCTGATGTTTGGCGGATCCTCTTTTCCTCACCAGAAACACGGCAGAGGTTTCACATTGCAGAGGTTCTATAGAGTCTGATTTTATTTCAACATCCCGATAATCTCAGACATGTATGATGACTTGAAAGAGAAGCAGGAGTCATCACAGTCTTCATCAGCAGATGAAGATAAGCTCTGTAGACGTCAGGGTCCACTTACTCGCTTGAAGATCCAGATGACATAGCACTACCGCAGCACATATTGAGCTTCAGCCTCGGCTCAATGATCATTTCTACTCAAACATCCTTTTTGGCAGCTGAGTCATGGTCAGTAGTTTTCTGCAGGTTCCACAGTTTGACCGTCCTGGAGTCTGTCCTGACTGGAAAAGCGAGACGTCGGCGTCTGGCTCGATGGTACAAAATGTGTTAATTACAAAAATCTGACTTTTGCCAGGTGTGGACAAGCTGACGTCGTGTCACAGTGTGGAAAAGGACTGAAGCTCTTTCCTCAGGTGAACAGTGACAGTGAACCATGTTGCTTTGCTCTGCAGTGTAGCCAGGTTCGACTGAGCCAGAGTGAGTGAACAGGTGTGTGTGTGTGTGTGTGTGTGTGTGAGATAAGATCAGTAAGTAACACCACTCCTGGCCTATGAACTTCATCATAGTCTGAGAGAGTTGGAAGCCGTTTTCAGTCGGGCCTGTCTCACTGGATGTCTCGCTTCCCGAGCTGCCACCAATCTGAGGTGTGTTATTAAGTGTAACGTCAGCGGGAGGCCGGGATGACGGTGGGATGTAACCACGAAAACATGATCCGCTCTGTGCAGACACACAAACCCCTGCAGCCTCTTTTCACCCTCATCTCTCGACGTGCACCACGTCGCTCTGCTGTTTCTAATCGCCGTGAAGCAGAAAAGTGAACGGCCCCGAGCTGAATTTAAGAGAGAGGGTTCTTCCTCTGGTGAAGGTCAAACTTGATGAGCAGGCTGGAAACTGTGATGTCCTCCAGTGACGGCCTGGAAATTGGACTCACTCACTGAGCAATCCAAGCCCTCTGAGCCAAAGGAAGGTTTTTACCACCACTTTGGCAAAATGTTTTTTAGATCTTCAAAGCCACAGTCGATGATCAAGCTCAAGTGTTCTGCAACATAATGTCTCTCAAAGGGTGGTTTTTAATGTAAAGATGCATCAATCGATATTTTTCTATCATCAATGATTCAAATTATCTGTAAAACTATGTGTAATGTGCAAAGAGTCTCTTCTGAGCCGACGGGAACAAAAAACAAGTAATATAAATGATATTTTCTTCATTTATATAAATTCATCATCTAGCAGATAATAAATTATGATCACAGACGTTGGCATTGGGTCGAGGTCTGAGAAAAGTCGAATCTCTCTGAAGCTGCAGGATCCACTGAGCCGAACCATGAACACACAGCACAGACACGAAGGCATCAGGACGCCGTCTGAATCTCTCTCATGTGTTTTGTCCTGTCACCAAATCAATTTGTTGTAGAGGTTCAACACAGACGCAGCTGGAAACCACGACATCCAGCTGGACATCAATCAGCTGGAGTGGACTCTCAAATCAACAACAACAACAACAACAACAACAACAACGGCTTAACATTGAGATTCAGAGAACCGGGCTCATAAAGACATTTAGTCCAACCTTTGTTCTCTCTCACACAGAAAACCTGAAAACATAAGAACAAAAATTAAATGTCAAATAAAGACTTTGTGTTGCTTTTGACACACACACACACACACACACACACACACATTCATGCATAATTTTATACGTTTCCTCAGATTTCACACACGTTTCAATGATTTTCTCAGGTTTAACATCTTCATCTTCATCTTTAAAATAATGACGGTCATGAAGGTCTGTCAACGGTGGTGAAGGAAGTACTCAGATCCTTGACTGAAGTAAAAGTACTGATATCACACTGTAAAGTAAAATCCTGCGTGAAGGGCGTCGTCTCTTTCCAGCCATTAGCTCAAAGTCTTCAGTCATTGCACATGTGAACAGCAGTTTTCTTCCTTCTTCAAATGTTCATGGAAACTAAACACGCAGCCTAAGTTCAGATTTTCTTTGCTTTGGGGAGGTTTAACATTCAGCACTCGTTTATTTGTGAGAAACTTGATGTTTTCTCAGCTTGAACTCAGTGAATTCAAGTTGACCTGCAGTGGAACGACACAATGGCTCATGATGAAAACCAACCTGAAAATCAAAGCTCCTCTGATTATGTAGATCTGTGCTCTACAGTGGCAGCTGTTGAAGATGCTGTTAATAAAAAACACGGCTCCATTGTAGCTTCACAAGAGTCATTTCAGCGCTTCAGACCTCCAGATTCACCACATAGATGTCGTTCGCCCGCTCTCCTTCACTCCTACGGTGGAGAAATGAAAAGTCGTGAGTGAACGTAATGAGCCGAAGCCAGGACGCATGGAGGCGACGGACTCTCCAGGCGGACGGAGGATGTGAGCTGAGCAGGACTGACGTCACAGAGCTCCACCCGCCGTCACACAGGCATTCTGCAGTATGAGTAGGGATGAATGTATAATCAGTGTAAGTACTGATTAGAGGTAAAACCTGTCTGACAGTGGAGGTAATTATATGTGTATAACAACATGTGTCACGTGGAGCCGTGCAGATCCTTGTTCAGCCTCACATCAGGTCCCATGTGTTCGCTGTATGTGCTCTGATTGCGCTGTTGTTAGTTTCCAGGGGGCCATAAAGCAAGGTTTCTTACCAGGCCTTTATTTGAAGCAGGCTTTTAGTAAACGCAGCACTTCATCCATGTTTACCTCTTCAGTATAACAAACACTTGCACCAAACTCATTCACTCCTGTTCTTCTCAAAAACTCCTGCAGTTTTTTCACAATAAAGCTCGACGGCTGAAAGTATTTTATAGGATGATGATTTAAATTCTGTTGATTTTTCTATTGAAAATATGCAACGGTGCTTCAGAAAGTTTGGATTTTTTGCGGCACTTAAACTACAACAACTATAGTGACAGTAATAATATCACAGCTGAGGTTACTTCAGTCATCAGGCTCTTACTGATGCTCCAAACAAACAGGAAATGTGGCGTCGATCTGATGAACATACGACATTTAAAATACACACAGACTCACGCAGACTCTCTCTGGCTCAGTGGTTTCCTTTCACTCGCTTCCTTTCTTCATTTTTCTTTTTCATTTGTCGTCAACATGTCGCTCCAAACTGTCGTCTTTTCAGGTGAGACAACCTTCAGCTTGTTTGGAAAGTCTCAGCCCTCAGGATGTGATTGCAGTCTGATCCCAACGTCTTCGTTAGTCACACTGATGTCGGCACAATTACAACCTTTTCAGGCTCACTGACGCGACCTGCCGGGAGCTTCTGTCAGCTTTGATCGTTTCCACAAGACTTCAGCAACGTTCTGACTAAAACTGCATCAGTGTTGATTTCCAATATGTTCTGTCTCATAACGTCCAGGTTTGCAGTCTTATATCGAGCAGTTTCCAGTTTCTGGTCGTGACTAATATCGTTGTTAATGTTCGTCTGTTTGCAGGACGTCCAGCAGCTGACGGTCGGGGTGAGATGAGTCTTTCAGGGTGTCGACCGCTCGGCTGAGGCTTCGAGAGGCCGGAGAGCAGCCGCTGTGTGTGTGAGAGACTCTGAGGACAGAACCGATCATGTCCGTCCTCCCGAGACGTGCTGCTCTCTTTTCATGCCGTTCAGCCTGAATCTGCGGCACCTTCATTCTCATCAGCAGGTACACGATCCTCCTCCTCCTCCTCCTCCTCCTCCTCCTCCTCACATGCAAGTCAAACTGTGATACACACCAGCCCATCGTTCTTTTGCCTCCTCTCGTCTCAAAAATGTGTTTTCTCTATAAATTCTCTTCAATTCACTATTTTCACTTACACAAAAACTTTTTCCTCTGACCTTCATTTTCTTTCCTTTATTGCTCTTCCCAGTAGATCCAGCATGCATCACTCTTCACTGCTGAGAAAGTGAACTGCCTCTCGTTCCCCGGGTCATTCACCTGCACGTTCCCCCCGCTCCAGGTCTGATCAGCGACCGTCCAGACCACGGCGTCTCAGGTCTCGTCTCACGCTGACTGTTGTCTGTCCTCCAACTGTCTCGTGATTGAGCAGATCCCGTAGTTCTCATGTTTGTGTTCAGAGAAAAGTCAACTTCATGAACTGAGACTTCAGTTTTCAGGCGGTGTGTGAAAAATGAGCCGCTTCTGTTGCGGCACATGACGAACTCTCACATTTGAAATCTGCTGGTGCATTTCAACATCCTATAATTACATCATAACATAAATCACATCACATTCTCTCTCTGGATTAACGAGTGCCTTCGACAGACTGTGACCCTGAAAACCCACTCAGGTGTTTCCAATGACTGGTTCCACCTGCAGTCAGGTAAGAGGGAACCTTTGTGAACACGATGGAGGCAGCGATTGTTAACCGACAGTGATGTTTCATGTGTTGCACCAGACTGACATCACCTGTGTGACATCATCCACTCACAGCTGTGGAAAAAGCACATCGTCACCACGAGTTGGCAGCACAACTGGAATCATTATTATTAGACTGGGTGCAGTTACTCTTTAAATGAGAAAGTAGGTCTGATGAAACAAACTCATCATTTAAAGCTGCTGCTCCCACATGTTGATTCCACCTGTTCTGGATGATGGAGCTCCTCTCTCTCTCTCCAACCAGGCAAATGACACGTCCATCTTTCTAATTAGGACATCAGGTAAATACCCGTCCCTTCATTGCGTCCACGTTTCCTGTGTCATTTCCCACGGAAGTCTCCAGGAGAGACGAGTCGAGAAAATGTGTTCCTAGAGAAATGAGACGTCCTTTAATCTGAACCATCTTCTGGATCAGTTTGTTGGACTCACACTTCACTACTGCGTCGTTTGTCAACCCGAACACAACCAAGTCATCGTCTTTCATCATTTTGAGTCACATTTCAGGGACAGATTGGAAACAGCAGGGAAGAAAGTCGTTCTTCAAAAGCAGCTGATGGATCCAACTATTCAACAGCAGCAACAAACGAGGGAAGATGTTTGAGACTCAGGCAAAAATAACAAAAGACAGGAAGCAGATCTGGAAAAGAACTGATGATAAAAACATGAAAGGCTGTGACGATCACAGGAAGCAGAATATTCCATCTCTCTCTCTCTCTCTCCCTCCCTCTCTCTCTCTCTCTCTCTCTCTCAGTCTCTCCCTCCCTCCCTCCCTCCCTCTCTCTCAGTCACTCCCTCCCTCTCTCTCTCTCAGTCTCTCTTTCTCTCTCTCTCTCTCTCTCTCCCTCCCTCTCTCTCTCCCTCTCTCAGTCTCTCTCTCTCTCTCTCTCCCTCCCTCCCTCTCTCTCTCTCTCTCTCTCTCTCTCTCCCTCTCTCAGTCTCTCCCTCTCTCTCTCCCTCTCTCAGTCTCTCTCTCTCTCTCTCTCTCCCTCCCTCCCTCTCTCTCTCAGTCTCTCTCTCTCTCTCTCTCTCTCTCTCTCTCCTCTCTCTCTCTCTCTCTCTCTCTCTCTCTCCCTCCCCCTCTCTCTCCCTCTCTCTCTCTCTCTCCCTCTCCCTCAGTCTCTCTCTCTCTCTCAGTCTCTCCCTCTCTCTCTCTCCCTCTCAGTCTCTCTCTCTCTCTCTCTCCCTCAGTCTCTCTCTCTCCCTCTCTCTCCCTCCCTCTCTCTCAGTCTCCCTCCCTCTCTCTCTCAGTCACTCCCTCCCTCTCTCTCTCTCTGTCTCTCTCTCTCTCTCTCTGTCTCCCTCTCCCTCTCAGTCTCTCTCTCTCCCTCTCTCTCTCCCTCTCTCTCTCTCAGTCTCTTCACCTCCCTCAGCAGCATCAGTCTCCTCTCATGTGGTTGTGTTTGCTTCCTCTCACCGTTGCTCTCGGACTCGAAATGGAAACGTGCAGAACACTTGGCAGATTTTCATTTCAGCAGAGGGAAACAACACGATGAGGTTGTGAGGACGCACAAACCTGAGGTCAGTAGTTTTAGGATCTTTATTAATGACACTAATAGGATCTTTATTCGACACACTGAGAATAGAAGGAGCTTCTTTGGCTTCGTCTCTGGTCTCTGGTGTGTGATTAATATTTCTGTGCTTGCATCATTATGGTAAAGCTTTAATATTCCTTTATATAGAAGAATAAGTGTCGGCCACTCTGCAGACATTAAGTTTGAAGGATATTGTGACGCTTCCTGCTGTTTCTGATCCTCTGTGGTGACATCGCTCTATAATCCGGTACAGTAGTTTAGTTGTGATGATCTACAGGAAATGGATCTACAGGCCTGTTCAGTTCATTGACTTTGTCTGTCCCGTCCAGGATCAGCTGTAAAATGTGTCCAGAGAGTTTGTCCTCTTTGACTGTCCTGCTCGTCGTCTCCGTGGTCTTTCCAGCCGTGAGCTGTGAGTATGAACATCCTGACTCCCACACATTCATCCCAGTCGCCCAGATTCACATGTGACTGTGTGACAAACAGAAAGAAGTGTGAGCCGAGTCCTGCGGAGAATTCAGGTCCAGGAAGGAGACTTTTCTTTCTGAATGAGTCACCTCTCTGGACTCCAGGAGTCTGTTCCCGCAGGACGTATTTATTCTGCGTGATTGTGGCTGTGAGGCTGTTGAACAGATGGAATCACATCAGTCGCTGTTCTGCTCGCCCACGTCACAAACAATCATTCTGCAGACATTTCATTAAAGTGCCAACAGTGTTATGAAGGCTCTTAATTGGCTCTTATGTCACTGATCATCCAAACTGATGGAGGACAGCGGTGGAAAGTAACCAAATACATTTACTTAAGTACTGGACAATTTCGAGGTACTTGTGCTTTACTTGAGTATTCACATTTTCTGTTACTTTATACTTGTACTTCACTACTATAAGAGGAAAAAAGTAAATATGAAATGTAACAGAGTACAAGTACAAACAATGAAATTACTCAGTTACTTTCCTCCGTTGTCCAGCTCCTCCAGTCACAGTTTGAGAATGAAGGAGAGAAATCCCTCTGGAGTGGTTTTCTCTCTGTGTGAAGTCACGTCAGGACCAGAGCTCATTCTGCTCTGTGTGAAATGATTCATCTCCCGGACTTGTTCATTTCTTGTCCGTCATCCATTATCGATCTGCTTTCTCCCAACACGTGAGCAGATTCCAACATGGCGGAAAGCGAGCAGCAGATTGGTTTTGGTTTCATTAAACATGCTCTGAGGCTCCGGAGGCAGAAATCATTTCGCCGGTCGAGTTGATGAGTTGATGATTTTAGTCCAGAGCTGTCGGACCGACGCGGAGAGAAACAGCTGATTCACGAGAGAATCTGAAATCCTGTTTCTGTTCTGTCCTTCAACTCTGCATTTGATCTGTGACAGATAAGAAACTGGTCTATTTTCCTTCTCACACGACCTCCAAATGAACCAGTCATCTCATGACACCTGGATTCTCTGGACAATTGAAGGAATTTTTCATCTTATTCATGTTCAATCACATTTTTGCAAAAGTCTGAACAAAAAAATCACATCGTTTAGCAAAGTTTGTCCACCTGGAAAACACCTGTCCTCCGAAGTGCCACAGCCCAACTGGTCTCACTCACTCCTCACCTGTTCAGACTCACCTGTTCAGACTCACCTGTCGGAGCAGAAAAGAGGCATCAGGTGACCTCGGCTGTGATGGAGGGAAATACAGTGGCATGGAGGAACAGAGAGGAAGAGGAGGAACAGAGAGGAAGAGGAGGAAGGAGAGCCAATATTTCAAATGAAATCTGTTTAGGTTTGACAGTTTAGTGTTTCCTGTTTTATTTTGACAGTTTGTCCTCAGGTGTCTTCACTTCCTGTCTTTAGCATCACTGATTGTTCTCACCTGTGAGCCTAGTCCAGGTGTTTTCAGTCTGTGTTCCCTTCGCTCTGGTCACCAGTTTGTCCTCAGACCTTGAGTCCAGTCTTCCAACTTTTGATTATCGCCTGCTCGTGTTACTCAGCGTTCGGTCCTCACTCCTCACAGGAATATTCTTTTCCTCACAGGAATATTCTTTTCAGTGGCTGTTTGCAATCATCCGTCCTGACAGAATCTTTTATGTTGGAAATGATAGAAAACGGCAGCTTTTCTGAAAAATAAAATGAAAATTAGCTTTTTTTATTTTGTGAAAACTTACAGTCGGAAGGAAAAATCGTGTCCATTGCAGCTTTTTGTGCAGAGTTTGTACCAGTGATGGACTTGAATAAGATCCTGAATCAGAACCTCGTCAGAAAGTTGGAGTCTTCATCATGAACCTCACCAGCCTCAGCTTCCCTCTGTGATTTTCCCTCTGAGCTTCGTCTTCAGATGATAACAGATGCAGAAGTCGAGCGCAGCTGTCTTTTGCCATTTGTCCATCGCCGCACTGCGACTTCCTCTCGTCTTCTCGGTGCTGATGTCTCTGAGCCAGACATCGCTGCTGCTGCCGCTCGACTGTCTCCTGCTGTCGTGTCGGCGTCAGCGTCTCTGCGTGAGCTGCACTCGCTAATTACAATTCAGTGAGAGAACACGGCAATGAAAACTATTCCAAAGGCCTCACGAAGAGCCCTCAGGGAGAAACAGCCAGAAAATGATCATCTGAAATGAAGATGGTGGAAAATACAGAAAGGATGACGGTTGTGATCCAGACACCAAAGTGTCGCCTGTGTTTCTCTTCCTGCGCTAACGAGTCCGGGAAGGAGGCGCCGGCTTCTATTGAGACTAATCAGGCCATTTCAGGTGAGCAAATGTCAGAGCAGCTCAGACGCTCGGGGATTTAGATTTACAGTCTCTGTGCCGCCAGCGTTTTGGTAACCTTTCAGACAAATGTACCCAGAATGCAATTCTTCTGAGACACATTCAGCACAAACAATACAGATGAGTCCGAGAGATGAGAGATTTTTTTTTGTTCGGGTGTTTTATTAGCAGAGCGATCGAAGCGCAGCTCCGACTGTTTCTCTGTCAGTCAGTGTTCGAGATAAATCAGGAACAAACAGAGTCCAGAAAAGTTGGTTGCTTTTATTCATGTTTTACACAGTTTCTTTTAGAATCAGGGTTTGTATAAACTTTCTCCTCCATTTGCCTGAAAGCTGCATTAGAACAAGCGCTTGTGATTGATGAAGTGAGTTTAGCTGCCGTCAGCGTGTTTCTTACAGTATCAACGTTTGCGTTGGCCGGACATGAAAGTGCTTTATGGCCTGTGAGAAAATATCTATCACATCCATCACTTCCTTTTTCCAGAGCTTTCAGCCGTATCACATGACCTTGATCAGTGGATGATCTCGACCTGTTGATAAAGCAGCTCTGCAACTCTCATCCATGTTGGTTTCAACCTGGTTACACCTGCACGAATGCATCAGCCTGTTGGCTGTATAAAGTCCATTCATTGATGCAAACATGTTGGCAAACCGGTTTATTTTCATTGGCATCATTTGGAGTCAGTGTCAGCTCTCTCCTAAAGACGACACCCTGGGAGAGATGGAAGCTCGACTCAATGTGGAACAGCCGATTCAAAAGACTCAGGAGGTCGATGACTGTGAGATCGAGCTTCTCTGGGAGATTTCCAGTAAAACTACTGTTGTGTATAAAATAAAAACAAACATCCAGAGCACAACTGTTTCCCACCACCTGTTGGAAATGTGCACTTTTCCTTAAATTTAAATTACGACAGCAACTGCGACCTTTAAATCCTGTGTGGTTGTTCTCATGGTGAACCATGAAACAAAATTCTAAAATTCTTATAGAAATGTTTCCTGGCTGATTTTGAAAACGTCTTCAGCTCAGAAATCAGAGGCAAAATGTCCTGAGGCACAAACATGGAGGCAATGAGAAAATAAATATTACTAAATATTAAAGTTAGACTAGTTTTAACTGACAGCCGGTGTTGAATTTTCATTTTTCATTACATGTGAGCGCAGGGGAGCGAGGCGCAGCTGGAGCACAGGGCTTCATAGTTGGCACAAGTTGCTCTGCTTTCTGGCAACAGGCTGTTATTGGCAGCTCATTAGCTTGAATTGCACCCAGTCAGGTGGCGATCGCTTCATCACCTCCACACACACACACACACACACACACACTCCAATCAGAGAAACCCCAGCTTGAATAAGACCTGAATGTCAGGCAGCAGCTTGAGGTGCAACACATGGTAATGCTCAGGGAGGCAAACTGATCAGGATGTGAAGCCCCTCGGACCCCTGACGATTTACAGTCAATTTTATTATGAGGATACAGGAATTTAATCTTAATTTAATCTTACTGACACAAAAGAAAAGGAGAGATTCATGTCTACACTGTCTCATGAATTACACTCATGTTCCAAATGCAAAAGCAAAAGCAAGTTGTTCAATCATGTCATTGTCATGGTTTTCTGTAGTGCATCAGTGACTTGATCTGCGAGAACGTCTTGAATAAGCAAACTGACAAGACATGTTTTAAACCAGATAAAAGGTCAAAGGGCACAGTTCGGCTCTGCTGCTCTCGGTCGCAGTCGTTCCTCTGCTCTGCCACGCTGACGCAGACCGGCCAAATATTCTGACACCGATCTTCCTCATTAAACAGAAAACTGCAGCCGTCCACCTGAATTCAAGTCTCTCTTTCACTGGACTCATTTTCTTGGTTAGTTCTTTCCACTGTTCCAACAATCCTCAGCTCTGGTTTGGTCGAAATAAACTCTTCATTCACAGTTCGATGTGAAAACGAGTTTGTCGCTGCTCAGTTCACTTCAGACTCATCTGGCTCTTATGCACAAATGCACATGAACCATAGAATTATGGGATTATGGCTTCACTCCCACTCGTGAACTGAGAAACTCGTTCCTCTTAAAGATTCCTTCATGAATCTAACTGATCAAACTGAACTTTTGCAGCTGTTCGACAGAAGGAAAACACAGATTCACTCCTCATCTCACACTCATCTCCAACTTTGACAAAATCCACATGCATCGAGGTTTGGTTGATGAAGTAGCTGAGTAAACTGACGCGCTCGGTGAACGGGGAAGGTCATGACTTTGTCCGCCGCCCCGCTCTCTCCTCCACCATGATGTCGAGTATCAGGAATACAAAGAAGGTCTGTCAGAGTTCGCCCGAGCCTTCCTGCCTCTCTGCATTCTGCTCAGCTGTTCCTCTGAGTCTCGGTGAAGAATTGACCACAGTATGATGCTATCAGAGCGGAGAGTAGTCCATCGGTCTCCTGTTTGTCTCGGACGCTGACAGAGTTTGGACAGCAGATTTATCATTAGCAGCCGGATGTGGAGCCTCAGCGACGCTGCCTTGATTCAGTCTTCACTGTGGTGTTCGTCTCTGCGCCTGCTGAGCCTAATAGGATTTCAAATCTGCTGACAATGACGAACCACACACAGTGTTCGTTAACCAGCAAGAGAGAAACCTGCTCCGCTTCATGTCCATTTCTCTCTGTGCTGCACGTTCGACTGTATCTTTGCACTGAGCTTGTTCCTGCCTTATAGAAAAGCCAAAATTAGAAAATTCAGTCGAGAAAACGAGTTATAGGGAACGAGGTGCGTTCGTAATTCTCCACTGACTATTCTTCTTTTGTGTCGCAGCTGCAGCATTAATCTGTCAGATGTGACACATTTTACTCTTCAGAGACAAAAACAGCCGCTCAGCTTTGATGAATAATCCCATTTGTTTTTGCTGGTGTTTCAGCCTTGAGGCAGGATCACTGTTTACTTCACTGTTAATGCTTTCAATTTCTTTCTTTCCCAGACAATAAATTCCCAGAATCACTTAAAGCAAACATTTATTTAACTGAAGGACTTGAACGCAGCCACAAACACGGCTCAAAGTACTTTACATAAGCCTCTGATGATTAAATGACATAACAAGATGGCAGAAGAAAAATAATATAGATAAATCATTATAAAAGGAGAAAGAAGTAAGTTATCAACATAACTTCATTTAAAAGTAATAACTTATACAATTAATTTAAACTTCATCATGTTCCTGTGGCGTGAGCTGAAGCGTGATGGCTGGAGGGTCGTGTGTCAAAGAGGCAGAGGAGGAGGTCAACCAACGCGGTCAATGCACAAATGACACATTCCTTCATATCCACACATTCAGTTCACTGTATTTATCGACCGTATCGATGATCAGGTTTCCAAAATGTCAAACTATTCCTTTAAGCTCAGGTTCTGTCAGGCAGAGATACGTCTCCTCTCCTGTCGTTTCAATATGAGCACAGTATCTTCCATCATCTGCACCGAGTGGTTACAGGAAACTCTGATTCCACAGTAAACATCCGTCTCAAAATGAACCACGTTCTTGTCGCGTGCACTAATGGGACGATCACACAGAGAGCGAGTGATGCCGGAGCTCCTTCCGCTGGAGATGCATTTCTGTCCTCACGCTGTTTTCTCCTGCCGTGTGTGTGGGCGGCTTCATCAGTGCACATTCCAATGAGACGGTGGTTATTTTCTTCTCTGAGATGCACTTAGTTGTTTTTTTTAAACACACATTTCTCTATACTTTACAGAACTCTCCACACCTTCACTGTGTCCAACAGGGACGTCTGATCATGTGGTCAGGACGTTTCCTGCTTTCAAACAGGCCGTCGAGGAATGAAGGTCCTGGATGTCGGAGTTTATCCATTTTCATTTTTGTATTTTTTTTATGTTGCTGTTTACTGTAATTTTGTGTTTTGTTTCAGTTTGGAACCAAAATTGAGCCACTTTTGAAAAACTATTTCAACATGTACTAAATGGAGCGTAAATAGTGTTGATGTTAGAACAGTTCATGAATTTTGGAAGACGTGGTCGGTGTCAAGTGATTCAGTTTAATCCACATTGTGTCGTGTTGACTGTGTGAAGAGTGTTGAGAGTGTGAAGGAAACTGGCCATTGACTGAATGTGTGTGTGTGTGTGTCTCATGTCTGAGTCAAACGTGTGTAATCGGAGGTTCCAGGTGGAAGTAACGACACGCGGGGGTTAGTGACCTTTCAATGTGCAACCAATGAGCTGACAGCTGTCTGTCACCTGACCTAAAAGTGACTCTATGGTTGTCGGATTCTTTCACTTCCTGGTGTCTTCTTTTTATCGTCTTCATTAGGTTTTCCTTCGACCTGATGTACCTTCATGTTGTAAACATACGCTGTGTGCGTTACCTCAATGTCTCAACGTCTCAAGCGTCTGAATTTGATCATTTCCACCTGTGCTTTTTCTACAGTGACACGTCAAAATGTCGTCTGTGAGTCTGACTGGACCATCAGCACCAACAACATCACTGAAATACAAACCTGCCACCCTCTGCTGTCACAACACATTCATTAGTCTTAATCTGTGTTACTGTGTCCGTCGGTGTCCCCAACATTTGACTTCAGCTGCTGCGTTACTTCCCGTCTCGCTGCTGCGTCAGTGATGAGCGAGGACGTGTCCGTCTGCCGGGTTCAGGTTCTGCCGCGCCCGAAGGAGACTAGACAGACAGACTCACACTAAGTGGTCGAGGTGTGAAGGTTTGAACGGTGGTTTTCAGAACTATTACTGAGCCAGCTCGTCTGAAGTCGGAGAAACGTTTACGCAGCTTTCCTGCAGTGTAATTCCACCATAATTGCAGCTGGTGGCCAGACGGCTTCGCCGCCCCAACGCTGAACAGTCTCACTGCCTTTTCATCTTCTTTCCTTGAAGCACCTCCTGCTGCTTCCTGCTGCCGGAGGACGAGAGCTGACAACAATGTCGGCACACAGAAACAGTTAATGACAAGCAACGAACAGTCAAATATTAAAGAGGCAAACCTCCAAATTTCAAGCTCGGAGACGACGATGATTGTCTCAGTTTGGGCTTTTGTATTAGTAGCATTTATAAGAGAGAGTCTGACTCATAAAGTGGGAGAGTTGAGTTTGAAAGACATGATCGTCGACCAGACGAGTCAAACACGCCTTCATATTGTAATGTGGGAAATAGGATCCTGTCTGTTTGCATTTTGAGCATCGTGGGAAGTTAAAGTCGGGTCAGCTCAGACGCTGCTCTGACAGGTTTGACCGTTCTTTCTCTCATGACCCCAACATTCTAAAAGAGCAATAACGTACAGCAGCCTGTTCTTGAGTCACCACATTTTCAGAAACATAGCAGAAGTAATTGTTGCAAAGGAATATATGAATTCATATGAAACAAAATTCCCATGAATGCTGAATATTGTAAAAGCTTTTATCTGCTTCATGCCGCTGCTTCAGGAATGAATTCCCTGCAGCTCAACGTCCCTGGAAACACGAGACCAGTGGGGTTTTCTCACCAAGGCGTCTTTCTTTAAATGAACTGAAGAACAGTTTTAAAATGTTCAGAACACGAACTGGCTCAAACAAACGTTCGTCTCCAGGTGATTCAGCTGGAAATGTTCGTGTGCCGCTGTTGTTCAAATATGCACAGTTGACATTTAAACTTATAATGAGATGTGAGACAAAGTTGGACAAGTTTGGCTCAACTTGTTGCCGTGTTGAATTTATTTCTATCGTCCTGGGACTAATTAAAAGGCAGCAGAGCTTTTGGTAGAGTTGCTTCAGAGTCCTTCAGTTGCTGTCTGGCATATTGAGCATTGGCACCAGATGACAGTGTTTTTATTACTTCATTCTGTGAGTGCAAACCTCGACCAGTCTGATCTTTTCATAGCAAAATAAATTAGTATTTCACTGAACATAAGTAACCTTCAGAAATGAACATTATGCAGGTGCGGACATCAGTCTTTGACTGCTCGACTGTCTTTATCTGAGGTGCAGATATTGCCGGCAAGAGCAATTTTCAGAATAGTGATTTTTAATTCTGCCGTAGCTTGGATGATGTGGAGGTGAGGTATTCCTGATTTCCACATCCTCAACGTAACTTGTATATTTACATCCTCTGTTGGTCGCTCGATCACAGCTCACAGCACAGTGACGCAGATCTGATCAGCAAACATGATGGATCAGACCTCGATTCTCTGGATCAGTCCTGACTTCCACTCTCACTGCAGCTGATTTTTATTATGCAACTTTCTTCACTAACTTGTTCGACAGAGCATGTTTGCATGCACTCTGGTGTCCTGTTAGTCTCACCTGGATTCATATGAACAAACACGAATGCAACGTGGTGATTGAATGAACCACAGGGTCACAAAATAAGCGCCAGCAAACAGATGTAATTACTGATAGGACAGTGAGCGTCAGCCCTCAGAATAGTTTCAGCTCTATGGTTCAGTGTGAGCTGTGGGTTTGTTTAGAAATATAATGTGTGTGTGTGCAATTTAAAGAGAGTCTATTTTAAAATAGATTTGGAGTCTGAAATGAATTCTAAAAACTTTGATGGTGGTGCACGCCTACTGCATCCCTAATAACGCCCTGATGCCAACAGTCACTTGAGTTCTGACCTTTGACCTCTTCTCTCTGCCGCAGGTCAAGCCACCAGCCAACCTGACGAGAGCCTGCTGATCAAGGCGTCCGGTGGGATCAGCCTGGGAGGCCTCAAGTCTGTCCTGGAGGACACTGTCTCGCCGGCCTTCGGCGCCACCATCATCATCATCATCACGGTCATCGTGTCTGGCAGTGCCTACCTGTGCTTCCTCAAGTACGTCTGCGGCGGCTGCTGCAAACCCATGCAGGTGGCCCCGACCGTGGACGTGGACCCCAACAAGGTGGAGGAGCAGGTGTAGCGAGGCGGAGACACTGAAGACCAGCAGAGACAGACAGAAAGTGACCGAGAGAGAAAGGAGGAAGAACTCACAGGATGGATTCAGTCGGTGAGAAGAGACGCTTTCCATTGGATCTGTGTGATTCTGGTCGGGTCAAAGTACCAGATCAGAAGGCTGAACAGAGCCGATGCATCGGTCAGCAGCTTCCTTTTCCTGAACACAGAGTCAGAGAGAAGCCTGAGGAGCTGCTGTTTGTTGGCAGCAGACTCTTTTCCTGTGAATGTTCCCTGCTGAACCAGCCTGCAGACCCGTGTTAGTCTCTGTCTATGCTCAGATCAACGTGACTGAAAGGCCACGTGCTGTTGTTTGATCAGAGGATTTCTGTCTTGATACCCGAGGAACAATTTGGCCTGACAAACATATGGAGCCTGTTTGATAGCAGTCAGGATGTCTGAGACGAGGTCGGGGTTACGGCAGGACGATGGCTGAACAGGGGCCGAACCTCAGGAGCCGCTCCATCGTCGAGCATCAAGTGTCAACGCAGCGCAGTCTGAATATTCTGAATGTGCTCATCCAGCGTGTTGCTGATTTATTTGTGCTGAAACCTGAGTATCATAAATTCTCATATAAAAGCTGGTGTTCAAATTATGACCATGTAACAGCCAGTGGGCAGCATGAACAAATAAAGGCCGGTCACTGATGAACGGGTAAACACATCGAGGAGGGGTGGAAATATTATCATCGTAACTGCTGACATAAATTCAGCATAATGTTCATTTCCACTGCCACCAACAACAAAGATGGTCTCAGGCCTTTGGAAGAGACGGGTCTTTATTCCTCATATCCTCGACACAACACTTCCTCCATAAATTCAGTCTATTGTTGTTAACCAAACATGGCGGCACCTGTTCCATCCTCCACCTCCAGCCTTCCTCTCACAGTCACATGCTTTGATTTGAGTTTTTGGTTTGTGACATCATCTGGGATTAAAGTGTTCTGTTAGGACTAAATTAGCCTTTGTGTGATTGAGCCTTGTTGGTAAATGCGTCTGGATCAGGGAAGGTTTTTGCAGCCTTTGCTTCCCTCTGTTCTTTTATCATTTGTGTTCGAGACTGGGCCTTTGAGTGGTTCCCTGATGTGAACTGAGGTGATCTAATTCGGGTGGAAACAATCATGTGTAGAGATTTCAGCTCGGGAACATTTCCACGGCCACGAGAGGGTCGACAGGGGCAGCGAAGAGGATGATTGCAGAGAATTATGAGGTTGAAATTCCAGAGGAGAGTCCTTTGATTGAGGCTTGAGTTCTTTGTATGGAGTCTGCCTGTAGCTCATTTTCTGTGCTGGTCTGATGCAGGGACTTTGAATTTTTGAGCAGCTGAGGGAATTATAGAGCTGCGGGTCGAGAGGCGGAGGTATGAAAAACAGGTGGACGCCGAAACAGAACAGAAATAAAAACATGCATCATTTGTGTGTCGCTTAGAGTTGATGATATTTGTGAGTGTACGGAGGTCAGAGACTCTCAGATTGATTGTACATTATACTAAGTTTATGAAGACAACATGTAACACTGAGGAAGTGCTGACTTTGCATTAACTGGGGATCAGTAGAAATTGGCACTAAAATATAAAAGCCTGTCACTAATATGTCCAGTCTCAAATAAAGGCCTGGTGTTTGATAAGCTGTCATGAAGATATCATGATTATATCAGACATCAGATTCAACAAACCACCATCAGTGCAGTTTTACTAAAGCTTGAGCAGAAGAATCAGTTAACAGAACAATGAATTCCTGCTTCTTTCCCGAACGCACCAGAGAGATTTTTGTTCATGCTTCGTCTCATTTGGTGAAGAAACTTGGTTGCAGATTGTCCCGTGAGCTGTGGTGCCTTTCGGTGCTGTGGGAACCTGCAGTTTCCAAGACTCGACCGATGATTGCTCGTGCTCTGTTTACAACCTACCTTATGAATGCAATGCTGTCGGGCGTCCACGTGCAAGTGGTGAACGTCCGACGTTAAATTTACAAAAACAAAGAACTGACCTCTGGACGCTGAGCCGATCTCGTATGTGACGCCTCGACTCAGAGCTCGTATTTACTGAATGTTAATGTGAATGTGTGTCTCGAACCCTGTTGTCTCTTCTACTCGGCTGTGTGTTACAGGCTGTGGTGGCCACGTTGTTTTGTGAATAAAGGGCCACAAAAAAATCTAAAAATAAAAAATCTAATTTACAGTCGTCTCTGTGTTTACATGCATTCAGGAACATTTTGTGTCAAAGCAATGAAACAATGAAGCAGCCTTTGTCTTATTTCTGCAGCCACATATCGACGAGAAAGAACCTTCGATGTCCTTCAGTCAGTTCTTGTTGTCATACGAGCAGGTTTCTCACTGCGTTTTTGAGTCCAGCTATGAGTGAGAAAAGCAGCTCTTAATTACGTGTCAATCACATGAAACTCGATCTAATCAGGACGGAGAATTTAATGAGAAATGATAAGAGCTGTGGGGAAATTATGCAGCAGCAGTAACTAATATCCTGTGAGGTCAATGATATGCAATATAATCACACAACTGCAATGGAACAGGGAGGAAAAGAATTATAAGAAAATATCCAAATCTTGAATGAATTAAGACACTCACTGCAAATAGTAATAGATGAAAAAAAAAGTGATGAAGGGAACTGAAAGCGGCCTTCACCGAGCACAGCATGAAACACATGCATGTCCAAGATCACCCTGTGTGAGCTTCCTGCTAAAAGCTGAAAAGCTGAAAAGCTAAATATGTTTCCACTCCTGAACAGATCTCTCTATTCAGAGTTCATACACATGCACTGATTAAAACCTATTCTTGTTTCTCTGTGTGAGTGTGACTGTGACTCCCAGCAGCCTCTCTGCTCTGGTTTCCAGCTCGGTGGAGGAAACCCGACTGTGTCATTCTGCTTCTGACTCATGCAAAGAAAGTTACTGATGCACAACCAACAATTTTCAGCAGCCAGAAAGACACAAAAGATCCAGAGGAAGAAGGATGAAAGCCTTCAGAGGAAGCTCTTTAATGAAGCCTGGTCTGTGTGTGTGTGTGTGTGTGTGTGTGTGTTGGGAGGCAGGGATCATGAAGCCGTGGAACAAATGCAGGAAGAAACATGTCTTATAAGAAGCAGTAAATAAGCGTGGGGGTCCTTAAAAGGCAGAAGACTTTAGCAAACAGTACAGACAGTCTGTCCTGTTTGTGGAGTGAGTTACATCAAGATGTTTGAGCCTCGTTAAAGTGAAGGCAAATGGAGATGTAAGATTTAAACATTGCTAATGTTGCATTTTAATGTGCTGAAATGGACTCAGACAACTGACACGACACTCAACCCGATGACGAGACTCAACCCGATGTTCTTTCACAAGTCTGGAAAACTCACCACTGTAAAAAGACTGAAAATAGAAAGAAAAAAAAGCATGAATGACCTGGTCCAGAGTCTAACATGTATTCAGATGAGCACATCTGCAGCCTTTAGCTTCCATGTGCACTCGAGAATCACAATGCCTGTCCTGACCGACAGAGAACTGGCAGCTGCCTCATTCATGCTTCAGTATCGCTGCACTCGAATCCAATCATCCAAATCGTCAGCGGCTCATTCACAAGCTGCTCGACCTGAATAACATCCAATCAGATTCTTTCAGCTGCACAAACTGGTCTTTACAACATTTCTCAACATTTCTGCTGCAGCAGTGAGAAAAGTCTGGAATAAATAAAACTGCTGATTCAGCTCCATTCACCACCTCGCCGTCCTCCAGATGTCTCAGTCTGACACTGTAATTACTGTATTTAGAAGTGAACACAGAGCGAAGGCAATGAGGCGTATTTCCAGCTGAGCCTAATAGATGAATAATGCACAGTGCAAGAAGACACTTCAGTGATGAGGACGTTTTGTCAGCATCTTATGTTTGATGAGAGAAATCTGAAATACATCAAATCAACCAGTAGAGCAGTGATGGTTAGAACCAGGCAAGATAATAGAATCATCTGCATAAAATTATGCACTAAAATGTGAAGTGACAGAGATGATACTGGTTCATATATCAGTATTAGTATAGTATATAGCAGAGGACCTTGAATAGATCCCTGAGGGACTCTGAAGGAACACTTTCATACAAATCTGAATTATTAGAAAAGGTTTTGGAAGTTGTTCTGCATCATGAGTATTTTGGCACCTCTGTCCGATGGTTCCTTCTTCTGAAGTTACTGCCAATCTGCAAAACCTTTTTAATCCACCATCAAAATCCTTCTGAATGTCACATCAGCTGCAGCTGCATGAAAATATCTCCAGAAACAAAGCATCAGAAACATTCACATGTAGTGATCCAAAATGACCAAAGGTTTGGATAAAAAAGGCCGTTTGCCTGAGGAAGATCGTGGAGCCTTTAATCTTGTTTGTATCTGAAAACGTGTTTTAAGTATTAATTTCATCTCAGACAAAACAAAGTCGAATAAGTCAGAATGATAGAAATTGAATGGATTTGAGTAACATTCTGATGACAAACTGAAATGAATCTGTTCAGGAGTGAATTCCTTCTTTAAGGAGACAGAACATGTTCACGCCGGGGAAAAGCAGAGTCTGTATCAGAGTGTGGAAGTTTTTCAGACGATCCTCAGGAGAAACATGTTTGTTTCAACATCAGTAAAATCGGAGAGCTGCTTTTTCTTTGCAACACTGCTGCATAATTTATGTCTTCTATCACGACTGATCTATCTTATTGTTTTTCCTGTTTTCGTCTCTTTTCTACGACCCAGTCAATGAATTTTTAAACAATTTCATGATGATCCCTCTTCCTCCTGTTGCTCCTTCAGAAGGAGGCTCCTTGAACTCAATGACAAAACATCCTCCACAGATACTTCATGACGGTCAAAATACCCCTGGACGTCCACGGGGTGTGTCACATGGTTGCGTCGCAGCTGGACGATCCACTGACTGTGTGTCGGGGAGACGAACCCTGCTCCCGCGGAGGGTTCACACAGGGTTGGATGAGAGAGGATGGAAGCAGGTCAGAGAGGGTTAATGGATGTGAACAGAGATGAGTCAACAGCTGACCTGAGTTAACTATTTAACTTTATGGAGTATCTGCATCTACAGACCTTCAGGGCTGATGTTCCTTTGCAGAGAAGCGAGCTGGTAAAGTTATTTGATTGGATTTGAGTGTTTATACAACATTAATCTGTTATGTTAAACTCTGCCTCCTTCCAGTTGTCTGACACCTGCAGGACCTTTATGGTATGTGTTCAAAAAATGAACAAAATCACTATAAAGCTATCGGGGAATTATGAGAGAGAAGCAAATAGGCTTCATCCTCTGGGGTAAAAAACTGCTGGTTTAAATACAGACAGGTGACTGGGACAGGTGAGCAGGTGCATGCAGAGGTCAGGTGATGCAGAGGTCAGGTGACTGGGAGGTGAGGTGCAGGGTCAGGTGACTGGGAGAGGTCAGGTGATGCAGAGGTCATGTGATGCAGAGGTCAGGTGATGCAGAGGTCAGGTGATGCAGAGGTCATGTGATGCAGAGGTCAGGTGACTGGGACAGGTGAGCAGGTGCATGCAGAGGTCAGGTGATGCAGAGGTCAGGTGACTGGGACAGGTGAGCAGGTGCATGCAGGGTCAGGTGATGCAGAGGTCAGGTGATGCAGAGGTCAGGTGACTGGGACAGGTGAGCAGGTGCATGCAGAGGTCAGGTGATGCAGAGGTCATGTGATGCAGAGGTCAGGTGACTGGGACAGGTGAGCAGGTGCATGCAGAGGTCAGGTGATGCAGAGGTCAGGTGACTGGGACAGGTGAGCAGGTGCATGCAGAGGTCAGGTGATGCAGAGACAAACCTGAAGTCCAGTGGAGCTGATCTGTGACCAGCAGATCAGGAGCTGTGTGTGTGTCGCTCTCAGTGAAACTTCCCTGATTGAACTAATGCTTAATTAAGTCTGATGCTTTTCGGCATCAATGTGAATGAACATGTCTGAAAAAACAAATGAGAAGATAATTTAACATTTTGTTCTGTAAACGGTAAAACCTTGAAAAATCTTACACTGTCTCTGTCTTATTGTTTCCTCTCCCTCTGTGTGTGTGTGTGTGTGTGTGTGTGTGTGTCCGATGGTGATAGTTAAAGAGGTAATTGTTCCACCTCTCCCAGTATTGCCTGGAGACACCGAGCATCACGGATCTGATCTTTTTCATTTGACACTTTCTGAAATATGAATTCTCACCATCCACTGTGTGTGTGTGTGTGTGTGTGTGTGTGTGTGTGTGTGTGTGTGTGTGTGTGTTTTATAGACGTAGATATGATGGAAATCAAAAGCTTCTATAGTTGTTCCAAACAGCCACACGAGGAGGGAGAGAGACCTTATTTATAGATAATAAATATATGACGGTACATTTCCATTCAGTCTCTCCTGGAAGACGTTCATCGTTTTTCATTGTTATCACATGAATCGTTTTGTGTTTGGATTGGAGACATTTCCCCGACGTGTGGTTCTGAAGAAACGTACTGTCAGTAAACACACCACAACATTTAAGAATTGCAGTTAGACATAACAGTAAATTATTATTTCTGCAGCAGAACGTCACTTATGAAGATGATGATTTCTGAAACGATCCACACGGTCACTTCTGTGCACTTTTCCTTCATGAATCTTAACGAACAGACAATCTCACCTCTTTATTACACTTAATACAATTGAACGTGATTTAGAGCTTCATTCATTCTATGGAGAGACGGAGACATTTTCATTAGTCAAAGCCACCACAAGCACATTAACGCTCAGAATTCATTTCATCTCTTCCATCTCTGTCTGTCTCATCCTTCACTGGACCCGCGTGTCGTCTCATCTGATATTCACTCACCTGATATTTACTCCAGCAGCTGTTGGGTTGGTCACATTCAGCTGGAGAAAAACATCCATCCATTCATTCATCAGATTTCTCACAAATAAAAACAGGAAACAGCTGATGTGAATAACAAATGTATCTATGTCTGAAACATTAACGTGGTCGCTTCGATTACACAAACCAAACTGAAGGTTCATGTTTTTTCATTATTGTGCATGTTCCTGTAAATAAGACTATATTAGCTGCTAGTTGTCTTTGTCCCATGTTGAATCATCCACATTTACAAATATGGGATTAGAGGAGACGAGTCTCAAATGAAGCATGAAAATGTGATGCTACATTAAAGCAAATGAAACACTGACTATTTTTCATTAGCAGCTCGTCTCGACACTGAATCTTTTATTTCAATGTCTGGTGTTTGCTGCGGCTCATCGAGCTCCTGACCTGTTTTCAATGCCAAATTATGGCTCAAGTTTAAAAGTTTATTCCATAAAAGTGAAAACTTTTCTGGAAAAACATTATGTAAACGAATATTTATTCCTGTAACCTTAATTATAGAAGTGCAATTAACACTTGGCTGTATTTAAAACCTTGAACATCTACAGGGTGGCCCAGATTTTCTTTCAATTATATTTGCTTCATTGTGATGTAAAAATTAAATATGCACCACAGATACATGTGTTTAGTTGTCATTTACTCTTTTGTACCTGAGGATTGACGTAACAAGACGGGAAACAGGCCACTGAGAGCACATTCAATAGAAAGGGATGGTCCTGCATTCAGGCTCTTTTTATCCATCTAGATATTGTATTTTACATTAGTACTTATTGATTGTAATTTGAAATGTTTGGCTGCCCAGGCAGATGGAAGGAAGCTTATAGGTAATATATACATGCTGTTTCAAAACCAACACAGAACACAAGGAACATGGTTTGTTTTGTTTTTTACTTGAAGAAGAAGAAGAAGAGGTGTATGAATACATGAATGAATGATTCGGCGCAGCGTCGTCAGCAGAGTCTTTCTTATTCATCCAGACTGATCGGTTCCTCTGTCGGGGAATTGCTGATCAATCCTTCATCCTCTCTGCAGACTCGACCGCTCGCTCCACCGGACGAAAGAAAACCGAGAGCTGGGAGCTGCTGGGAGTTTGATGCAATTCACAGTTTATTTGTGTGGGTGTTAATGGATGTTTGTGTCGGGTGAGACTGTGCAGCGTGGAATCGCTGATGTGTTTGCTGTATTTGAACAGAATCGATTGATTTTAAGCCTCATCCTGGATGTGTGTTTGCTTCTGTGTGTGTTTGTCGGTGTTACAGAGCTTCCACTCTGCCCTCCAGCTCTCAGTTTACTTTCAGGATCCACAGTCTTCCCTCGGCAGCACGTTGACCTCCTCGGCCGGTCGGGGAATCAGGGCCGGCTCTTCAGCGCTCGTCCCGTCGTCCCTTTGTGCTGCACAGAAACAGACAGAGATCATTGAGCTGATTCACGCCCAAAAACATTTTCTCTGTGTGAAAGAGTTTGATCAGGTAATTTCCAAATTTTTCTTATTGTCAACACATTTGATTAAAAGACAAAAACCAAAGATGAATTCAACCTTCACAGAGTCCTTCGTTACCGCAGCTACAACAAACAGTGCAGATATTCAGTCGACAAGGACGACGGTGACGCGTCACCGCTCAAAATTCATTGTTCGTTCAGAAACAGCGAGTCCTTCATTTCAGACAAAAACGGGCTCCTCGTTTCCAGCCAACACCTGTCGCTCTGACCGTCACCTCCAGCTGCTTCATTACAGCGAAACCAACTCTTGTCATGGGATTTATCAACAGGAGTAGATAAAATAATTCCAAAATAACAGACCAGAGCTGTGGATCTGTGGGGGTTTGATTCAGAATCCTGTTTCAGTCTCAGCGCCGCCTTCGCTTCAGCAACTTCTCATTATTCTGTGTTTGAACTGACCGCTTTCTCCCGACCGTCTTAAGTGGAGGACCAAGCTTAAGCTCAGGGGTTTACAGTGTGCATCAGAAGTGTCTGACATACACACGAAGGCTCAGTATGTTGTGGTGAAATGAAAGAAATTATCAGCAGTGCTGCACAGGACTGAAGCAGGACTGAAGCAACAGGACTGAAGCAACAGGACTGAAGCAACAGGACTGAAGCTACAGGACTGAAGCAACAGGACTGAAGCAACAGGACTGAAGCAACAGGACTGAAGCTACAGGACTGAAGCTACAGGACTGAAGCAACAGGACTGAAGCAACAGGACTGAAGCAACAGGACTGTGCAGGGGAGCTGGGTTGAAATCTGTTTTAGCACACACACACACACACAGGTTGGACTACACACATAAACACTCGAGTGTGGATTCTGCAGAGCGGTGCTGTTCTCGGTGTTGACGCTCTTGGTAATGAAGGAAGCGAAGCCGAACACTAAATGACGCCTCCTGGTGAGGAGAGTCCAACAATGCATAAAGTCTGCATGTTAAACTGAAGCCTTCATTATATGAACTGGGCTGACTTGTTGTCAACAGTCTGTCATGCACAGGAAGAGGACAAGACATGATGAAACAGAATGAAGAAGCATGTCGGGGATAGAAGATCTGAGCGCCACAAAACAGCCTGAGCGTTTCACTGATTTGGAGCAACTGCTTCATGTTGTTGTGACTCGGTTCTTAAGCTAAAGGCAGTGACCTCAGCCCGGCGTTGATCTGGACTCTCGGATCATTTGGACAGACCTTTCGCTCGGCTGCATCCTGCGGCGCTCGTCTCCGGCTGCGTCTTTCCTCTCACTGCAGCCTGGACCTTCTGCACCACGTATCTGCAGGCTGGAAGAAGAACACGACCCGGTCAGCAGAGTCCGTATCATCAAACATATCAGCGTTCATCAAAGACAGCGCTCATTACATTGAGCTGCTGTGTCCATGTTCATTTAATGAACAAATCCTCACCTCGCTCACAATTTGTCTCCTGCAAGATTTGCAGGAGTTGCAGCCATCGTCTGTTCTCTCTGGTTTAAACCAGCAAATTCATCATCAAACAGTGTCAGTGAGCCTGATGCAGCCGTATAAAATCATGGAGAGTCTTTTGGTAGTCTTTTGAGTATTTCGCTCAGCGTGCGCTTCATCAGACAGGGTAGGGTGAAATGATTTGAACAGCTTTAAAGCACATTAAAGGGGCATTCCAGCAGTTTTACACACAAAGGTCAGCAGATGAGACTTCTCGGTCCGTGAAAACCAAAAGATCGTCGTGGGCGTAGAGACGACACATGAAAAGTCTGCATTACAAACTGGAGGTGTGGGGTTGAACAAGGGCGACTTTGATTATAGAAATTTTAGGATCCAGTGTTTTTGGTGCTTGACCCTTATATGAACTAAAGGTTCTTTTGTGGCTCCCAACTCAGTCTCAATTTTCAGGAGAAACAAACAGTTTGACTGCTTTATGCATTATTATGTTAAAAACTAAAACTTCAGAAACATGTTTTAAGGTTCCTCTGAAGTTTGAGTTTCCATATTTGGCATTCACAAACTCACAAAACACCAAAACCTTCATTACATTTTTAAATTAAATCTCTGAGTTGAAACTCTTTTAGCTGAAGGTCGTCTAGAATACATACACCCACACACACACACACTCACACACACACACACACACACACACACACACACACACACACACACACACACACACACACACACACACACACACACACACACACACACACACACACACACACACACACACACACACACACACACAAACTGTCATAAAACCTCTGCCTCTCACTGGCAGTAGAGGAGATAGGGGGCGCTGTGCTCTCTGGCAGGAACTTGCTGTGTCACTCTGACAGCCAACAAAACAAACCTCTCTTTCTGTCCATGTTTGTTTTACTCACCAGGCTGGCAACAAACCTCATACGTCACAAACCCATGAATTTAAAACAAATTTAAAGTGTACAATTTAATAATAATACAGTTTAAAAAAGTACTGTTGATCCAACTCAGCGTTGCTTCATCAGTGTTATAATCCTTGATTCAAACATTAGAGAACAGTGAGGACTCACCGTTGATGATCAGTCACACCATGTCCTCTCAGGTTTGCGGCCTCAGCGTCGAATCAGGACCGAAGCTGTTGTTGAACGTCTGCGTTGACTCTCAGCTGTCTGTGTCTGCAACTCGAGCTCTTCCTCAATAACAAGTTCAGCCCTCCTCCGACAGACCGATCCTCCCCTTCTGCTCCGAGACGTGAGCACAGAGTCTGTTTCCTGCTCTGATCGCTTTGACCTGAGCTCCTGTTGTTCATGTGCTCGATGGAAGCTCGCTCAATGTTTGTGGACAGGAGCAACTCTGACCTTTAAAAGTTGAGGGACTGTCTTTTTTTAGGAAATCAGAAGGGTTTTTTTTTATTCTTCTTCAATTGCGTTTGTGTTTTATATCAGATCAAAAATCAAATCCCAGGTATTATCAATAATCCATCAACACACTTGAGTATCAATAACCCCAATATCAACACATGAACAACACATGAAGACTTTAGTGACTCTCAGCCATTATGGATCCTTCACACATCTGTAGCACAAAGTTGCCCTTTGCCATCTAAGAAATATTTGAATAAAACATTTTTCTATTCTAGTCGGAGTCTGAAAAATGACTTGCATCATTCTCCTGCAGTAAAATAACAGGTTTGTAGAATTCGCTCCAAATAGAGGATCTGTCATTGTTGCCGGTGTCACTATGATGTGCTGTCAAACTTTAATGTAATTCATCCACAGAGAGCTCTTCCATCAGCCTCTGAGGTCGTATGTGTGAAACCCGTCGAGGGGTTTGATGTTTAAAAGTGACCAGTCAGTGGGTCACTGCAGCTGGATAATGACGGTACAACGAACAAATCCTGTAACATCCTTAACTCAACGTGCGTCTCAAGAAATGCAGAAAGGTGAAGAATCCCGTCAGGCTTTCACTGCCTTCAGATACACCTCAGAGTAAATTATCAGCATCTTATAGGTCGACAGCTTGAAGCTCTCAGCTGTGGAAGCTGATGGAGGAAATTTGAACATTTTACTGTCACAACACCTGTGTATCTTTAAGACAGTGTTGTTTGGAGTACTTCTCTTTTTGCAGATGATGGAGCAAGAAAAGAGGAAGGAATGTGGATTTTATTGTGAGGAAGTAACAAGAGGATATTGGGAAAGCAGAAGAATGGTCATATGCTGTAAATTGAGATTTTAGATTCTCAGTGAAACAAGAAAGAGAACTGACAGTCATGTATTTAATGCAGAGAGAATGAGATGCGTTAAATGTTGAGGTTTCATGAAAGAATCACATGGGCAGGAAATATTCTGATGTTTGGCTGCAGGTGATTGAGGGGGTGAAAGTCAATGATGTCTATCTACATTAAACTGATCAGATTAAAATCAGATTATGGATGCATGATGTGAAATTCTCTGTCTGCAAATCAAATAGTTCAGGTCCCCTTTCAGAACGGAAAAATGCCTCCGAATCAGAAGGACTGATCTTTATTTTGTGGACACATGCATGTTAATAAAATCTGTGTATGTTAATAAATTCTCAGATAAATGTGCAATAAGATGAAATAAGCCAGGTGCTGCAGAGGAAGATGAAGAGCCATGAGGCGATGAGGAGGAGGAGAGTGGAAGGATTTGTTCCAGGGAGGAAGGCTGTTGTGACAGAGGTGATCTATGGGGTGAACTCTCCATGGAGGAAGTAGGAAGCAGCTTTGGAGGTGTTTAAACGCCTGAAGTGCGGCAATATTGCAGCTGGAATTAGAAGATGTGGAAAATGTGAGTGAGCATGAAATTTCTGACTGCAAGAAAAGGATGATTAAAGAAAAGCAGACCAAAATAATTCAGATGTGGTGAGAAGTGCAGGCTGCTGAGAGGGTCCTCGGGATCGGAGGGGTTGAGCCATCCATCCTCCTCGGCTGTGTGTTCTCAAGAGACGGAGGGCAAGAAACAACGCCTGCAGTTTGGTAATGAATGAGTTAAAGAGGTTTGTGGATGCCTTCAAAGAAAGTCTGCAATTTGGTTAATATGTGCACAAGAGACATTGAAACCAACTCTGAATGTTGTAATATCAGGACGTGTTTGATGAAGGGAGGATGTGCAGTGTTTGTAAGTGCAGGAGAGTAAATGTAATATCAGAAGATAAAAGTGTGGAGCCCTCGTCTCCAGTTTAACATGGAGATATTAGAGGGAATAATGGGTCCAGTGGAGTCCTCAGTGGTGTCGGCAGATTTCAGCGCTCATAATCATTTATGGGGCAGCCAGAGCAAATATAAGAAGATAAGATAAGAAGATTTCCTGGATGAATACTCGCTTGTAATGTTGAATGACGGAAGGTCGACAAGATTTCAGGTTGGCAGTGGGAGTCTGTTCATGCATAGATTTAACTTTTGCATCGGCTGAGATAGCTCGGTGTGGGGAATGGGATATCATGGATCGTTGCATGGAGAGTGATCATTCCTTTGAGTTTTGCAGGTGAAGGAGCAAAGAAATGTGAGAGGGTTTCATTTTCATAAACCGAACTGAGATACGTTTGGGAGATGTTCTAAATGTTGTGTGGTGAGAAGAGCGGCAGAAAAGTCTGTTCACGTCAAGGAGAAGAGGAAAGAGAGGGAAACAGTGCCATGGTGGAATAAGGCTTTTAATGAGGCAGTTCAGGCTCATTACAGAACGTCCAGTTCAGAGTCCTGTTCTTGAATACAGATGCAGAGGCTTTATAGAAGAGGGGAAGAAAGAAAGCTGGGGCAGGCTTTGTGGAACTATAGGTACAGAAACAGCTGCTTGGAGTATGATTCATCCTGTGGCCGGGATCTACAGAGATCTGCCTGTTCATGATTTAATGGAAGGAAATAAAGGAGGTATAAGCAACTGGGAGACTGTTAGTCAGGACGAGTCAGTAATGAGGGTAGAGAGGGAGAACTGAGGAGAAACATTCTGCTCATGAAAGATATGAACTTGAAATAAACACTGATAATAGTGATCACATTTTTTATATACAGGAGCTGACGGGTGCATCAAGGTGAGGGCACCACCCCTGGAAGAGGTGGTGCTGGATGTGAGATGTTATCTGTGGTAAACAGCGTAGAACAAGAGCTAATCCCTGCTGATTGAACCTGCAGCGGCCGCTCTGATTTTGAAACCTGGGAAAGAACAGTCCTGGATCATACAGGCCAATTGTCTTACAGCAGTTATTTGTAAGATAATGGAAAGCGTGGTCACTGACCGGCTTGTGGAGCTGAGAGGGCACTTCTGTCGAGCAATGATGGATTCAGTCCTGGTGCCTGAGAGAGACATTAAAAAGCTCTAGAGAACATGGAGGTGGTGATTGATGTATTCCTACATATAGGGAGGGCCTGTGATATACTGTGGAAAGAGTAGTAAAGTAATTATATTACATGATGCAGGATTTCAGGGCAGGGTAGTGTTCTGTTTAATATAATGGTAAATGATGTTTGATGAGGTGGGAGGTGGCTTTGACAGATGATGGAGCAGTATGGAAGAAGAAAGGCTGAAATGTTGATGTTTGACGAAGCAGATGCACAGAAGCCAAAATATGTGATCTTCAGTACAAAGATGAAAATAGATAGTCAGGAGTTTGTTGTATCTGGAGAACCCACTGAAATAGTTTGACTTGATGCTCCTGGGTGCAGACAGGAATCTAATGCTGGTGATTTATAAGACTATGTTAAGAGAATTCTGGCTGCTGATTGGTTCAGTAGCAAAATCTACACGGGCTAAATTGGATGTTGTTCAGTCCAGGGCTCTGAGGCTGAGACTCCACTGCAATATAAGGGCTAAATTATAGGATAAAGCTCCTCCATCAGTCTCTGCTGGAGGAGCGCTGGGAGTTTAAGAAAGGTGACAGTAGGATTAATGGAGGCAGCTATATAAATTCTGTAAGAAAATACTCAGAGGAACTGGGACTTCATAGAATAAAGGTTGGGCCCTGTGCTGTCCACCTGTCCCTCGATGAAAGCAGACAGAGGTTAATGTGGACAATGAAGGAAGTAGCATGTGAATAACTGATGGCTTAAGAGAGGCCACAAGCAGGAGGGTGGGATTCAGCTCATATGGACCCCATGTGCAAATCTGTCAGAGTGGACGGCCGCCTGAAGGGACGTCAGTGTCCTCTGCAGAATTAGTGCGGGTTTGGGTGAAGTTGTCTCGTGCGTGATTCATTCAACTGGAGAGGCAGGGGTGATGTCAGGATGTTGCAGGTGTGAGTGAAGCTTCAGAGGAGGAGAAGAGGAACTCAGTTTGTTTGGCTGTTGGAGGAGAGCTGTTGGAGAGAGTGAACCTCGAGTGTGTGTGCTACCAGGTGAGGCCACAGGAGGGAGCTGTTCTCAGGTGTTTCTGCTGCCAGGAACATGGACATGTTGCTGCAGCAGGTGGACAAGTCAGAAGATGTGGAAAGGAGGACTGTGATGAGGAAGAGAGCAGAGAAGATGGAGAGTAAACTGAGTGGCTGCACTGTGAGGGAAAGTCACCATGAGGGGGCAGCAAAGAGAGATAAAAAAAAGAAGAAGCTCAGAGCAGAAAAGAGTTTTTGTCCTGAAGCTGTGAAGAGAAACAATGAAATGGAAGCAGAGCAGGAAAGAAATGGAGCTGAATGGGATCAGTTCGTTGTGACAGTGTGAATAGTTTTCACTGTGAAGCCGTTGCAGTCCAGTAGGTGGCGATAATGCGACTCAAATGGATGCGAGCGCCATAAAACTCAACAGAAGTAGAAGAAGAAGAAGAAGCAGAAGAAGAAGAAGAAGACGAGGTGGGAAAGCGCAGGTAATTTCACTTGCAAAACATTTCATATTGGGTTTGAAGTCGGTTTCCTGTGTTGTTAATCTCACGGCTGATCTGTGCTAACTGTTAGCTTAGCTCTCCTGTAAACAGCCGCAGCTTCACCTGCACCGGTGACGCTCTGTTAGCCGCCGTTAGCTCCCTCACATCCAAGTAGCTTTGATCCAGGAAAGATTTGTTCAGGTTTGAACACTGATGATACAAATTAAGGAACATAACCTGTGTATTAAAGCGTCCTGGTGTGGACGAACGAAGGTATTAAAACAGTAAGTTAACGTTATTGTTAGGCTAACGTTAGAGCTAGCTTATTTTAGCTAGTAGCCGGATTGTGGTGTGTGTAGGCAGTGATGCTAAACCCCCGTCATTAAAGTGGCAGTTAAGATATATCATCATTCATATCTGTAGGTCTGGTCAAATATCTAATATTGGTTGGAAAGCATCTGTTTTTGAATTCGGCATATATGTGAAACCAATTTCTATTTCTCTTTTAATGGAGACGGTTTGAACTGGTTCACATTGACTTGACTTGGTGGAAGATATTTGGCAAAATCAGCCAATAATTGATCATGTAACTTTGATCATTAAGAGCTTTTTGTTAGATGGACTTTATGAAAATCAAGAAGAGGCTGAAGGTCATGCTACAAAAGCAAATGACCAAATTCTAGATAGATAGATGTGCTTTATTTGTCCCACACTGGGAAATCCTTGAATGAAAAGTATTCAGTGAAAAGTGTCACAACAGTCAGAATAAGAACGAAACCCCTCTCAAACAGACCTAACGGTGACACCTCAGGTCAAAGGTGGTGTATAAAAGATGTTAATAAGACATGATGATTCTGTACAGAGTCAGTGATCCCAGCCGGAAGCAGAGCAGCCTGTGAAGGACGACAGGTGAAGCAGGTGTTGACACATATCAGGAGGAGGACCGGTTCACCTGTGCAGAGAAGGATCAGCGAGAAGGAAGGAGGTGGACACACAGCACTGCAGATGGCTGGCTTTCTGGATAACTTCCGCTGGCCAGAGTGGGAATGCATCGACTGGGGGGAGAGGAGGAACGCAGTGGCCTCTGTCGTCGCTGGAGTTCTGGTCAGTGTAACTAGAGAGAGAATGATTTGACTGTTTTGTTGTGTGAGTGTATGCAAGGATTGTGACAATAATGGGGTCGAGGTTGAGTCAACTGTTTTCATATACCTTTCAAGTTTAAGCTCAAATTAGGATTTCTTCAGGACTCAATTATAAAAGACTGACCAACTTTAAGCATCTAGACAAAAGTGTACGGGTGCATCAAAACCTGGGAGCAAAGGGAGAGTTACATTTTTTGAAATGAAAGAGGTCAAACAGTCTATAACAGGGGTAGAAGTTGTCCTTTATGATGCTCAGGCCTTCTCTACACGTTTTTCTGTGTAGACGTCCTGGATGTAGAGACCCCAGTGGTCCTTTCAGCTGTCCTCGCTGTTTACTGCAGAGTCTTCGGCTGGACTCAGACCAACTGTAGTCCTGTTCGATCACTCCATTGACACAGCGGGGGTCCTGCCAGAGAGTTGAACCCGGCTCAACAACTCTTCATTCACTGGGTGCACTCCAAAACCTGACAGCAATGCTAGACTGAGCCATGTTGAAACATCAGCTTAGTGTGCAGCAAACTAAATACCATATGCATCAACAGCATACATACAACAACACAGACCAAGAAACAGATATGTCTCTGGCTTTTTTTTTTCCAGAATCCACGTGAAAACACATTTTAGAATGGTCTCTACCAACAATTCAAATCTTTTAAAAGTTTAAATGGCTATAAGGAGTTAAAAGCACAAGGAAAAAAGTAGTTTCAAATATGCCCACAACCTCCCAGAATTTCATTTCTTCAGTGATTTGTTTCATTTAATTTTAGATTATTTTGCCTCATTATGATAATGAACTGAAACCCCTTATTAAATTGCTGCAGCTGACATGTAACACATGCTGAATAATAACTTTAATTTAATCACTGAATGTCTGTTCACATTGGCAAGATGTTTGATGGACTACATATAAAATCTTGTCTTATTCATTGCTGTGAGTTACTCAGAGCGAAATGGCGTTAATGATCATTGAGATCTGGTGAGGGGGAGTGAGCTTACTCAACACAAGTTCTCATTGGGCCCCTGTGGATTATTATTACTGTACTGATTTTACATCGCTCAACTAATCGACACACATTTGAGTGACTGCAGTTCTTCAATGAGTCAGAGCTGTAGACGCATGATAACCTTTCCTTTATCTGTTTCCTGTTTGTCTCAGAAAGATGGCCAGTGTACTTTCACTTCATGTTAATGTGGTACATCCATGCAGCCCACGTTCTCATGTGAAAATTTCTTGCCTTCACATTAGCCTTTCCAGGTTGTTTTAGTAGTTTGTCCACAGTGAAACACCCCAACAACATAAAAACAACAAAAATGCATCACAGTCAATGTCTGGTAAAGACTGGCACCGACAACATGGCTGACCAAATTAGTATTTCATCGTCAAGTTACGTCAACTTTACGTCCGATGTCAACCCTGCAATCTCTTTTCTCAGTTCTTCACCGGCTGGTGGATCATGATTGATGCAGCAGTGACGTATCCATCCCAGAAGCAGATGAACCATGCATTCCACACATGCGGCGTCTTCTCCACCATAGCATTCTTCATGTAAGTGCTGCGTTTGGGCGTTCTTAGAACTTTGAAGCTCATTGACCAGATTAGCGCCGTAAACAGATAAAACCTGAAATTGTGATATGTATTCAGTTTGCTGCTTCAAGCATGCTGTACTGGACAAGACCTGTGGTAAAGCAGCAGGCTATGGAAACTGAAAATAGGCTTGTTCCATTTCTGCTGTTCAGTCGTGTGTTGTGGTGCTGAACAGCAGCTCTGTGTAAAGTGACCTCCTCTGCCTTTGGCTCTCTCCTGCTGTCATTGAAGGGCTGAGCCTCGTTCTCGTCCCACATCTCATACGTGTTCAGTGATTCAAATAGTGAAATGAAAGGGCCTTTTCATTCGGATTATCAGACCCAAGGATGTTCTCATTGTCTGACTGTGTCATTCATGATGAGTAGAAGGAAATGCCATTCTGAGGTGTGCTGCCATTAGTGTCTCGTCCTGCCCAGTTTGAGTTTCATTTCCTCTTTCTGTCCTTGTTCTTGAGGTCACCATGACAGGATTTGAGACGTTTCCCCTTTGGTCATTGGCTTAAGCAACACTGACTCTTGACATTGTGTCACAGCATCTTGTTCCAAAAATAGGAAGTCCTCAAGTTAGCTGACCAGTTTACCAGTGAATCTTCCAGGATGAATTTTCCTGCTTTGTGTAACTGTCAATTGTTTCTTTGTTTTTAGGATCAATGCAGTTTCTAATGGCCAGGTGAGAGGGGACACATACGGAGAGGGCTGCCTTGGAAGGACAGGTGTGTTTCTCTACATGTGTGTCTGTGTCTGTATGTGTGTGTATTTTGTGTTATTCTTTAATGTCCAGGTTTCCCAATGGACATGAAACTGCACAGAAATCTCACACATTGTTAATTATGATATATAACAAGAGTAAATTGTGCTGCAGCAGCTGTAAATTCTTGCATGCAAATTTCTTCTCATCACACATCTGCTGTGCAGCTTAAACCCTCAGACTTCAAGGCAATGGAAGATATGTTAAAAAAAAGTGTGAAGAGAAATAGACTGAGACGTTTCTTTGTAAAGAAAACCAAGCAGAGACGTCGTCTGAGGCTGTGACGTACCTGTGATTTTTCTTTTTGTCGTTAATATTCAGGAGCAGAGGAAGCCAGTTTTTGTTTTATACAGAGGGATGTTCAGGATACTGTAATAGAGGTGAAAGATGTTTGTATTTGCTATTTATTTGTCTATTTTATTGCTTTTCTAATCACTTATGTTTGCATTCGATTTATGATTCACACAAAGAAAGCTTTTGTTGGGCTGTGTTGGTACTGAAATTCTTCTCATTAGGTGGGTAGTTGAGTAGCCGACCACAGAGGCTTCTGAAGCAGCTGTCTTTCAAAAAATAATCTTTTCTTTATGCGGAAGAAGGTCGTATTAAAGGTTGTTTCATAAATTTGTATGATTGAATGTGTGCTCATTAAAAGACAGTTTAAGCGAGGGCTGAATGACTTTACGGTTGAATTGTTTTTTCATAATGAAGATCAGCTTTCAGCCAAACTGTTATTTTGACATAAGTATCGTCCCACAGTTTCACAATCAGTGGGTCACAGCGATCGACAGGTGGAACCACTGGAACCGGAGCCGCTGCTTGAAAAGGAAAGTCAGTCTCACGGCAGAAAAGGCATTTGAGAGTCAGTATAGATGTGGATGTTAGATGTGTGGTGGGCATTTTAGCACGCTAACTGAACCTTAGCAGCTTTGTCAGTGTGATTTTACTTCCATTAGCATTTAGCTAACGTACCGCTGGGCCGCTAATGTTCCTGTAGGATCAGTTTTGTTCTCTCAGTTTGCAGCAGGAGCTTCTGGATCATGAACGGTTGACATTAAAAAAATAAGCTGCCGTGTTCCGAAAACAGAAAACTTTATTTATACAGCACCTTTCAAAGCAAAGTTACCAGGAAAGCATGTCAGTGCAACAAGGCAACTAGAATAATACCCAACAATAATATATGATATGAAAAAAAAAACACATAAGAGGTTTTGAGAAGTAGCGGAGAACTAGCTCTGGAGTCCATTCCAGGAAATCAACTCCAACCACTGAAATCACCTCAGCGTCTTTCTTGGTAAATGGTAAACAAACTTCAGCCGTCACCTCGTTTCACCACTTAAATCCATCGTTCATTCCTTAAATGGACTCGTGTAGATTCAAACGAGCATTGGCGTCACTGCGCCGGCGCTCAGTCCTGAATTGATCGCTGGGCTGATTGTCTCCCATGTCTTTGTGTTTATTTCTGATTTCAACGTCACCTTTTATTTAAGTTAAGTAAGTCACATCCACATCTGCTGACCCAGACCAGTCTCTTTTAATTCTGGTTTTCTTTCAGAGCAAATTAAAATGCTGTCGTTATAGAACAAAAAAAACAACTTTTCATTCATCCAGCTGAACGGAGGAAATTATTCATGAACACAAATGCAATTGCAACACAATACATGACTGTCCAGGTTACGTCATATTCATTCTCAGGGTAATAGAGACCACTGTAGCTTACATAATACAGCATAATACAATCCTCTGTTTCATAATGGAAGCAGTGTTGTACTTCTGAGCAAGCTACATGATTAAAACCCACTTTTGTATGTGAGAGATAAATGTGTGTGTTAGGATTCATCATGCGTGCACTCAGCACAGTTTGCTCTGTTAATTAAGCTTCTGCTCATCAAACCGGCCTCGTCCCTGCCTCAGGTCGGCATCTGATCAGTCAGTGATGACGTCACATTAGATCAACTTTATTGATCCCACAGCGGCAAAATTCACGTTACAGCAGCGTAAGAGTCAAGAAAGATAAATGAGTGAGTGATGAATAAGAATGACAGAAGATAAACATAAAAACTATATACACTTTTCACTTCACAGATATGACCATGATGGATAATTGTACTAAACACATGGAGTACAGTGTTCACTGTGAAGTAAAAAAAATACTGTATATAAACATGATTGCACAGTTTGAATACAAAGTATGAATCGCACAGTATAAACAGAAATAATGTGTAATGTGATATGTCTGTATAATGTGTATATTATACAGTATGTGTAAGTCTGAATAAATATTTTGTGTTTCTAGTGGAAATACTGTTTGTATGTAGTTACATCTGGAGAAAACACTGCGATGGTTCTGTTCATTTTGTGCACCGGCCTCTCGGCCACAGGTGCTGCTGCTCTGCTTTAATTTGATTGGCTAATGATTAAAAAGCTGATCCAGAGGGTGTGCTCAGCTGTCAGGGTGTGCACATTAACCTGTGTGTGTGTGTGTGTGTGTGTGTGTGTGTGTGTGTGTGTGTGTGTGTGTGTCTGTCTGCGTGTGTGCGTCCCTGCATCCCTGCAGGAGCTCGTCTCTGGCTCTTCATTGGCTTCATGATGATGTTCGGCTCCCTCATCGCCTCCATCTGGATCCTGTTTGGAGCCTACGTGGCGCCCAGTGAGTGTCCCTCCACTTCAACACGTCCTTTTCTTACTGTCTCAGCCTCACACAAACACAGCTTATATTGAGCTTAATTAAAACACAGGAGGAAGAGTTAAAGAGAAGTGAGGGAGCACACGATGCTTCTTCCACTGTGGGGCTGAAACCAGCAGCTTCGCAGTCACAGGCAGGTTTTCGCTCCTCCACCAAACCTCTGCACCGTCTGAGCGGCACGGCAGACTATTAGACAGACTACTTCATTCATTCATCCATCCCTGTCCCTTCAGTCGCTCCTCCAGTTAATCCACCTCCTGGTTCTCTGATCCTAAACAGACCTGTGGAAAACCTGCTCAAACCCGATGAACATTAATTTAGAAAAGAAGAGAAACTCAGCCTGAAAGGATTAGAGGATAAATGGACTCGATCCAAAATGCTGCAGTGGGCTGATTAAATATCTATTAAAAAGTAATTTAATAGCAGAATTTTTACAGATAGTGACAGTTTAAAAATGTCACGTCGTCTTCTTGGATTCATAAATCTGAACACACAAACATAATTCACATATTTGTAGATTCAGTGTGATTTACACAACGTCTGTGGACACTGAGAAGAAACATACCAACTTTTAATGGCACCATTTTGACCAAATGTAGTTTAAAAAGATGTTCACTGAATCTATGGTGACATTGTACTTTATGTTTACATGTTCATTTTTCTCTTTTCCACAGTTGATAGTGCAGCTTTTTTTCATTTCACTATCAATATATTAAAGTTTTGTGGCTTTCTTTCCTCAGAATGTCCCGTCAAAATGGTTCTTATATTCCTGGGACACTGACACAGATGCCTTTTTATATGCAAATATAATATGTCTTATGTCGAGTTGCATAAATCTTTTTATTTTCCGTAAAAACTGTCTGAAACATGCAAGTTGATCGATCACTTCTGAGCAGCCTAACTTTCTGAAAATAGTAATAATAACGATCTGTCATTCCGACAACTGAGTCGACATCAAATCGCTGATGAAGAAAAATAAATAAATTTATAGGTTTCGAAGAGCCAACAACACTTATCTACTGTTTGGTTATCGAGTCACTTCCCCCACAGTCACAGACTCTTAGTTATGGCTCCGTCGTGCATGTTGAACAGTTTCATCTGGTCTCTGCCTGAAATGACTCCATTTACAGGCACAAAAACATCTGTTTCAAAATCACCTTATTGACTGTTACTGACTCTGATTTAGGGTTTTTTTTCTGTCTGTTTTTCAGAGCATGAAGTGGCGCCCGGCCTGGCTGTGTTCTTTCAGAATGCCTTCATCTTTTTTAGGTGAGTATAAATGAAACTGGATTTAAATCAAGCTGTAGTCAAACAGCAAAATAGCAGATATCTATAAACTAGAGTTACCCACCAAACATGTTTTATGACTAAACATCCACCCTGAGATAATGATCTCTCTAAGATGGAGATAGCTTGACATTATTTCCAGTAAAGGGTGTGACTCAGATTCTTTTAACAGGAAATTGTCTGTGTCTTGTTGATACATATGCTGAAGGTTTTGGTTTGTAGATTGAAATAGATTTAACTTGATCTCACCAGCACAACAGACGCATGTACTGTACATGATCAGCTTGGATTCTATTCCCCACAGTTTCTGCACTCAACTAACTCACAGACTCAGTTCAGAGAGACATGTTGCTCCACATAAATAAGATAAGCTTTCAGCAAGTCATACAACACACACACACACATGTATAAAATACAGTTCTAACTATGAAGGCAACAATGATCCAACTTTCAAAGAAATGAAAGTTGGCTGTGCCTGTCAGAGCTTGTTCCCCTGAAAAACACTTTTACACTGGCTTCTGTCACAGTTTATGTTCCTGCTTTGCAGCAACAACAGTCCAGACCCGAACAACAGAGATGACACTTAATGATAAGAACATATCAAAGGGTGGATTTCTCCCTTCCGGAGGCTCAGACGATGTTTGTGCTGCAGAGATCATGGTGTCCTGATGTTGTGTTTTCCTCTCTGTCTCTCTGCAGCACTCTGATCTACAAGTTCGGCCGGACTGAAGATTTATGGGGCTAGAGGTTCTGTCTCATTTCTGACACACACACACACACTTTAGTTCTCATTTGTTTTAGATGCTTTTGTAAATGACTCGTTCTGTTCACACTGTATCTGTGCTGTTCTTGAGAAATGACTTTTAAACTGTATTTTAAATGAGGGAACTCCCGTTTGTTATCGAGAGCAGGTTCATTTAGTTTCATTGTATCTCAGATGCATCTCAACTGTTCATTCGTTCGTTCGTGTTCAGTATGTTGAAGGTTACAGTGTAGTTTCACTGTAGTGAATCACAAAGGGAAATCATCATTTGTCTTAAGACGGGCTAATTTATTGATAGTACATTTTGAAGTGGACGTGAGTAAACGCACCACCACAGTGGGAACAAGGCTCCTTCTGTCTTTGCTGAAGCTGCTCGTACTGTTACTTGTATGTCAGAGTTCAGTTCATGCACTGGATTCTATTGTGTTTCAGATGAGGGATAAGAGTCTTTCAGAGGGCTGATTCGTATGAGGGTCAGTTTCCTGTTGACAGATTAGTCACTGTCGTTCTGCCTCAGGATCAAATGTGTTTTTTAAATAGTCTGTTTTGTCCTTGTTTAGTTTTTGTTTCTACCGGAAAATGTCCTGTAAAGTCAGATGTAAGTATTCAGTATACTTTGGATTTTTCGGCAGCCATTTTAAGTATTTAAGTATAGAACAAATCTTGTGAAGCTGTCAGGCAGACTGCTGTGGTATGAAAGGACCTGTAACTACTTTACACTCCTTAATACACATATAGACATGTGCAACAGACCATTTTTTAATCTCTGAAGATGCACTTGTTCCCTAAAGCTTTGACTTGCATGGAGTTAAAATAGGATTAAAGAACCTGAGGAAGTGGGATTCAGGGTGACTTCCCATTTTCCCTACACATTTTTAAACATTTGTCTGACTTGTCAAGAGCTTCAAACGTGAAAAATAAAAATGTTTTATTGGAGAATGCTGGACGATCTGCATCCATTCAGCTGCTGTTGTAGTGTCGTTGGAGCAGTTTTAACCGAACCGACCTGCTGTTTGTCAAGAAGAACTCAGAGCTTTCACTAGATTATCAGCATCTAAATTTACTTCAAGTACAAAAAGTGAAAGTACTCATGCAGAAAGAACCATTTTTGTAATAGTACTTAGTTACGTTTCGTGACTGTCTATGAAAGGGAGATGGTGGCTGAGCCTCTGTTGTAATTTCCTCTGTAAGAACATTGTTTTACTGAAGCCCAGAGCAACATTTGCTCATCACGTGCGTCAGAACTCCAGCTGTCACAAAGTTCTAAGCAGTTTTGAGTAAGTTCACAGTAGTTTTTTTCCCCATATATTCACTTCTGAATTTTATAAGAGGAATAATTTTATTGATCTCAAATGAAACATTTCATTTTAAAGCTGCATTAGAGCCAATTTATTTATTTATTCATTTATTTCTGGCCACTTAAACCCAATGCTGACACATCACTGCTCATTATACAGTCAATGCATTGTTAATATAAAAATATTAATATACCTTAAGATATACCTTTATTCGTCCCACAGTGGGTTTAAAATTATTTTGTAGCAAAAAAGCCACAAATCAAAACCTAAAGTGAGCTCTAGATTTTTATATCCACCATCACTGAAAACAAAACTTTTATTATGCTTAAATGAATTGAACTGCCTTCTCTTGAACTGAGCTGTAAAACAACCTGAATTTTAGATGAGCCTTTTGGTATAAAGTCAGTGTGTCATCTGTTTGTGGAGATTCACGTGTTATCGATTCCCTGTAAAATAATAAGTCTCCCACTAGCGGCTGTGAAACCTTTTGTTAAGCACAGTGTGCTTGTGATTGGTTACACTAACCTGTGAGGAAACAGCTAAAGCCTCACTTGTGCAGCCACTTTCAAAGTCAAAAATTGTAATTGTGAATATTCTCCAAATATCTGTACAACTCTTCTTACAACAATCTATGAACTTGATTGGCCAGTGTGTGAATGAGGTCTCTCCATTAAAAACAAGCTCTGTAAATATGATCTTAAAGCATCGTTTTGTAGAATTAGTTTTAAACGTGAAGCATTGTAATGATTTTACAGTAACAGTGCTGCTGAAATTTTCAATAGCTGTTCTGTAATGTACTTAAAATGTAATTAAAACCACACTGTGTGAATGAAGGCAGCTAGTTTGGATCTCTCTCTTTCTGGTGTCTGCAGCTTAACATTCCTGCACAAACTGTACGGCTCCATCCTTCAATAACGTCTGGCTCATATTTCTATAATCAGTTTTCTGTTCGATAAAGCTGATTCTGACTGACTTCATGCTATGAGAACTGTCTTGTTTTTGAAAGGAAAGGTTCAACCGAAATACACAAAGAAAATCCAATTACTCCTTATATTTACTGGTTTCTATCCCTGCAGAGTGGTTTGCATGAGGAGTCCAGGTTTCTTATTTTAAGTGTCTTCCAGTACGGCAGAGGTGAGTAGACCTTTGTTTGAAAGCGTCCCAGTTACTCTGGATAATCCAGACTCCACCGTCAACACACCTTTTAGAAACCCTGATGGAAATGGTCGACAGTTTGTTGTGTGGATTATCCAGAGCAGACAAATCGAAGAGCGTTAGAGGTTAAACAAGGAAATATGTTGTGATTTAGGTGAACTGACCCTTTAGATTTGTATAAGCAAAGAACTGTTAACTGACTTAAAATGAGCAAACATCCAACATACTGATCATCTGAAAATAGAAAGTTTAGGATCATTACAACATATGCAAAGAAGTTAAAAAAAAAAAAAAACCCCAACCCCAAATGCTTAGTTTTTAGATCAAGGTGAGCAGAGCCAGACAAAAGGAGAACAGAAAGTCCAGAGCAGTTTGACATTTAGTAGAAAATACAGCCGTACAAGTTGATAGTTCACATGAAAAACAGTCCAACAGGTGTGAAATTCTCAATTTCGCTAAATTTTAAAGATACATTTAGGATTTAGAGGCTTTTGAATCCTGATGTAAAAAAGGCTGCAGTCTTCTGTTGGACTGTATGTGTGTGTTTGTAGTTTGCTTTATGGCCTGGTTAATGCTATGACTGTTAAAAGCTGCTGCTGATCTGGTTCGCTAATGCTTATAAAAACACAAACATAGGGATTGATATCAGAAAGTGCAAAGAAATGGAAGTGATAGGTTTTATAATAAGCTCAGGTACGACATAAAAAGATCAAATAGTGTGCCGACAATGATTGTAAGAAATCAGCAGTAGTCTCGGCTCAAAGGAAGAACCTGTGGCGCTCTTCCCTAAAACTAGTGTCAAGTGTGTGTGTGTGTGTGTGTGTGAGATCCTGTGCGACTGCTGTCTGTATGTGGGTTGAAGTGTTTCTAACTATGGCTCTCCATCAGGCCACCAGGCAAAGTGCACTTCACAGCAAATTCATCCTGGAAATCAGGAGTATTTTACCGATGCTCCTGAAAAGGGAGAGGCGGCAAACAAGTGGTCAGAGAAGAGAGGCATCGACTGGAAGGTTGGCAACAGGACACCTGCACCAGAGGAGGGACCAGACAATGGATCTGTTCAAGCCCAAGAGGAGCAACAGATGGACAGTCTGATGTGGGACGAATAAAAGGATCTTAATCTTAAAGAAGGTGCTAAAATGTGACAAAGCATGTTCAGTTTGGTAACAAACTTTTCTGTGAAACCTATTAACTTGTTGGTCTTTTCATTGTTCCCTTTTCTCTCCTGGAGTGAAAGATAAATGTAGATCACGTTACACTTCCTCTTGCCAGTTTTCACTTTAAGTCTCTTATCCTGAGTCTGAATCCATCGCAGCAGAGAGTCTGTGTTCAGGGAGAAGCAGAGCAGATAGAAATGTGGGGATTCACAACAGCAGGTTGCAGAGTTTATCCCACAGGTCGCATCCACAAAGAGCAGGTGTAGTGCAGAAGCAGGTGGAGGGCAGCTACTCTGGGGTAACAGAGGAAAGGACGCAGTAGTGCTCCTCCCTGGGGCTGCTGGTGCAGACGGGATTACGATGCTCAGGAAATGGTTCAAGGAGGAACTGGAAGAGATCAGAACAACAGTCAAGCACTGCAGAGAACTTCGTACCAAAAGATCCTTTTTTTCCATTCTGATATCTATGGTGATGTCAGGTCACATGACCTCCTCATAAATGTCTGTTCCTAACTTGAAATGTGCAGGAAGCTGTGTGAACCAAACGTATTTAGCCAACAACAGCCACTGGAAGTTACAGAGACAAAACCTGAAATAGAACAAATGATACAACCTCGATTCCAAAAACACTGAGTAAAACATGAATAATAACAGAATATAACCATTTACAATCAAACTGTTTCCTGACAGACAGTTTTCTGAAGTTGTTCCAGAGTCCATGTATTAATCTCCTTTCTACAACCATGTGTTCACAAAGTGTTGAACCTCTCTCCATCCTCATTCACAACATTCTGCTACTGAGCGCTGCACAGCCTGATACAGTGTGTACATAGTGTGCTGAATGTGTTGGGGCTCACATCTTGTGGGATGTTGTATGGGGGTCGCAGCCACTGTTTGATTGTCCCCCGATGGAAGATGAAGATGTATGCGACCACAGGTATCAGGATGAACAGGACCAAGGCGACGACCACACCTGCTATGATCTCTGTATTATCTGGATGTTTTTCTGGCAAACAAAAAAACCAGGGAGAGACAGAAGCAGTCTGTTACAACCTCATGTTCTGACTTTATGAGCTTTAAATCTTCAAGAGTAAGCAACTGATTCAACTTGACAGACAGACAGACATAATGTACTAAGAAACTGAGTGTTTGACAGACACAGGACTGGCTTGAGAAGTTTCCTTCCTACATTTTGTTGCTTCTTTTTTGCTGAAAATAATGCCACTTACTTTTCAAAGCCACATTCTCTCAAGTCAACAGACAGTAAGACGTTCAAAAGAGAATTGTAGTGGAATACTCCTTTAATTATAAATCATGAATGCTGAGTGCTGTCAATCATTTTCCAACAAGTACCACGTGTTTTAGAATTAATTGTGTTCCAGGCAGCCGTTTGTTTCTGACTACATTATGAAAATCAAACTCATATTAACCAGTTTTCAATCACGAACATTTAACCAGCTTCATTTTTATTTAAAGGCTGCGTGGTAAAAAAACCCCAAAACAACATCTGAAGGGATCGTTTAAAGCGCTTTCTTCTTCATGTGTTCAAGGAAGCTCTGCTTTTCAAGATTTAAGAGATTATATTGCAAGAAATCACCCTAATCATTTTGTTCATGTACACTTTTTGAAAACATTTCATTTAATGCATTTTTTTAGCAGCTGACCCTCAAATGTTGGTGGTCAGTATAGTAAAAAAACAACAAACATTTTCTTTGCCTGGCTGAACAACAGACTACAGAAGTGCTCTTACTTGACTCAGGGATGAGCTCACACTGGGTACAGCTGGGCAGCCCCACGGGATAATCGAAGTAAATATACTGCACCCGCGTACAGTATCGCTGCCCCTCCTGCAGCCCGGGGATGGACACGGACGACACATCGTCTTTATAGTTCTGTGGAAGAGCGGAAGATGTTTGGATGAACACTTTTTACAGACAGGTCAATGTTTCCTATTCATTTGACAAATACTGTTTCCAACTCTAATATCGACCATTAGCAGGTTAAAACAAAGTACTGGAAGCATCCTGAAACTAACAGACAGTTCTTGTCTCAGACGTGTGGACAGCAAGCCAGGAACGGTAAGGTACATACAACCACACAATGTGTACTTCAAGGTCAAGTTGGGATAAGAGGAAGTAAATCTTTCAACTTTCCACAGATTTGAAAAAGCAACTTTTTTCTCTCCATTTTGTCCACACAAAGTTGACTGAAGTGACTTTTTAGAAAACACTAACATCACTACAGTGAGCGGCAGTTAACAGGATAATCACGGTGGCTTTAAAGCACCGACCACGAATCAACAGGATAAGATTTATTCATCCCACAGTGAGGAAATTCGCAATGTCCCTGGTTCAAGTCTGGATTCTCTTCCCTCATTTGCCATCATCTCTCTGTTGTCAACAGTGTATTAAAAGGCATAAAATGTCCAAAAAAAAAAAGGAAAACAACTTCCATGGTCAATGTAGCCCATCAGTCAAAACAGCCACTGACATTAATTTGACCTTATGTTTGAATTTGGTCGTATTAAATGAACCACGCTGTTTCCCACAGTTTGGCTGTTTGCAGGAAGAAGAAGACATTTAGACTTCAGTGTCAGAAACCTTGATGCTGGTGTGAAACATGTCATTTTCACACCTGAACAGCATTTTTTATAATGAACCAGCTTCACACCAACATGAGCTCGGATCTGCTCAAGTTCACATAAAACAAGAAGCGCTCTGTATTCTTGAGCCTCTCACCTCCAGCGGCTCGCCTTCCTTGCCGTAGTAAACCCTGTGTTTTGCGTTGTCCGCATAATAGCGAGCCAGACAGTGGTTCCCACTCAGGTGTACAGTCAGAGAGCCAGGCCGGGCGGTCAGATTGACTTCAGGAGTACAGGTGTCGCCTGGAAGAGCACAACAAATACACTGAGTGTTGACAGAAATCTGATCTACACCATCTGCCCTCCGTCACCTGCTGCAGGCGTGAGATTTCACATGAGCACAAACAACCTTTCAGACCTGAATATTAACCTCAAATAAGATAAGATAAACCTTTATTCGTCCCACAGTGGGGAGGGTTAGGGTTAGGGATAGACAGTTAAATAGTAAAAAAAAAGTATACACAAGTTGAAAAGGTATTTACAATTTTAACAGATTAAACAAAATTACCAAATTACAAAATTACCAAATTACAAAATTACCAAATTACCAAATACATGAACCTTCACCATCAATCTATAACGATGATTCTAACAAAATCACGAACGCTCCCTATGAGTGTGTTGAGCCTTTCTCACTTCACACTGTGGTTCACACCGTGGTTAGGCTGATTAAAACCTAGAATCACACCATACACACAATGCTGATTTGACTTTGATGACTGATTTTTTTTTCTTTATTGTTTTCTGCACTAGTTTGCTAAAACTATAGAAAACTATACTATAACTAAACTGAAACTATAAGTCGATAATGTACATACTAAATCTGAAACTATGGAAAGTCACCAAAACCAAATGGTTATGAGTGTAAAATCATCATTTCCTGACTGACGGTTAAACCAGGAACCTCGCAGTCATGTAACGCTTTTGATTTTCACAACTGTAGAAATTTGAGAGAATACGTGTGTTTCTGCTTAGTGCTGTATTTAGCGTATCATGAAAGGCAACACCACAGAAATAAAAACTGCATGAACTCAGAGCTTCTCATAGCAGGTTCTTACCATGTGTGCTACAGGCTTCGGCCGGGTCGGAGCTCAGCCCCCGTCTCTCTGCTCTCACGCGCAGCTTAATGCAGCCGTGCTCGTCCTTAGCTTTGGTGAAGGCCACATCACATGAATTGGAAGATATGTGGACGCAGGCTGGCACATCCACCCACACACTGCCGTCAAAGCTGAGGAGGAGAAACAACAGGAGATTTACACCAGGACAGAATTATTTTTGCCTTGCAACACATTTCATACATGACATGGAAATACAAAGTGCTTCACTAACCAAAATACTGTCTGTGAGCTGCGTCAGCACACATACATGAATATTTTCTCAGCAGCAAAGAAAAAGCTACAGAGGAGACGAATGATGCAGTAACGGCCTGAATCATGAATCTCCAGAGCGTAGAGTCAGGCCTCACCTGCTGTACTGGACGCTGTAGGTGACCTTTGTCTCCTCGGCGGCAGGAGTCCAGGTCAGCAGCCACTGGGCGACCTGGACGTTCTGTGGCGGCGCTGGTGGAGCTGCACACAGCACTGGGACACATGGACGTGGACAGAGCAGCGGATGAGACATTTCACACTTCATGCAGGATTATAAACAAAAGACAATTTCCAGCAACTCTGTTGATTCAATCTTATTTATTTTCCTCCTTTTAAGAAAACATCACCACTGTTTGTTTTTACGTTTGAACATCTTTTTGATTCCACTCTCAAATCCATCCAAATATAACTGTTTATATTTTAAAATATTTTTTGTTTTATGAAAATTAGACATAAAAACTTGAGTTTGTGATTGTGTCAAACTATGAATGAGAGGATCAATCGTCGGTCTCTGATATTTCTGATAATACATCTGTAACTTGGTGCCACTTAAAAACGCTTTCATCAGTTTAAAGCGTTGACCTCAGATTTATACTGTAACAGGAAAAACGTGAATATTTCACAACAAAAGATGTGTCACTCTTTTTTGTCTCGACATATTGGTGATTTTTTTCTTTCCTGGACTTAAACATAGATTATAAACTAACTTTTACTGACATTTAAAGAGTGACACACTTAATGTTGGTAATAAACCAAGGCTTCATTTTTACGAGCAAAGTGTTAATAAAGTGTAAAGTTGAACTCAAAGTCTTCATATTTTTATTAAAATGAAAGTTTGTTTGACGGATTCACTTTAGGCCGATTTTACCACAAGACCTTAAATAAATCAATGACAACATTCGATCTTGTTTCAGGTGATGTTCAACTCAACAAGACATGAAAGAAAAGTTAAAGGAGCAAGTTTTTAAATGGAGTCTGGTTCATGTGTTTGATGGGATTCAATTTATGCCGATTTTAGAACAAGACCTTAAATAAATAAATTATAACATTAGATCACGTCTTAAGTGACGTTCAGCTCAACACGACATTAAAGAAAAGCTAAAAATGCCATTTTTTGAATAGAGTCTGGTGCTAGCTTAACAGCCCTTTCCATAATGAAGGACAATTTTTTGTTTAGCACCGAGGTTAATGCTGGTTAATGGCGGCCAACATATTAGCTTAGCTAGTTAGCATTCTGATTACTCAAAGGATGTTGGCTCATATGAAGTTAGCACCGTTAGCATCGTTAGCCTGTTAACGCTCAATAATTTTACCTTGGACGAAGAGTTGAAAACACAACACGGTGAAAAACATGGCGACAGCGTCATTTCACTTTGTGCCACGAGTCCCCGAACAGATTTGTCGCCATTGCAGGTTTAATCTCTCTGATCAGCTAAAAACACGGAGCTCAGAGTTGAAAAAAAACCCACCTCGGTCAATCTGGGAAAAGAAAACAAAACTGGGAAGTGTCGGACTTCTCCTTTAAAAAAACATTGAAGAAACTTTATGTACAACACGAAGACGAACAGAGACAAACTCAGCGTTTAACCACAGAGTCAATTAATTCTTTATATCACAGAAACATTTTTGTTGAAAAAACAAAATAACATAAAAAGAAAGAAGAAAGTGAAGAAAGTAGAAGCTAAAAGTTTTCTGAAAACATAAAATCCAAATTGTTCCGGAAAAACTGTCCCATTAATGCATCAGTGATGCAAATGTGTTTTTAATTTATAAAGAAAACTTCATATAGCAAAACAAAACAAAACGTTAATGAAACATTGAATCATCCTGTACGTGTGTTTATTTTCATAACGCCTTTAATTTGAAAGGTTAGAAGCTGGTTATGTTTTGATCAGCAGAACAATATTATTTGTTTTGATCCCAAACTCCAGTGTTAAATAAAGAACTACATTATACAACAATACAAGTTCAGTTCAAAGAATGAGACGCCTCAAAATCTGACACCTTTTTTTTTTACTCAGTGTTACAGACACTGAAATAATAAGTGGTAAAGTTGAGAAACTGAGCTGGAGTCAGTTTTATTCAGACAGTTTTAATAATTTGCAGAGACAGAGATAGAGATAATGTCTAAATACATAAAATAAATAAATAATGTCTGTACTTACTTACTTCTATCTATCATTATTAATTCCTTTAGAGGATACATGTTGTTTCCAGTTCTGTTTGTTGTATTTAGTTTGGAAGAAATTCTAAAAACTGAAATATTGACCAAGAACAAGATTTTCCAAATTTTTTAAAATTGAGAGTTCTCGTTAAAACACATTTATTAATGCTCCTTTTGTGTAAAAAAAAATAAATAATCCACAGCCTCTATTTATATTTAGTAATTTAGGTGTTGCTGAGTAGATTAATTAATTAGCATATTTTTGCAAATTTCCAGGACTAATCCAGGAATATCTCATCTCTTGTCTTAACTCAAGCAGCATTGTGTCGACTTAAAGAGCAACACAAGTTACTTTTAGTGTAAGACAGGCTTTTGGAGCTTGAAACTATTGCCTTACATATTGCTTGCTTAAACGATCGGAGGGCTGTGGGTAAAGCACGAGCACGGGGACAACGTGAAGGTTAGCTTGATCCACTTTAATGTCCGAACCAGTGTAGCATAGAGGTGGGCGGAGCGAGCCAAATATCGATAGTATCGATACCAAGTCGGTATCGCTATCGGATCGATACTGGCGTTGTGAGATCGATACTCACTCAGCGCAGATCACAAACACATCACACTAACTGTCATCATGTCAGTTATTTCATGCAAATTAGTAATTAAATATTACATATTAAATATTAGTAATTAGTGTGATAACTTGCTGACTGGACATCAACAGCACATGAAAAATATTTTTATTAAACACATTCGTCTTTCATCCACCAGTTTTCAGACCTAATTTCTGTACTTTAGCTACACTAAAAAAGAAAATGTATTTTCTCCCTCTTGGCACATTTGATGTGCAAACATAGATTTGTATTAAGACAGAAAAGATCCAAAGTAGCAGATTGATGACTGTTCAGTTCCTGCAGTTTTATGTTGACGAGAGGAGCAGATTCCCTTAAAGCCGCGCGAATCAACACTTTCATATTTCTGTCAATACCTGTACTGTGAAAGGAGTCGCTCTATGGAGCATTTTAGTGTCTTTAAGCTTCCTGTTTTGGTCATTAACTCTGCTCGCATTAACCTCGTTCAAGGACTTCAAACGTCTGACCTGGTGTGAGAGACGGGAACGTGTCCCGACTTCACCTCTCTTCACCTGATTTTTCTGACTGAGGCTTCAAAATTTCACTGATGATCCTTGTTGGTTTCAGGAAACTGTGTCACATCAAGTTAAAACCGTCTCTTTAAAATATTGAAAACCTGCAAAACCTAAACAGTTACTTCAGGATCACTGACATTTTTACTGCAAGCAGCATCTTAATTAAAAACTACAGACGGTGTTGATGCTGGAGTTCGTCAGTGTTTCCTGCTGCCGCCGGTCACGTGTCTGTATCTCCCAGGAAGCACAAAGAAGTTCAGGGATATGAGAGATTGTGCTGCTTTAGTATGTTTTCTTGAACTGTTTGACCTGTGGCTTCTAACAGATCCATTCGGGAGAAAGAAAACAACATGACAGAGCCTCTCGTCCGACAGCAGAGGGCGAGCTGCTCTCAGGCCCACGGTCGTCTTCACAACATGCGGTGCACAGTATTGACACCGGCAGCCATGTTGCATCGGGACAAATGTCCTCTGTGCTCATTTGTTTGAGTCAGTATGAACTTTGACCTTCTGAGCTGCACACATCCATAAACTTTAACAGTCCTTTGGTTTATTGGTCTAAATCAAACTGAACTCTGTGGTTACTTGTTCCCTTTATTCTGAGACCAGAGTCCTGGAACAACTCTCTTCTCTTTTCAAAGAATGTGGAGAAACTCAGCGAAGATAGAAGCAGTTAAATAGTAACAGGCTAAAGAAAAGTATTCACAAATTTACCTGAGAATATGAATGCAATGATTATCATTTATTTATAATGCATTAAATCAATAGAAGGTTTAAATGCAGGTATTGATAAATTACAATAAACTAATAGATAAATAAATCCTGTGAGGCTGAACTGGAGCCTCAGAGAAGTTACTTTACAGTTATGACAAAAAGAAACATTTGTCACATAACAAAAAACAAAGAACATCACTGTTTTACTAAAGTATTCTACTAAATTTCTTGGGAGTGATGTAAAGTAACTAAGTACATTTACTCAAGTATAGTACTTAAATACAGTTTTGAGGTCCTTGTACTTTAATATGTATCTGTTTTATTTGACAACTTTATTTAATTTGAAGATTCAGATTAATGAAAATAAATACAACCAAAATAAATGATGATGCGTTATTGTAGATTAATATAAAACTTTATTAAAAAATATGCAAACATTTACCAGCAACATTAAAGTGAACACATTAATGAATCAAGTATTATAATACAATGAATTTGTAGTTTTAGTACTTTGGTCTTTTTGACCGTTTCTTGGCTAATGTGCAGTCACTCAAAGTTTTAGTGCTTCACCAAAAATGAATTTACAAGTACAAATATTTCATTTAATACTGTGAGTTACATGTGTCTTGTTTCTACAGTTGAAGTCTTAAAATGATGCTCGTCAACATGTTTAAAATTCAGAATCAAACAAAGGCTCAGCTGTTGTCTCTCGGGTATTATTACTTCACGGTCGTCATGGCCACATTTATTGAAGCAGATCAACATTCACCTGTCTGATGCTTCTTTGTCTCCTCTCATTCTGTCCGTCCACTGTCCCATAATGCATTTCAATCATTACCTCACCTCCAGCACAAAACAGACAGGGCCTGTTCAGCCAGTTTGCAATTTCCAATAACGTCCCTCAGTGAATATTCCAGGCTTTTCATTTCACTTCATCATGACTCACAGAAAATGGTGGGCGATGCCCACAAGTACAGACCAGTACAGACCAGTACAGAGAGTCTTCATGCCTGCTGCTTTTTCTTGAGAAACACAGGAAGTGAGTGAAGTCTGTCCTCTGCTGATTGTAGAAACATGGTTATTAACATGGAAAAAAAAACACTGAAGAAATGTGCAGAACAAGTCCGACTGGAGCGTCCAGGATAACAGAACACTGACTCTTTAAACCAGTTAAACCTGTGGGTCGATGTGTCACAGTAAAATCACTCACTTTGACACCAAGGTTTGATATAAGACGTGATTTATTTCATTTTTTTGATTGTCCATTAACATGGGCACAGTAAATGCAATATTTGGTGGCTGTGAGACCAGAGACGTACACCGACATCACCACTGCTTTGTCCACACTCACTTCACGAGTACATTGCTTCACAATACGTTTATATACAGTTTCAACAGACGTTAAAAGAGACGGTGATGGGCGAGATGTCGAGGCGACGCAGACGGGAAGTTCTGCTACAGGGATGAAGTCAGACTGGAGCAAGCTCCGGGAAATTAAATCCGACGGACAGTCTTCTACAAGCTCTCAAAGACCTGGAAGGTTGTTATGTTGAATAAATGAATTTTCCAAAATTCATAATCATCAGTGCATTTTTGAAATTAGTGAAATCCTGCCTTGAATTCATATTTGTTTAGTTGACATTTCTCCCATCACTTAAACATGCAGGTCAGTTTGATTTAATCCTATTTTGTGTGATTCGCTTTAACAGTTGCTGCCTCAAAATGTCACCCACACATCCTCGCACGGCACATTCAGGAAAAGGCTAAGAGGGAAGCGATGAAAGTTGTAAACTGTACAAGTCCTCAGTGCAGAAACAGGAGCTTCTTTCTGGCTTTGTTGAACATTAGTCACAGAATAAATGACTGAGATAAACATGTGAGGTAAAACTTGATGTGAACAAACAGGAATAACTGTGGCTCTTTGTAGAACTCAAGTGTGTAAATGCTCTGTTACAACCAAGTTTGTCCTTCAAAATCAAGCATTATGAAAGGCGGCAATAACACAGCTCCAATAAAAACATGAGGAAAATATCTTTCATATACATCTATACAGCATATTTCATTACAAATAAAATGTGTCATGAGAACAAATAAAACTAATACGGCAACAATATTCTATGAGAATCATTAATGGAAGAATAGTGTATTCACATGCTTGTGTTAAAATGAAAGCAAGCTTCTCTAAGGGACACACAAAAAACAAAACTTTACTTCATAAACGTGATGGCGATTCATAAAATCCCACCGAATGTATTTGCTGATTAGATGAGAAATTAAAAAAACAAAACAAAAAACTGGAAAAAGTTTGATGGAGACATTTAGGTCAAACTACCTTGTTCTTCTCATCAACACAGAGACTTTTCAGCTAAAATGTGAAATATGAGTGTCAGTAGGTCCCCTGACTGGCAGTGACCAGCGCTGCCTGTGCTGCTGCTGAGTCGACCTGCCTGGTCCCACAGGTGCTTCTATTACTCTGTCCACCCTGTTTACATGAATGAGGGCAGGCTAAATAACAAGCACTCGTCCGTGTGACAGAGACGGGGGTTCGACTCTTCTCACTGACTCCAGCTGGTACGAGTCACTCACGCATTTGTACATCAGAGACTTCTGTCGGTCGGAAGGTTTAGGGCCGTTTAGCCCTCCGCTAACTTCAATGGGATAAAACGATTAAAACAAGTGGTTTTTCTAGATTTTCCAAATGTTGTCGGACCAAATGGATCAAGTCCTGATTGTGAAATGAGTCATTTCACAGCTGCTGTGATGCTCAAAGACAGTTTAACAGTTTAAAAGCCGCTTCCCTTCCCATAATTGTGTCTTCTGTGAACTGGAAGATAATTGATTTGATCAGCAGGTGATGGGTCCTGGAGGAGGAGCCACCGAGGCACAACAGAGTCTGAGGGAGGCTAGAGTAGATATTTTTGGTCTTAAGTTTTTGTTTCCTCACTGGTCTGTACATAAAAACACTTCAATCTTTTTTTTTTCTTATTATCTTTTCATAGACAGGTGACCTACTGGTTTTTGTTACAACAGACAAGACTCCATCCATAGCTTCTCACTTGTCTGCTTTGAGACGACTCCTGCGCTCTCCGAACACGTTATTTGACTTCACCTGCTTATGTTGATTTAATGTTAACTAATTAGCACCTGTAAGCTACTTATGTTGACTCATTAAAGCAAGATGACAGATATTTCAAAGCAGGATTAATGAAGACTGCTACACAGATACACTGTAATTCTCTGAGCCACATCCAGCCAGATTAGAGCGGCCTGTCAAACACTCACAGCGCAGCTGCAGGGTGAAAACGGCGCCTGCTGAAGACGAGACGAAGGGAATGTACAACATAATTTAATCAGCACTGACAGTACTTCCAGGTTGACACCAAAAACTAGGTCACACGAGGATCTGCATCCATAAAAAGAGACAGTGATGCGGTTTGTCACCTTAGAAACACTGAGTGACACCACAGCAGATCAGCTCGCTCATCATCTTATGTTTCCTAGTAGTCTTTTTTCCCCCCCACAGAAACAGACACAACACTTTCCTCTCCGGGCTTCACAGTGACAGCTGGAGAAAAGGCACGCTGCACATTTTCCACAAATATCGTCCACGCTTCATGCTATTCTCAGCAAATGTCTTTTGACGTGCGAGCCTTCAGACACACATGTCTACAATGCCCTCGTCCATGATCAGTGGTTGACTCTTGAGACCTAGACACATGACCTGCATCTTCACCCGCTCCAAGTCAAAGGGCCCCTGCCAGGAGCCTTCGGGCCCCGAGGACGTGTTGCTGCTGGACGCCTGCCGCAGGCCAGAGCTGCCGCCTGTGGAGTAAACTCCTGAGTCTCCGCTGCCGCCGCTGCCCTGACGGCTGTGTCTGCCACTGCAAACATTAAGAGGAAGGTACATTTATTCATGCACGTGCTGAAAAAAATACATGTTACTCATTAACACAAGTGGAAGGAAACACTGGTGGAATCACTGAAATCCATGTAAATATAAAAAACATTCTTTTTATATTTTGTAATAAGTAAGTTATCAAATTTAACAAGAACACAGGAGCATCAGAGAATAAATCCACCTGCTGTCTGGCTCCAGGCCTGAAGGGGGCACCGGCAGAACCTCAGGAGGAGGGTTGTGGATTTCCAGGACCGGCTCTGGAACGATGGTCACCTTATCACACAAGTGCTCCGATTCTGAATCCGGGGTGAGAAGGCGAGGAATGTCAGACCCCGGAGAGTCACACAGATACTGGAGGGAGGACCAGGGTGAGGAGGAGGAAGAGGAGAGAGACGCGGTGGAATTTAATATAGATCAAAAAATCAAACAATCACAAATTCCAACGCTGAAATGCAAATGATTTGGTCGCTTGTGCACAATAACGTGGACAGTCAGCTGCTACATCTGAAGGTTAACGAAATGTTCTTTCACCAACAACAATAAAGCTTTCCTGTGCTGCATTTCATTTATTACAATAAACCCAGGTTAGTAAAATAACAATTTACCTTTAAATTTCAGACATATAAATGACATTTGCCGGCTGTAATGAGTAAAACTGTGTGCCGTGGCTTCGTACCTCCTTGAAGTGTGGAGGCAGCTGGTTGGAGGGGTAAAACGTGGACTTGACGGTCTTGTAGACCCTGAAGAAGCCACAGAGTGCGAGCAGCACGATGGTGAAGCAGATGAACAGAGAGCCCAGGAAGGACAAAAAGATCAGCCACCACGGAGTAGCACCTGTGAAAACACACACAGATCAGATCAGACAGTTTGTTTGTGAGGATGAAACTGCAACGGAAGAATGATTCCACTTCTGTGTAACTCAGACTTGCTGAAAAGATGAGATAATTCTTTATTGATCCCCCAGAGGGGAAATTCAGGAAAAAGTATGTATTTTTTTGAAGTTCCTTATTCACTGTTTATTTTATTCATGTTTACTTTTGCATATTTAATAAAACCATAGAGCACTGAAGTGTGTCGTGTGTGTGTGCAGGCAGCTGGCAGGTCAGGTCGATCCTCGACGTTTCCTCCTTCCTGTGAGAAAACTTCATCTTTTTGCTCTTAAACGCATTCATTTAGCTCTGTCCTTGGAAGAAGGGAGGAAAAGATAAGAGTCCAAGTGAAAGTTCACTATGAGCGCTTGTATTATTTAAGCAGAATGAATGAAAGAATCACTGTTACAACTTCTACCATTTTTTGTGACTGCTGGGAGGAAGATGAGAGACGGATCTATTCTAAAGTTTGAGTGTAGCTTTATTCTTTGGTCTTATGAAGGCACGAGCCCTGTAAGCTTATGAAAGCTGTAATGAAATTGTGAGAAACATCCTCAGCTTTATCTGACGAGCCTGGTCGTGTGGAGCCTTTACACTGTCACAGTTAAAGTCTGGCTGCACCAGAAAGCGATCCAGAACAATTAAAACGATGAATGGGAACAAAGTGTATCCAAACTGGCCCTGCGCTCCAGATGGATGAAAATAGTATCGTGGGTGAATTTTGAGATGATGAAGAACAAACTCAGAGATTCTGCCGGGCACTTTTAAAGATCTCTTTGATCTGTAAATTCAAGCACGTTCAAGGTCTTAATTAATCTTTTTTAATTCAAGCACTTTCAAGCACCTTCCAGACCTGTGGCAGCCCTGACACAACCATTTGATGGTCGTGCTGCCAGGTGGAACAGTGAAGTCGATCACTTCACCCATCACCTCTATAAGAGACTGTTCAGGATCCGACACGTCGTCTCTATGTCTCTGCCAGAATTCATGACTATGATTTTGTGTGACAGCTTTTGGGAATCATGAATTTGGACGACAGAAATTGGATGATAAGATCATGTGATAAATCTGCCACTGTAAAAACGTGCGTTACCTTCGGTCTGCATGCAGTGATGTGGAGTGAAGCTGCTGCTCTTGTTGTAGAAGTCAGAGCGAGACTGGACGCTCACACAGTACCAGGTCCAGGCCTTCAGCTTTGGTAAAGTCACCAGGTTGGCTTGGCTGCTCAACAGCTGGACTCCTGAGACCTGAAGGACACACGGGACAGGTAAGAGTAGAAGAGAGGTAAGAGTTTGGACGTGTGATGGATCAATGTCTGTAATGATGTGAAAGTGAAATACTGAAGGGATTCTTTCAGCACTGACCACATCACTGTTACTCAGTACTCATGAATATTACATTAAGGAAGTTGTTGCATGACAAGTGATGATTTCTATGCCAAGCTGGACGATATGCAACTAACTTTCTATAGACCAAACACATTATTAAAAGGGGATGATAAGTGTCCAGGTCTTGCTGGGGATTCCCAACACAAACTGAATTCACGTCTACTCAGATGTCCATTACAGTCATTTTATAACTGTGGCGCATTAGCGTGACCGCAAACGTCTGGACCGGCGGGATCGGCACTCCCTCCACATCCTGACTGACAGCAGTCTGCTGAGATGTACACTTTGTGTTTTGAAGCACAGTAACAACAGATCAGGTTGTATTTTAAAGACATTTTTGAAGAGGCAAGATGCAATGAGAGGATGTAAACAGGAATTTGGTTTTCCCTCGATCCTTATTCAAATATGTGACAGCCTGCAAAGGCCCTAAAGCAAATACGACAAACAGATGTGTCTCAAAGGTCTGCAGTCAAGACACAACCTGCTGCCTGCAGCTGTTAATGTTCACAGACCATCGACGGTTTTCATCTGATGCTCTGATCCAGCGGGCCTTTCTGTATGTTTGGGCATCATTCGATCTAAATGTTTTTTTCTGTGCTCTTTGGCAACATAACTAGAATAGGATTTGTGGTTTTGGTGCCAGCACACAGTGAAGCAATGTCTGTGTGGTGGTGCTTTACCATCACTGATGTACTTTGACAGAACTATTACATTACCTGCAGTGTCTCAACACTCAGCTGGGTGGAAACTTTTCGAGACAGAGTGAAAAAAAACCTCCTGGCCAGGACAAACGTACTCAAAACAACATTCATACCAACGGTGTTGAACATGATAAACCTGCTATGAAGGGACATTCACACTTGCTCTCTCAAGAACTATTTCTGTTTTCCAGTCTTAAATCACACTTTCCAAGGTTCAGATTTGAAGATTTCCTTTTTCTTTTTTTATATATGCAAAATATATGTAAAAAATCCTTTTTGAGTATCCACATACCTAAATCCCTCTCTGACTCCTCCTGTGCTTGGGGGCATATATGTCAATTGATCCCATCAAATGTGATTTTGGGCGACTAGCTTGTAGCTCATTGTAGCTAGTAGAGCGATATGAGTTGAATGTGTGTTTGGAAATATGAAAACATTATTTGCTGACTGATATCCAAAGAACGTAGTCAAATATGTCTTAACATAATCACACGCCCACGTTGTCTGTCACATTAGATTACCTGCTCAGTAAAGGCTCGATATCACTGAGCCATAACTTTATCTGGTAAGAATTTAAACCATGCAGCCATTTACATTAATGCTGAGGGGGAAACACCCACTTCCAAAGAAAAAGAGGAGAGAAGTAGTTTCCTCATGTTCAACAAATTAAATAGACATATAGTGAACCAATTTTTGTAAACACATGGAAAGGTCACGTACTGTAAGACTGTTTGTTTGCTGTGTATTTCTACTGAGAATATCATTTTTAAGTAGTGTTTTAATTTTTTGACATATAATGGATACATTTATCTTTGTAAATGCCCAGTAGAATTATGCCAAACATTCACATGACTGTAAACTGCATACTGTATTGACCCTCTGCACAACCAGAGGAAATGAGCAAGATAAGTCTTCAACTGAGAAACTTATTTTTTTTAAGCATTAATCTCTGCAGCACATGTGATGATATTCATTTTCCAAGCAGTTTAGAACAACTGTTTTTTTTTTTTTTTAATCTCTTGTATAGCTGTGTTGTGGCCTTCATCCAAATCACCTGACACACCTGTCAGCTCCAGCTAATTTTAGGACATACTGTACCTTCCTCCTCAAACCAGTGTTCAGACAGTTCTGCTAGTTCTTTATGTAAATGCAGCTGGCAAGAACTCATGGCACCAGACGGGAAATCACTTGGTTCTTTTCTCGTGCGAGATTCAGACACCTCGTAGCACAGACAGGAAACACCTCTGCTCGGTGTCAGGGCACAAGGCAAAACCAGAAAAGCAACACTGCTGAACGGATGCACAGAAAGCAGGTGCTCTGCCAACAGGGCTGCTCGTGAGTGTAGGACTCGATTATGTGGCTGCTGCAGGCTCAGGGGTTTTCACCGGGTGTCTATAGGGACTCATGAGAAAACGGGAAGTGTGAACACGAGAAACTTCATGTCTGTGAGGATCTTCTGCCATTTTGAATGAAGTATCTGTATGAGTGGTATCGCTTTACAAATGGCTTCTAATACAAACAGAAACGGGGGAATTTATGTTAATGAGAACTGCGATAAAAAGACCGTCTGGGTCTGAGGAAATGTTAATTTATATTCATCATCCTTTGTTCAAAGCAATTTCATACGCGTGGGCCGAGTGTTTGTCAGAGGGAGTTCTCTACCTGTGCGTCTGCAGAGCCTTCCCAGTAGACGATGTGGTAGTACAGCTCGGGGAGTTTGTCCCTCATGGAGCTGTTGGTGCTGGTCAGAGGGTCAGAGATGAAAACGTCCAGGACGCTTCCTGCAGGAGAAAGATCCACTTTGCTCGGAGGACCCACAGCAGCTATCGGGAGCAGGAGACAGACAAGAGATGAGATCCAGGAAGTGATAAGAGGTTGGGGATAAGGGGTTGTTTTGGAGCTGATACGCTGTTTGTTTCCTCTCCTCTTTTAAAGCTTCAATAAGGAAAGACTAGAAGTAAAACAAATATTTGATTGATTCATGAGTTGATCCACAGAAAACTAATTGGCAGCTGTTGGATCCAGTTTCTCCATTCAGATCAGGTTCATAAAGGTTCTACCAGCCCTTTATCAATATTAATATAAGGTACACACCTACACACTGACATTTGTGAGGGAGTCATTGGCCTCGATGCAGTGAAAACATTTGACTGAGCTGAGTGGGACTATGTGTTCAGAGTGCTTTGAAAGGTTTGGATTTGGACACGTGTCCTGGATCGTCCCCAGCTGTTCACACAATGTACAGTTGTGCTCATAAGTTTACATACCCTGGCAGAATGTGTGGTTTTTAGGCCATTTTTCAGAGAATATGAATGATAACACAAAAACTTTTTTTCCACTCATGGTTAGTGGCTGGGTGAAGCCATTTATTGTCGAACAACTGTTTACTCTTCATCATAATGACAACAGAAACTACCCAAATGACCCTGATCAAAAGTTTACATACCCTGGAGATTCTGGCCTGACAACATGCACACAAGTTGACACAAACGGGTTTGAATGGCTACTACAGTTAACCATCCTCACCTGTGATCCGTTTGCTTGTAATCAGTGTGTGTGTATAAAAGGTCAGTGAGGTTCTGGGCTCGTGACAGACTCTTGCATCTATCATCCAGTGCTGCACTGACGTTTCTGGATTCTGAGTCACGGGGAAAGCAAAAGAATTGTCAAAGGATCTGCAGGAAAAGGTAATTGAACTGTATAAAACAGGAAAGGGATATAAAAAGAATTCTGGAACAAAGTCATTTGGAGTGATGAGACCAAAATTGAACTTTTTGGCCACAACCATAAACGTTACATTTGGAGAGGCCTATGATGAAAGATACACCATTCCTACTGTGAAGCACGGAGTTGGATCGCTGATGTTTTGGGGATGTGTGAGCTACAAAGGCACAGGAAACTTGGTCAAAATTGATGGCAAGATGAATGCAGCATGTTATCAGAAAGTACTGGAGGAAAATTTGCACTCATCAGCCTGGAAGCTGCACATGGGACGTACTTGGATGTTCCAACATGACAATGATCCAGAACACAAGGCCAAGTCAACCTGTCACTGGCTACAGCAGAACAAAGTGAAGGTTCTGGAGTGGCCATCTCAGTCTCCTGACCTCAATATCATTGAGCCACTCTGGGGAGATCTCAAACGTGCAGCTCATGCAAGACAGCCCAAGAATCTACAGGAACTGGAGGCTTTTTGTCAAGAAGAATGGGCAGCTTTACCATCTGAGAAAATAAAGAGCCTCATCCACAACTACCACAAAAGACTTCAAGCTGTCATTGATGTTAAAGGGGGAAATACACGGTATTAAGAACTGGGGTATGTAAACTTTTGATCGGGGTCATTTGGGTAGTTTCTGTTGTCATTATGATTTAAAAAGAGTAAACACAGTTGTTTGACAATAAATGGCTTCATCCAACCACTAACTATGAGTGAAAGAAAAGTTTTTGTGTTATCATTCATATTGTCTGAAAAATGGCCAAGAAATCATAAATTCTGCCAGGGTGTGTAAACTTATGAGCACAACTGTATATATCTATTGTGACCTTCTTTGGATGAAAGTGTTGTTCATAACTGCACCATCTGTATGTATGAGGCATTCAGCATATTATCACTGCACCAAGTCATGACAAAGAAAAAACGTGGGTTCAACCCAACGATGCAAACAGTGCCCTCATTATGTTCTGACACTTTCCCAAATGTCATGTGTGCTGGACAAAACATTTCAAATATCTTCGAACAACGTCTTACATCAAATCACAGTTGGAGCATTCTTTTTTTTCACAACTGAACTCAAAATCAGCTTCGCCTTTGTCTGTGTGGTATTTTTGTTTGTAGCACAGCTCTTGTCTGTTTCTGGCTCAACGTCACACAGCTGCCAGTTTATTGCTTTTGTCCTCAACAGAAGACCAAATACTCGAAACAAATGTGCTGCAATAATAAAATAATGCTTAAAATGTAAACAAGTTGAACAGAATGATCTCTCACCAGCAGATGTGTTTAAGTGGGATCAAGAAAATGTTTAAAGTGATTCTAGCAGGACACTAAAGACAGACACAGTTGTTTGTTTAACTGGGCGTAAATGTGGCAACTGACACCAGGTTGCTGCAGAGTGACCACACACGGAAGACGGCCCGGATGTGACCGGCCTTCTGTCTGGATCACAGAGGCTCACTAATGTCGGCAGCGTTTCCAGCAGAAGTGGTGTTTCATTCCCTTTATGCAGATGTGTGAAGCCGTGTGTTCACATCGTGTCACTCTGGTCATCATCAGTTCTAACACGGTTCATCTGACCTCAGCCTGTCACTGTGTGGGTCTGCACAGTCCACACGAAGACATGATTATTATACATTCAGAAACAACTGTGAGAACCATAAACAAATCCATCCAAGTTTCTCTCTCTGCAGTGTGAGGTTGAATCCAGTCATGTCTACCTGTGTGATTCTCTTGGTGTAACTGTGTTCAGTCACGCCAGGTGTGTTTACTTCTGCTTCTTGCACAACTGTGACTGAACTCGTCACTGTGGTTTTGATAGTTCAGAGCTGCACGACTCTGAACACACATACGAAGGTTACCTTTTCCTAGCATTGTTGCTCACAGCTCCATCTACATCACTTTGTGGTTGAGTCGCTCTTCTATTCTGTCTGAGCGTTAATGTGTTGTTGTCGATGGTTTGTGGTGCACCACCTCAGATCATGTGCTGTCACCTTCTTTCCTGTAATCTTTAAGTATCTGCCTGAACCTTTCGAGGGACTCATTCTCTCACCATCTTTATCAGGGCAGAATTCCTTCTGCACCCAGTCGGAGTGACGGCCGTCCACGTTGGCTTGCACACGAAACACGTAGATGCCCAGGTAGTGCAGATCGAGGTCTGTAAGGTCACATGACCTGTACGACGTATTCTCACACACCACGCGCCAGCTCAGAGTCTTCTTTGACTTCAGCCTGTACTTCCTGGGGGGAACGAGGACAATGTAAGCAAACGAGGAAAATGTAAAGCATTGATCATGGTAACAGAAAACACTGATTATATACCTGAATCAAATATCCTTAATTTTAAAAAATGGAAGGAAATATAAGTTAGTTCAGTAAATCTGGAATGCTTTAAATGTGTATTTGTACAGTTTTTGGTTTGGTTTGGGTTTGAAACACTGAACAAGAGAAAGACATCACATTAGTTCATCAAAATTAAATGTCCACACTGCAGTTTGCCATTACTTCATTTTGTTACGATCAACTCTCCAAGTATGAGGAACTGCTGGCTGTAAGTCAACTTTTGTCTCCTCCTTCCAGTAAAGTTGGTTTTGGATTACATTTTCTCTCCTAACAAACTGCATCACAGTTCTCGGCTGGGACAGCACAGCTGGGACGCTCGGTGCATTAACTCTCACCACCAGAGCTCAAAAGATGTTTTGCTCCTCCTCAGACTGAACTGGACTAAACTGAACAAACACATTTAAAGTAAAAGAAGGTTTGAAGAAGAACAACTGTCTGAGGCCGTGATGCTCACTGAAAAGAAAATCGAATTGCAAGATGGATAAAACTTGAGATCTTTGGCAGTTATGATGAAGTAAAAACTGGACTGGAGCAGTGTTTCCTGAGGAATGAGAGGTTTACTGTGGAGGCAACATTTTGGGGGGTTAGAAAAACTTCAATCCAGTTCAAAAGCCATGCAGATGACTCAGTACTTTGGAATAAAGCACTGAAAGTAAAAAAGCAGACACTTTTGAGGGGGCGGCAGCACCTCAGAAAGCCAATATTATAAGAACCATCAAGTGAGAAAAAAAAAGTTTAAAGTTTGTGTTAAATCGAGTGTCTGGGACACAGGCTGTATGTGCAGAACACAAGTATTTCTGATGGAAAAGAGGATTTGCTTTGGTTTTTTAATCTACTTATTATCATTTTTATTAGTCCATTGTTAGACTCCTTGAGATACAGACTCTATCACACAGGAAAACCTTGAGGTGTTTTAGAGGAAGTTTTTCAAGTGTCCCACTGAATCCAAGTAAGAGACATGGATGATCCAGTCAGACAGACCTCCGGAGAGAGCTCAGCCTGCTACAAGGTAAATGACATAAGTGTCATGTACAGTGACACTTGTGAGCAGTTTGTTCAATAGGGTCAGTGATTCGGTCATAGTTTGTTGTTGTTTGGCAACAAGAGATTGATCTAAAATATGGAGGTTCAGATGTGAGTAAATGGCTGTACGGACGAAGAGGATCAGATGATTGAAAGAATTATTTTTTCCTTTTTAGGATTTTTAGTTTTTGCTGGCAAAATGTCACCAGTGGAAACAGTGACGCGGGTTGTCACAGGAACTTGTGTATATTATATATTTAAAGGGTTTATTGAGTCAGGAGCAAACAGATGTGTACGGCAGCTTTACGCACTTTGTGTGAAGAAGCTGAAAATGTTATGAATTCTTACGTTCTCATTTTAAAATGTGATACAATTGCTCCTGTGGAAAAATACGAAATGTCTGTACCGGATTTCCATGCAGCAGTTGTTGAAGCGGTTCACGGGGGACTGACCGACTGCCGTCCTCTGAGCCACCTCACTAATGTTTGTCATATATGAACTAAACTTTCTCTCCCTCATGTACGTGTGATGTGTCTGAGTGAGACTTACCCGACATATTGTGTGGTGAAGGTGACAGCGTGGCCCTCTGCAGAGTTCTGGTCCCAGTCCCATTTCAACAGGTAATTGGTGTTTAAGGTCACCATGTCCAAGTTCTGTGGAGCAGCCAGCTCTGCTCCCACTGAAACAGACAAGGGCAAAACCTACATGACACCACAGCCCATATCAAGCATTTAACAATTAAATACAATAAATAACATCTTCATAATTAATAACATTAATGTTAGGCTGCTATTAATCATTTTCCTTTTCAATGAATCTGCTGATGATGCAGTTTAGTAATGTAGTTTTCAGCAAATTTTTATGAGAAAAGGAGGAACAGAGCATTTGTTGGGGATTATTTTCAGCCACGGATTGATCTGAACTCGGTGCTCCAGTAAGTATTTCTGGTTTAAAAAAAACAAATGTGGGACAAGGATGGAGCTCAATGGCACAGAGGAAGAAGATATTTCAGGCTGTGGAGACACACAGTATTGTTAGTGGGATAAATACATTGCAGGGGGGTCTGCAGGGGGTCTGGGCTGGGCCGACAAAGATATCCTTTAACAAGTTTGTTATTTAAAAGTTGTTAAGAGAAGATGTTCCTTTATTCGTCCCTCAGTGGGGAAATTAAATCAGTGGCTGCAGAAGGTTCACAACATGGAAACACAGCATTGGTGTTAACACTGGAGTGTTAACATTTACAACACAACGTGAAAAAAACTACAGGTGGGAAATGTTTCCTTTCAGTTCCCCATTTAAAAGCAGTTTAAAAATATTTTATAAAGGTTTTACAATATTATAATGTAGCTGTAAGCAGATTTAAGGGTATTTTAAAGGGTATTAATGTCCAGTATTTGTCAGCAATTCTAACTTCTATGAAAACACATCCTTCCACACTGGAAGACCCACCCAGAGGTGTTACAGCTGTTAAATACATTCAAACACATGTGTTACTACTGCATTATAGTTATGAACGATCTACTATATGTTTATATAGTGCTTATAAATGATAAATAGGGGGACTTGAAGTAAGGTTTGACCACGCTGACAAGTTTTATTGTGGAGACTGGAGGGAACCTAAGACATTTTACGCAGTTTCAAAGCAATAAAAACATAACTTCAGTGTTTAAACTGCTTCTTTCAAAACAAAAGTAAGTTAAATGTTCATGATCTTGATAACATTGGTATTTTTATGGACCCACACCCAAAAGAACCAGACAGACACAGGGAGAGATCATAAACAACTTCTCTCAGAAATGTCAAAAAGAAAACCAGAAGGAGAACCAAACAGAGTTGAAAAGGGTGATTGTGGCGTCTTGGGTAATATTTGATGAGACAAAGAAGAACGATACTGGAAACCAAGCTCCAGCACATGGAGCACAACAATGTGACCTCGAGAAAGAGGAACAAATCAAAGAAGAAAAAAAATGTCAAACTAATTTCGGCTCTTCCGAGGTTAAGACACCTGTGAGCAGAGTGAGAAATTTCATAATCTGCACAGAAGGAACATAAACTTTAAAACACCTGTTCCTTCAAAAAAGGGGAAAACTGTGTAAAAAAATAGATGAAAGCTTTTTTGATCTCCCGCATGACTGACAAAGGGCACAAAAACAGGAAACATGTGAAGGAGGAATACAGGGAGTTTTGGCTCCGTGTGGGTGTGTGTGTGCTTGTGCTGCAGTGTGTTAGCTCTCTGTGGACTTACACAATAATTCCCTTCCTGACTCACTTCCTCTTATTCCTTTTCTCGGGCAATTTGTTTTTCCCTCCATCTCATACCGATTTGTTAGCCACAGATTTACATGACACATACTGTATTCTGATTCCACGCTAAATCAAAGCTTTCCGGTGTCATTCTCAGGCTTCACGACTCAGAAACTGTCCTACCAGAACTAAAACAAAGAGTGAACTCCAGACTCGGAGTAAACAAAGCCAAATATGTCTGTTATGAACAGCTGTGAAGGTAAATATTCCTCAAAGCAAAATTTAACCATTGTCTGACGTTGTATGACTCATGAACATCACATCTCAACCTATTCTGGATTTTTGAGACACCAGACGCATTAAAACTCCATTTGATTGATGAGTAAAACTGTGGGGATGCACAAAGACAGAAATATGTGGACGCATCCATCAGATTTTTAAAGCTGCACGTACGCGTTGTTCTGTTTCATAAACCTCAATCATTGTGGATCTGGGCGCACATGCACAAGCTTCATTTCCACTGCCACAGTTCACCATAACTGGATGTAGAAACACCCTCAAACAGCCGTTTACGTATCAATACGTGTGCCCACTCCACCTCTCATTAGACCTGTCAATGACACAAACACAGAAGACAAAGTGCAATCTCACAGATGGTCCCACATTGGCCAGGTTCTCCAACAGCATCAGAGCAGCTGTGGGCATTTATTAATACGTCCGTATCATTAATTCATCACAGGTATCTGTAAACCATCATCATGGTGATACGTCAATAATCAATATTAAACATTAGAAAGATGATGAATAATTAACTGGTGCTTGGAGCGGCCAAACAGGATGAGAGTCGCATTTCAATTTCACATTTTTTTATACCTAAATAACAAGACAACATAATAGACATAATCTATTAAATAAGCCTTTATATTATATCATTCTATTATTTTATATTATTCTTATCAGTCATTTTATTGTATTTATTGTATTTGAGTTCAAGGAAATCCACTGTTAAAAATAAGTTTTTTGAAAAGTTCAATAGATGCATGTTTCCAAAGTCAATAAGTAATCATGTTAAATAGTTTAATTCATCCAATGGTGACCAGAATAACCGTGATTTTTGCCATAATCGAGCAGCCCTACGTGACACGACCATCTAGATCATTTATCTAAAACGAGATCCACGACTCTGTTGGGAATTCAGAGCTACAAAAAAACACAGGCAACATAAAAACGACACAGGTTGTTCCCTCTCTGTGTGTAAACAGTTCAGACACCAACATGCACAGAGCAAACTATTAAAATCCAAGAGTTTATTTCTGTTTGTTTGGCAAACTCACAGAATTGAGTAACAGTTGTCTTTACAGCTGCCGACCAAACCTCCTCCACTTTGTTAAAACACTTTTTATCATTATTATAACTGTAAGATTTAGACGTTGAACTTTCTGAATTCTTGAGAAACTGTTCAGCTCATAATACAGTTACTGCACACCTAGACACTGACACACTCAGAAAAGTAATGTTTAATATGTGTGGTCGGCTGTTCTGGTTCGTATCACAGCCCTCTGCCCTCGACCGCAGGCAACAGCACCAGAATATTCTGAAACTCTGTCTGTACGTGCAGACACAGATTCCAGAGCACTGAGTGTCAGTAGACTTCAGGTCGTCAAGGTGTGGCACACATTTATGAGCGAAACTGCATTAATGATTCACACAGTGAAACACACACACACAGTCAAACTGAAAATGAAACGATGGCTCTGCTGCATGTGACTGTAACAGCTCTACTTCATCTAATGTAATTCATATTTGTATTTCATCAGGTATTCTTACTGAGATCCTGTGTAAGAGAGAAGTGAGTACAGCAGTGCAAACACAGTTTCATCACACACACACTGAGAATAAGACATCTGCTCCTTTCCAACAGCAACACTATGTGAAGTTACAAGCCGCCTTCACACTAGTGCTGTTGGAAAGATTTCATATAATTAATGCAAAGCGAAGAGAGTCCTCATCCTTGAAGCCTTTTCTCTTGAAACATGAAATGAAATCATTAAAGCAGAACATAAATCCCACATTTGTGTAGCTCGTCTAAGAGTCACATTCTAACAAACCCACAGGTTTGGCTGAAGCTATTATTAGCTGATCAGCCGCTGTGGCTGATGGAGGCAGAAACTCATCAGCACAGGGTTCCTTGGAAGTGCAGCCCTGTCAACGTATTGCTGGTTAGCTACTGGAACTTCTGGCTTGGTGTGATATGAGAAACTGGCATTATTGTGTTATTCTGCTGTGCCAGATTACATGGTGCCACTTCCACCCTGCTTCTCTCTTGCTGTCTATCTGCACACATCAAACTCTATTCACAATTGTTTCTGACGTGGACCGACACCTGGCATAAACAGTAACTGGTGTCACATAGTCAAATTTTTTTCCAGACTCAATAAACTAATGAATGTGTGCTTCAGCTCTGGAGGACGCCTCTGCAGCTCCAGAATCACCGTCATAATGCTGCATTCTGGGCACTTCAGGAGCTAATTTGGTTAAATGTCACAGCTGATTTGAGATAAATGACTGCACACAATGACAAACTGACAGATGGATGGACAGACACATGCCAGCAAACAGTTGCTGTTACTACACTGTTAATAAAGCTGAATTACAATGCAGCTTTTACATTAAGCTCTACAATCACTCTAATATTACATTAATTGGATTACTGTCATTTCTGAGCACTTGAACACCTTCAAAACCACAGATCACTTTTAACTACGTCATCTACATTCCTACTGCACAGTCCTCTTGTACAGCACATAGATTTTTAAACTACAGTTTGAGTGAACATGCCTTTACTCCTAATATTACCTTAACTATTCCATTTCAAACATCATCCTTATAATTCGATTAGGAAGCTCAAACTGAGAAGCTCATTGCACCGAGCAGGTACTTTCCGTTTCTCTCGGAAAGAAGGAAACTGCAACCTGCAGCAGTGTGTTTTGTGCACGTCGAGCTTGTTGTCAACAGCTACCGTCTTTGTGTCTGTTAGCAAACCTATTCACTAATTAAGAGACTGTGTGGACTTGCTCGTGTCCTTTTGATAAAACCACAACACGTTTGTTTTCTTCAGTGGTGGCATGTAACTGAAGTACTGTACTTCAAATTTGAGGTACAAATTTGAGGTACTTGTAATTTTCCTGAGTATTTCCATTTCATGCAACTTTCTCCTTCTCCACATCTCAGAGTCAAAAATTTTACTTTTACTCCACTACATTTGTCTGACAGCTTTAGTTACTAGTTACTTTTCAGGTGACAGTTTTCCTTCCCCTCCTATCCAGTGAAAACCACGTATCTCATCACCACCATCATCACCACGTATCTGATGTTGAATGTTTGTGATAAAGCGAAGGATGAAGTTTTCCTTCATGTGTTCAGAAAATTCTCCTTCTGAAGCTGAATCAACTCTTTAAAAAAATGCATCGACACAATGCTGAAAACAGGCTGTTTGTCTGATGAAGCTTTGCAGAGATACGTGGTTCTCACAGGACGACCAGGCCACAAACACATGATGATCTTCTACAATCTGATGCTCGTTGCTGGAGGTGAAAGCGGCCGACAGGATATAAAGTCGTTCAAATGAGCTCAAGCTTCAACATCTCCAGCAGGAAAATGACTCAGACACATTAAAGCAGCAGGAAGCAGAATCCAGAGAGAAACTCTGACAGGAAACAGTTCACTCACACAGAACCAGTTCAAGTACATGTTGAGAATAATACTCACATACTTTTACTTCAGTGAGGTTTTGAATGCAGGACTTTTACTTGTATTTTCATAGTATTTTTATCGAAGGATCTGAATACTTCATCCACTGCTTGTTTCATTCCTCAAAAGAGACTAAACTGGTTGTTTAGTGGGATTCTAGAGTCAAAATCAAGTTCAACATTAGCAGCATTAATCTGTGACACTGAGAGACCTGCAAACAGTATTAAACGCGTCTGATGCATGACTTCATCAGACAAAGCTAACGAGCTAATGCGCTAAACTTACACAAGACAACGCTTTCTTACACACATTTAAATCAGCAGCGCTTTGACAGAGAAGCTAACAGCGAGGGGTTTTCGGTGTAGTTTCAGTTTGTGTCTTCTACAGTGAGATTCATCCCGCTAGCATGAGCTAAGCTACACACCGTCTGAAACACAAGCTAGTTAGTTAGCGTGCTAACTTAGCCGACAGCCCGACTCACCAGCTCCGGCTCGGAGGCACCACAAGAGAAAGACGGCGGGAAAAGCAGCGGACATGTTGGAGGTCGAGATTCTTTCTGGGGCCTGTCAGATTTTCACGCGCTCATCGTCTCCGTCCAGGTTCAGCTCGGACCGATCTCCGGTTCCTACCGGCAGCAGCCGCGTTAAGAGACAAACGGTGACTGTAGGGAGTCAGTGTTCCGGTGGCCTTTCAAAATAAAGGCCAGGTGGAACCAAGAAAAACATCTGGAGATTTGAAGCATTGTCTTTAACATGAAATCAAATGTTGCTAAATAAGCAAAAACCAAAGGTAAAGTTTAAATAGATATTTTGAACAATACTTTTACATTTTTCCCACATAGATGCGTTAAAGGCTTCACCTGTCACATTTCTTCTAATATGACAGCAACTAGAAACATTTCATCACCAACAACTGCTGAAACATGATGAAGTGGCCTCGTATGCAGAACATGACCTTCATTTCGAAAGCACATTATAAGTGTTGTGGTCCTCTACCTGCAGGGTGAAGCAGACAGACATGGTGTCCAGCCCAGTCACTCACAGCTTCTCTTTTGCTTTCAGATCCAGGCAGATCATGGACAAACAGCTCTGTACATGTCTGCCATGTTTCTATTCCAGTCCATCAGCCCAAAGACATTTAACTACTTAGTGTTTGAAATACCTTGATTTTACTTTTATTTGAACCTTTATCATTAGCAGCCTGTCCATGACTGAGTGATTACAAATTAAAAGCAGCACATATTCTTCCACACAGTTTGCTGCTCTGACGTGTGGGTAGGAAAATAATTCAGTACTCAGGCTCCTGTCAGTATAACTGTTTGACTTGCTTGTATTTTATCCTCTTTGAGACGGAAGGAAAATGTTAATGTCCAGTCGCTTTGATCAGTATTGATCAGCAGTGATCACTCTGATGAAGGTGATCTGTAACAGAAAAACAACGGCTCTGTTGAGTTTCTGGCTGTTTGCAGGCTCTGTGATGGATGATGGAGATAGATGATGGAGTTGGTGTTAGATAAAGTCTTGTACTATATGTCGGAGCCAAAACTATGATTCTGACATTATGTTGATGAATTATGGGAAGTGGAAATAGAGTCATTTCAAACTACTGGAGTTGTGTTAGTGAACTGATGTTGGAACACAGAATGTAAACACTCCTCTTTGACAATCAGCTGATTGAGGCAGTTATTGTTGTAAATGTAAAGCTGGTATTTAAGAACTGAGCTTTCTTCACCAATGAATGACTGTAAATTTAAGGTGTTTTTTATTTTCCTACCTTAATTTATATGTCATCTAGTAAACACATGAATAAATATGATAAAAGAAGGGAGCAAATGTGTTGTTTGTACTTCAGTATGTGTGTGTATTGTATAGAGAGTATTTGTATACATGTGTACATGTGTTTCCAGATGTGAACGTCCCAATGAGTCAGTTTTATTCCAGACGTGTGCTGCATGACATACACTTCCTGTCGGCCTACACAGCTACAGTCAAGTGTTTTCTATTCACCTTTTTATACATTAATATTGTATATGTTGTTACAAGCTTAATGCTACATTAATTCCATTGAAAAGTAATCAAATATAGTAACTTTTATTTATTGAGTATATAATTCAAAATATAGTAAGAAATAGGCCTTAAATAAACAGACAAACAGAAAATGTGTTATATTGTGATCGTGAAAAATGATCTGCCAGTCTCTTTCCAACACTGACAGCACAGTCTCAGTAGTGGCGCCCCCTGCAGGCCTGCACAGCACATACCCACTGATGTGGTTGAAGTGTTTGAATTCATTTCTTTATTTGTTTTTAACGCTGATGAACTATGATACAGATAAATCTCAAATGCTTTAGTAAGGTAATATCAAAGAATTATTTTTGTTGCCGTTAAATGTTTTGTTAGACCAACACACTTTAGTAGTTTAGAGACAAAGACAAAACTTAAAAACTGCTTTTAAATGTCGAGCCTCAGAGTTGTATTTATCACTTCATTGGCCCACTCTTCTATTTACATATCTTCCATATGGATCTACTGTATGTCGACGTAAGAAGTAGCAACACAGATATGTCTGACTCCAACGAGTTAAACAGGTTAAACAACACAAACGTTTTACTTACAGGAAAATGTCATACACTTACAATCATGTATCACTTTTCATGTCAACACCAGCTGAATGAATTACAAAAAAGTTTTCATGGAAAAACTAACATTTTTTCACCTTCAAGAAGAATGTGTTTCCAGGTGTTGTTACAGAGTTCAGGGTTGAGGACTTTATTTCTTGTAAAGACAAAATGATTGCAAGCCTCTGGTTTTCACAACACAGCTCTCATCTTATGTTTCTTTTGGTTAAAACTTTATACATTAAATAAGTATATAATATATACATGTAGTTGTTTCATGTCAGAATCAAAGCAAACACAGACACATGTTATAAGTTCAACAATGATGTGTAAACCTTTGAGCTTCACATTGTTTAGCTTTTGTCAGGGACAATGACAAACTTTCATTTCTAGCTTCTCTGAACTGTCACCACTGAGGTTCACAATTTCATTTCATTCATAAAACCTTCATATTGCCACAGTGAGGCTATTAAAAGAACGTATGCTTCACCAAACCTGCACAGTGAATGGCAGATTATGCAGTTTTTTCAGTGCACATCATAACACAGATTCACACATGGTAAATGGTGGATGGGCATCTCAAAGCACCATAAACAGTTCAGTGTGGGCGGCTCCGATGGCTGTGACAGCTCCTTCAGTTAAGTACAGCATGTGTTAACTGTACAGCACAAAAACAACCCAACATGGATGAGGTCTGAATCCTGAACCTCCTCACACAATCACTTCACAGTTGCAGAAGCTGCAGAAGATGGTGCATGAAAGCAAGAAGTGATTCTGCCTCTGTTTCTCGGTGCCTTTAAAGTCGGCCCTGCTGATAATCTCCAGCGGTTCCTGGAGCCTGCACATCGGCTCTTCTTCATCGCTTCTGTGCTTCTTCTCTATCTCTCGTCAGGCTCTTTGCTGCAGTTAGTCCCTGCCGCCTCCAAGGGGCGCCCTTCCTCCACAGTCTGGCCACCTGCAACGATGCTGACCTGGTGGTAGATCTCCTCGGGTGGGTGGGAGTTCTGCATGGCCGGGGACAGGGACGAGCTGGGAGCCACCAGCAGGTACTGAGGGGCAGGAAGGAGGCAAACTGATTCAGGCTCGTGTCAGATCGACTCATTAATACTAAAGCACCAAACGAAGGGAAAACACTTGACACTGCAGGTGAAACCAGTACATATAGAACATATGTTGCTTTTCACGTGCACCAAGACCTGACACGGTTTGAAGGTGAATCAGTCGTTATAAACAAACTTGTACACACACCTTTTCAAGATGTTCAGGCAGGGCATCTTTTGGACAGAGAAAGTGGGATATTCTTTTCCGATAGACCACTGCGATCACCACCAGAGCCACCGCCACGGTCATGACCACGAACGTCACCACAGCCGCCACCCAGGGAGCCTCTTCTTCTGCAAAACACATAAGCTTTTTGATTTGAATAAACAAGGCGAATCACATGTGCAGGCTCGTGAGTGTTTCGTTCACTTACACACATAATATCAAAGTTGCTTAGATTGGTGTTAAGTTACTGTCAGTGAACCTCCAGCCTTTGTTGACTGAGATCAAATGATTGCAGTCCAGTTCAGCATCAGCATCACAAAGCACCATAAAATGAAAAAGAGTCAACACTAACTGAAAATGAGAAGCTTCACAAAGACAGGATGCTGGATTTGATTGTGCAGGTGTGACTTTGTCAGCAAAACCCACTTTTAAATGATTGTTTCTGCAGGGAGCAGAGCCGACCTTGGCTCACTCTGTAGAAACCACACATACAGATCACGTGTTGACTGATGCTGATTTCCTGAGTAACGTCACTGCAGCGGTTAGCGTTGGGAAGACTGAAGCTTTTTGCAGAGAGGCCGTGAGTGACTGAGCCTGAACTGTGCTTCTGTGGAGTTTTTCTTTTCTGAATCAAAAAGTCTTAAGGATAGAGGGTTTCATATCTAATACAGATTGTGGGATATATAAATAAAATTGACTTGATCACCAAAGTTACTAGAAGACGTCCTGAGGAAGCATGAATGACTGAGCCATATTTATATGACGACTTCACCTCATGGTGGCTGGAAAAGTCCAGGGATCATAAAGTCTAGTCTGGAAACTATAAATGTCTGAACAACATTTTCTGCCAGCTCATGCAGGATTGGTGAGTCATTTCATCCTGGACCAAAGTGGTGGATGGACTGACGCTCCCTGCACTCACGGCTAAAAAGTCCATTCACATCAGTCTTTTGTTGTAATTATAAGATGCTTTATATGGAGCATTGCAGACTTGCAGATCAAATCAGGTGGTGAAAGGTGCAGGTGGATTCAGGATTCGGCCGATCACTGTACTAAACGCTGACTTACCGTTGGTGGTGCGTTCACAGACAGCTCTGCTGGGCCTGTGGGCCTTGGAGTTGCCTTGGGTGTTGATTTGGACTTTGACGCAGTACTTGGTCCGGGGGTCCAGGTCACTCAGAACCACCCGGGTCTGCTGTATGTTGCTGATGCTGTGAGCCTGTAGGAAGCAGCAGAGAGGTGGTCAGGTGTGCGCTCTGGCCACGGGACGCCACAGAGACACGAGATGAGACGAGAGACAACCTGCTGATAATCTGCCGCAATCTTATCCTCCACCACAAAACAGAGGAAATGCAATTTAAATAATGGTTGTTTTGTGGGGACTGTTTGAGCAGATACACAAAAGGCCAAAAAATAAGTCAAAGTATTTAAGTAACATAGATTATTAAACACTGATGGTATGATTCAGCAGAATGGGAGAAACAGAACAACCTCCTGGGAGCAGGGACACGTTTTTCCAAAGTCTTTCCTACAAGGATGTAACTGTGCTTTGATTTGAGCAGATAAAAACGTGGAGCTCTTTTTACATGTTTAAATAATGACGTGATAAATGGCAGCGACCTTGACGGTGGCTTTGAAGCATCCGGGGGCAGATACACTCACCGTTACTTGTTTGACGTGTTGGGAAGTAACTATTGTAAAGGCTCATAACTATCAAATAATTATATCTTAAAAAGGACATTATCTAAATTTTGGCACGTGACTGTTAGCAATATTCTGCTGTCAGTTCTCTGCTGTTTTTACTGGGGTTGTTAATGCTGGCGCTTCAACGTTGATTCAGATTCAAACTGTTTGCTGGTAAATATTAATAACTTCCTCTCTGTGTTTTTTTTCTGGTCTTCAACACGTCATTCCAAAGCTCATTGAGTTCACATATTCTTTTGTCATGGATGCTTGAATCAGATCAGAAGGAATCAGATCTCCAAATCTAACAGTTATAATGTTTTGCTCTTTGCCACGAAGGAACCACCTCATTATGAATGAAAGTGCACTTGAACCAACGTCTCGCACCGTTTCCTCGTGGCCGTCCTTCCAGTAGCTGATGTTGTAGGTGACAGACATGTAAACGCGCCTGAGAGCTGAGATCACCAACTCTGGATCTTTGATGCTGACTTCCAGAGTGGCCCCGTTGGAGAAGAGAGAGACATTGGGCGACCCGATGACGGCTGAGGAGGAGAGAGAAAGAAGAGCGGAAAAGCATGAAGAGGATAAAGCTAAAAACAAATGATGGTGGGATTGAAACAAAACAACACACTTTCATGTCTTCAGACCAAAAGGTGTTTGAATTAAGTTGGCTGCTCTATGGTTTTTCACCCTCCATTTTTTAAAAACAAAAAAGTGACAGAATACAAAACGACCATATTTTTACAAAGATTAGAGTTAAATCCAGAAAACTCTGTGCCGCAGGTGGATGTTCTAGATATGAAGTTATTTTTACAGCACAATGATGCAAATTCCAATGATGCAAATTCCAATTAGAATTTTCTGTGGGTTTGTCACCACAAGTCGAAATTTCAGTCAATTGACCCATTATTCACATAAAGATTAAATATTGATTCGTGTAACTGCACATGTGCATCGTTCTACAGTGAAAAGTCATGAAGCACAGAGAGTTTTCTACTCACTATCTTTGTCCAGAGTAATCTCATTACTTTCCACCCAGGCCGAGCTCTCCGCCCCCAGCTGCGCCCGCACTCGACCGATGTACTTTCCATATTCAGTGATGGAGATGTTGAGGCGGGTGAAGTCACATTGGAGGCGGGAGACGTCGAGGCATCCCGGTCTGTAGGCCGTGATGATGGTTCTGAGGACAGAACACAGCGCTGCTGTTACAGATTCGACAGCTGTGGTTTCAGTTTCACAAGTATCTGTGATGAGGAGGAACAAAATGAATGGCAGCGGAAAAACCCCTCGAGGTTTGACTGTGGGCCCGAGAGCGAGAGGAGCTGTCAGATAAAGACCTGATCATCACGGCTTAGAATATCCACTCGTATCTCTTACAGCTGAAAAGGCATTATTACCACTTTACAGCTGAAGACTTCGATAGAGCTGCTGGAACGGACCTTGATGAGAGTGTGGGTTTGTGTCCACCAACGTTTCGTCTCTGTTTAGCTCTGTTTTAGTTTCCACCAATAAGAAAAACATCTCTTCAGCTTTGACATGTTTCACTCGGTAGCTGCCATCTTTCTCTGTCTGTCGTTTGGTGTTGGGCAGGTAACGTTAGTGTGTGTGTGTGTGTGTGTGTGTGTGTGTGTGTGTGTGTGTTGTCAGAAAACAAAACAACCATCCAAAACAAACTGAAAATGGAAAGAGCAGAATCAGGTGATGACTCTGTGGGGTTTTTATTGACACATGTCTGTGATGTGAGTGAGTGCACACGTCGCAGATTAACAGTCAATGCAGTGAGTCAGTCTCGGTGCATCAGGTGTCGATCACAGAAGAGAAGGTGCTTTTCTATAACACTTCTCATACTGTTGCTGATCAGAAGTGAGCTGAGTGACAGCGAGGCTCCACAGATTTGAGGGGGTGGAACAAAACATGAAAGTCTATCAGTCGTATCACGGTTTAGAGCAACGGCTCATTTTTCCGATCAGCAACAAAAAGGGTTGAATGAAATAAATATACTGTGTCTCTGGTGAGACGAGACTGTGCGGTCCTGATCAGTGTCCCGTCCATCGCCACCGTCTGACCACAGTAACAGGAGCTGCTCCGCTGAGCGAGCACAGCTTTATATTTATCTGCGGTTAGTTTGACAGTTAAATCGTGCTCCTGATAAAATCTGGCTGTCAAACCCGAAGCCTCATATAGTGACTGATGGAGCAGATAAAGTCGACTCATATGCAAAGCAGTATTTCCAGAGTCTGGGAATCTCTGAGTAATGGTGGACCAACTAAAACTTGATTTTGCTTTTAGTGTGTGAATGTAAATCCACACTGTGCGTAAACAGTAGAAATTCAGTGTCTTAATAGTAAAAGAAGATTTGACTTTCAATAAAGTCATTTTTAAAAAATGATCCGGTTCAAGCTTTTCAAATGTGAAGATCTGCTGGTTTTCTGTGTCTTATTTGACAGTAAACTGGGTTGAATAAAAAAAAAAAGCAGCTCAGAACCACAGAGAAACTATGATGGGTATTTTTCATCATTTTCCACTGATTGATCTAATAACTGATAGAAAACAATGTGCAGGCTGTGACGGCCGGGCAGCAATAACACACACAGACAAAGGAGCGAGTGTTTGCTGAACCTCGGAGGGTTTATTGGTGCTCGGGTCGGTGTTGACTCACCTGTACTCGGTGGTGTAGACGAGGCCGTCGGCCGCTCCTTCAGGTGGATCCCAGCTCAGCACCAGGTTCATGTTGTAGGAGGTCAGGCGGACGTTCGTGGGCGAGCTGAGGGGCCCCGATGCCCCTGAAGTCCAAAACCACATAACACACAAAGGAGAACGATCACAGGTGCTCTCAGGAGCGGAGACAGTAAATCTCAGGTAAATGACAGGACAGTTTTTTAATGATCATTGATGATTAATCTGAGCAACTTTTATGAATAAACCATATAAAGATTAGCTTCAGGTGCTGCTGTGTTTATGGTCCAGGTGTTAAAGGTCATCATTTCACTCACAGAGAAAAACTCCACCTGCTGATTCATGTGAATAATTTGATCAGGATGTTTCACCTTTTACAGCTGATCATGTTTTTATTATTATTGTTTTCACTCGAACCACAGAAACACTTCTCAGTTCAGTCAGTGTAAATACAATCAAAGCGTAATCTCCTCAAATTAACTGAGTGTGTGTGATACTTCTGGACTTCTTCTAAAGGTAAAACAGTTCCTGTCAAAGTGAAACAACCTGCTCAAAGTTCAGTGATTCTCACCTGTGGATCCACATGGAGTTAAAAGCACGAGGACAAAGACCCAAACAGAAGCTGACATGTTCTCCAGAGCCTCTCCAGTCGCTGTGTGTGAGTCTGACTGCTTCTCTACAGCCTGACTATTTCCTGGTCCCAGTCAGTCAGAGGAGGAGGGGGAAGTCCACAGAGTCCTGCCCAGAAACTCGAGCAGCTTCAGGGAACCAGACACCAACATCACACGTTTCCTGGTTCGTTCAGTGGCTCCAGGTTCTGCAGGTCATGGAGCTATTTGTTGTCATGTTCATGTTCAGGCTGGTGAAAGTGAAACAAACTCCTTTCTGTCATCAGTTGATACGAGCCTGGATCAGGTTTCCTCCACCAGGTGGCGCTTTATCAGGTTTCACCTGCCGTCAATTCAGCTGAAACACCTGCATGTGAGAACAACAGGTGTTTTTACTGACAGCCGTTAAAGCCGCATGTGCTGTTTCAAACAATATACCTGCTTGTTTGTGTGTCATTATGGCAAAAGCAGAAATGACCTGAAATAATAAAAACCTGAAACCTGATTGGCCAAACCAGGTGCCACTCCTTTGTGCTAAACTATGATTGGCTGTTGGCCCAGTCAGAGGCGGGATCTTAGTTCATAGTTTGCTGTTGCACAGTTTTAGCAATGCAATATTTTATCCACACAGACTTGTTTATTTTAATGTTGTTATTTTATACTAAATTTTGAATGTGCATTTTTTTCTTTTTCATGCAGTCGACTGCTGGAGATGCAGCTTCTTTCCGTTCTTTGTGGCCTCCAATCTGCACATGTCAGTGTTTTGTCCATCCTGGTCAAAAAAGTCAGTCAGGAAAAAGGAGCAGCAGTGACTGTACATAGCAGCGAGTGGACTGTGTGATCCTGAACATGGAGAATGTGGAGGCCTCGCTCTCTGGTGTTCTTCTGTGTGTGTGTGTGAGGTGAGGTTTTCATCAGGGTGTAGTTGTGACCCTGTTGAACCCGGGCAGCCTGGCCTTCGTGACAGTCGTTTGAAGCTGGCACGAATATGATGCATCACATTTATCTACATGCACATGAGTCTGTGACTGTTTGAGGATGATGAGTCAGGACATCTGCTCCATCAATATCTTCAATAAGTTCAGTATGTTTCTCCTGGAGCAGCCTTTTATTAATACAAGCAGCGTTACATTAAAACAGCATTGACTCGATTTACAGCTCAAGAGCAGCAACTGAGGACACGATGTTGTTTTCTTGTTGTTTTGACAGAGGTTGAGAAAGAATAGATGAACCTCATGAACGTTAGAATCAGAAATGTTGACTTTAAACAGGCTGACGCCAAGTAGATCATAATAAGAGAAGATGAACGATGAGAGCACTGATAATAGATCTCAAATCCAACAGTTTATTGATTTAGGTTATTGAGAGATGAGTATGAAAGGACTGTTGAAAAGCTTCCAGCGTCTAACTTTGACACACAGAGATGCAAAGCAGCTTCAGTGCTCGTCCATTAATGTTAAAACAGAATCACACTTTGCTCATTTAGCAGAAAAGAACAGGATCGAACTCACGTTATAAATGTATTCAGTAACAATAATCAAACCAACTCATGAACTATGCTGAATGTTCCTATATGACTGAGTTTCTCAGGTCTAGTTTGAAGCATCACTCCACTTTCTGTTCCGCCTCATTTGATCCAGTCATTCTCTCGGTTATAAAAGTTCTTTCAACAAACAGTAACTTCAACTAATTTAGAAAGTCAGAAGAATTGATGGAGGAAATTAGAAATATTGGAGTCAAACTGGATTATTACAGTTGAAAAACAAATCTCACGCTGACACTGAGCCATAAACTTAAACTCCACCTAAACGATCTCCGGTCTCTCGCCTCCAACACTTCCACTTTAAACATGTGATTTCGCTGCCAGTCCACAGTCTTCGTCTCCCTCCTCAGAGCTGCTGTTGAACAGGTGCGGGGGCAGTCAGAAAGCGGTCAGACCCGAGCGTTCAGGCACATCCATGAACCTGGGCGAAGAGACGAAGACAGACAGTCACACTTAAACGCTGCTGATAAAACACCACCCAATGGCATCAGTCAGTTGACACAATATTCCTGAAGTTCTGTGGTTGACTGGACTGATTATTTGCACAAATGAAAGATGTGATGAATATTAACAGTCATCTCGGAAATCTGGATCCTGACTCACAACCTGACACAGTCTGCTTTTATACATTTATCCCCTTTGACATCGAACTGTAGCTGAACACGCTGAGTCGGTGAAAACAAATAGTAACAGCAGTCAGATGATCAGATGATGGTTGAACTGATGTACAGGTGTACTGTGACATCACTGTTGGCTGTGCTCACAGGTACAACACAGTCTGTCTGTCTGTTACCAGAGTTTAAAGCCAGTGTCGTCTCAGTAATCTGAAGCTCAGGTGACCGTCGAAGACGACCAGTCTGAGGAGGAGGAGGAGGGCCAGAGCGCAGAAGGCTCCCGTCATGCCGTACACCACGAACACTGAAACACAGCAACACACATCAGAGTCACTATACACGTCTACTGCAAATCTGAGGAAATGCAATTTGCCTTCAGATTTCACTGCTCATGAACTAATTCAGCACATGAAGTCGAGGATGTTAGAAAATGACACTCAGGTGTTTTGGTCAAGGGTCAGTGATGAAGTGTAAACTGTGTTCCTGCACATTTACACTGAGAGGAACCGTTGACATTCAAATGAAGTTCCCCTTTCAGGCCTCAGCCAGGAACAACACACACTGCAGAGGAACAGAAGCCTGTGCAAACACAGCCGGCGTTCACGTTCAGTTTCTGTGTCACTGGACTAGTTTGAGATTCGCAGGTTCACTGGAGAGTTTATCTGGACAGAAGAGACAGAACAGGCAGCAGAGTTTTCAGCATTAAACCTGTTCAGACATAACATGAGTGACATTCCTTCGTCCATCTGTTCGAGACCCTGCACAGGTGATTTCAGTCTGACTGAGCAGATCAGAGCTGTGACAGGTGTGACAGAGCGAACAGAGAGAGGCCGAGGTCAGTCACACGTTCACACACCTGCACAGGTGTTTCTGCTGCCTTTAATGGGACAGAAGGTTGTGTTGTGTAAAATCGTTTGTCTGAGCAGTCGAAGCATCGTCATGATCACGTGCACAAGAGGTGATAAATAAAAGACACATTAATGACTTTATGTTCTTCTCACAAACTGTTTTATGTTTGTCATGAATTTGTTATTATGCAAAATGAAATAAAAGTATGTCATTACGACATAAAAAATATTTTGTTAGAATGTGAAATGTTCTTTTTACAATGAGGAACAGAGAAAATGTCTCTTGCTCTGGGGGCAGTATGAAAGTCTGGAAAGGTCTCGTGCTGCTGGACACAGAAATGTGTTGCTGGCTTTCTAATCCCAAAATAAACAGAGTCAGTTGATTGAACAGAGAAGATTGAACATTTGGATTAAGGTTGTGTGTCTGTTTTGTTTGCTGAGTTTTAGAGTCAGGCGGCCGTGACCTACGTGAGCTGGCGGGTGGAGGAGGGCTGGTGAAGGCGCAGTAAGGTTCACTGGAGACGTGGTCGGAGCTGAAGAACGACCTCACGGAGACGGTCACGCAGTACTCCACACCCGGCTCCAGGTACGTGATCCTGATCTCCTCTTTGTAACCGAGCCTCAGCCTGAACTGCAACAGACAAACGTAGAGATGGAAAACACACGTGACCTGGAGTCACTTTGGTTTATTGTGAGACACAAAACTGTAAAATACATCCTCCAAAAGGTGTTGTGCTCAAAACTGCTCATGCAACACAAAGAAAATACTATGAAACAGAAAACTTCCTCCTTTTTCCAACTCAGAGTTCAGAGTGCAGCTCTTTAATGGTGACACACAAATCTGAAAATAAAATAAGCAAAATATTTTCCTGGTCCATGTGGACATGAGAGAAAATATCACATGCAAAGTGAAGACAACACAGAACATATACAACATAACTGTAACAAAATAAAAAGCAAAAATCCATCATTTTCTCGTGTTTATGTTGTATTTTATGTTTCCTGGGTTCGTCTCATTTTACACACAGCTGTTTCTGTAGGTGTCACTCTTTTCTGTCTTTGTTCAGCCGTTCGCTGAAACAACCAGTTTCTTGTAATTCCAAAGAAACTGTTGCTGAAGCAAAGCCGATGTGTTTCACTTCCTGTGTTAAAGTTTTTCATCAGAAAGAGCCTCCACACAGCAGGTGTCAAAGGAAATGACGAGATACAGAATGACTCTGATGTCTGTTCGTCACTGACTTTAATTCTTTGCTAAAGAAACTCAAATGTTTCCTGAATGTCACACTGAAAACTATAGAGTCGAGATTTCTTTGTTCCTGTTTTGAAGCTGGAGGGAGAACAGGAAGTACGTTCAGGCAGCTTGTGTCTCTCGTGTTTGGCCTCTCCCGACTGGTCTGATCACCTGTCGTCACATTCTCACACCGTCGCTGAAGGTAGAAACGTGTGTGAGCAGATTAAGATGACGGATGTGAAGATGAAATCCTTCTTGTTCTTGTTGTCAGGCCGAGCGTTTCCTCGAACACGGGTTGAGCCGGTGAGAGGAAGACGTGGGTTAAACCACACACTGTGAAGCTGAAGCCTCTGTGAGACGCAGAGAAGCGACACAGGTGTTCTCAATATTCTGATCGAGCTCTCGTGAGATTCAACAGCTGCTTTGTGGCTTTGCTGTCTTGATTTATCAGTATTTCACTGCTCCGATCTTCATGTCATCTAAACACACACAGTCTGAAATACAAAGAAAACCTGCACAAATCACCGAACTGTGACACAGGGATCAAATGGTGGAACCTCGACTGTGTTTCTGTCACAATCTGTCGTCCTAATCTCAGATCCTGATGTTAGTTGTAGTGAGTCTGAGCTGCTGAATCAAAGCTGAGCGGCTGCTAATGATGGAACCAGAACAGAGGAGAAGCTGTGGTTGTGTCTACGATGTGAGGATGAAAATAAAGCTGGTTTTCAGTGTAGTTGGAACAAAATGAGAAGACACTGACTCATCTACATGCACTTTGTGTAAAGTAAAAGACGTCAGCACTGGATCATCAGACGAACTACGCGTCTGTGTTTTCTAACCTGCAACTAATTAGTTTCAATTCTGCGGCAAAATCACAGCTTTGGTTTCGTTCCTGGTTGAGATGCTCTGAGAGTCTCTCTGAGTAGATGCATGATGAATCCATGAACCTGTGAGTGGACGGACGCCACTTCAAGCCGTTCACTTCCTGTCACAACAATATTTCAGAAAGAGAAGGACAAACTGGTGTCGCTGAGCAGAACCAAAGCAAAACGAGCACATGTGAAGCCACACGGCGGAGAGGACACGTGACCTCCTTCTGACAGGAAACAACAGGCTTCATGGAAAAAACACTGAACCTTTTGTGGGAACTCTCTGAACGCAAAGTTTCTACCGAACAAAAACATGATTTTGAGTTTTGTTTTTCTGCGACTCTGAAAAAACGAGTCGTTGTGCTGCCGAGCAAACTCAGTCTGTACTTACAGTTTTAGAATTACTTCCTAATAACATATGATCGATAATGACATGTTAACATATCATGGAGCAAACGTGTGATATGTAAGTAATAATATACAAATCTAATAGTTTTTGATTGATTCTGTTTTTGTTTGACCAATCTTTTATCTGGTCCTTCAATTATAACAAAAGCTCATGACAATCTAGTCCCTCAGAATCAAGTTTTGATCGAGCAGCTTTCATCCTGCCACCCACCTGTGCAGCGTCCCTGGTCCTTTTCACATGAAGGACCAGGTCTCCGTGGAAGTCCCGCAGCAGCTGGACGCCTCTTGTTGCAGGATCTCTGAGCTGCAGGAGCAAACAGTTCCCACAGCCGGACACGGACACATCAGGAGGTCCCAACACGGCTGAGGGAGACATGGAGCCACGTCAGGAGAGACGCACAGCAGCTCAAATCATCACAACTTCAGACGCATGTTCCTCAACTTCATGCAGGGTACTGAGAAATCGCTACGACGTGGTGGTGTAATTATCACAATTTGAATTATCTGAACTTTTATATGATAAAATATACAGCTAAATACAAGTTTGCACACAAAAAACAGCAAATCAGGTAAAGTTTGAGAGCAAAAAGACTCGACTAAAAGATTCTGACCAACGAGGCCAGAATATTTCATTTGACATAAAATGAGAATTTGTCATTTGAACTAAAAAAATTTTCATTTTCTTAACAGACTCATTGTTTTCACTCAAAAGTCCTTTGCATGTCTGTCACAGAACCTCATCAATAACATCACTGTGAGTTCTACCACATTCACTGGTTAAGAGTTTAACAGTGATCAAAGTGTGGAGATGCTGCAGAGCTACGTCCATCAATCTACTGCCGCAGTGCATGCTGGGAGGGTTCTCATCACACCTACCTCATCTACCTGCAATCACATGATCAGCCGGTCGTATGAATGCTGATCATGGTTTCAACTCTCTGCTCATTTTGCTTTTATCTCAAAATATCAGAATCAGCTGGATGAGATTAAACACGAGACCATTTTAGCCTGATAACATCACGGGCTCTGAGAACTGTGTGTCGGTGGAGTCTCACTGTCTGTCAGAGGGTGGAACCACCCGGACGTGGTCCAGCCGGACGTCCGGTTGGAGGTGAAGGCCTGGACGCGGGCTTGGTAGTGGTCGAACGAGTCCTTGAACGCTTGGGTGAGATTACAGGTCTGTCCGGCCGTCAGCTGCGAACAAGCAGCCACTCGTTTCCATGACTTCTTCCTCCAAAGCGGAAGAAAATACAGAGAGGGGGAGGGTCAGACTGAAGATAACTGAAGATCATCTGTCATCTCTGAAAGAATAACTTTCAACATGCTCGTTAACATTTCAGCACAGAGAACTTTCACAGCTGAATAAAAAGGCAGCTGTCGGGTCGCGGGCGTCATCTCGAGACAAGGAACACTTGAGATGAATCAAGGACAGTTACTCAAAAGGAAAGTGCTCACTCAGAGGTGTTTGAGAAACAAAAATGAAACATGAGACACGCTGCGCAGGGATCATCACCATCATCATCATCATCATCACCATCATCATCATCATCATCATTATGACCATCATCATCATCACCATCATCATCATCATCATCATCATCATCATCACCATCATCATCATCATCACCATCATCATCATCACCATCATCATCATCATCATCATCATCACCATTATTATGACCATCATCATCATCATCATCATTATAATCATCATTATCACCATCACATCATCATCATCATCACCATCATCATCATCATTATCACCATCATCATCATCATCATCATCACCATCATCATCATCATCATCAAATTTCAGACATGAACACATGAGAAGCTCTGCAGATGTCTGCCTGTCTGTCCGTGTCTGCCTGTCTGTCCGTCTGTCTGTCCATCAGTCCTCCTCTTTGATGCTGAAATATCTCAACTACTACAGACATTCATGGTTTCCAGAGGGTTAATTGTACTACAGTGATCCACTGACTTTTCTTGTAGCGCCACCAACAGGTTCAACTTCCACCAGAGAGCAGTGACAAGTTAACATTCAACTGTCTCACTCACTTCTCTGAAAAAACAAATTGAAGGAATCCTTATGAATAATGTTTGAGCATGTTATGTGTTTTGTTAATGTAAAGAAATACATCAGCCAACCGGCTCTGTGAACTATTCAAAGATTTCTGCCACTGAAGTCTCAACATGAACTATCCAAGAAACTCAGACAAACCTTCTTCTAACTTCTGTCTTTCTGCAGTTTGTTTGTGAATCTGACTTGTTGGTCATATTAACTCTTGCATGTTCCAATTTCAGCACCAACATTGTTTGTGATGTGAATGTTTCCAACTTGACAAATCACAAATCTCACAAGCTCAGTTTCCCCCCAAGAGCCTTCGACTGAATACCTGCGGGTTTCAACAGTGAAGAGGGCGCTGGACGGGGTCCCGGGGCCGGGCAGGAAGCTGAGCGTGTGCTCCATGTTGAAGGAAGAGATGGAGACGTTGGAGGGAGCAGGGAGGGAAACACACACGACTGCAGAGGAGGACAGAATAACTACATTCACTTTTCAATTCAAAGGGACGCTGAGAATATTTTCAATAACATTGTTTGCTCTTTCTTCTTATTTCTTAACTCTGAATCACTTCACACAGCTGAATCTAAAGTCTGCACATATGACTGAAACATTTCCTGTACAAGTTATTCACCAAAGAGTGCAACCTAAATTCACTGAGCAACTACAGATTTACTTTGCATTTCCTGCTCCTGCAAACATCCAAACACACATCTACACACACCTTACCACAATATATATATATATATATGTATATATATATATGTACAAATCTCAGTGCTAAAAAACAAAGAGACTGAGCTGATTAAAAACACACAAACACTAATAAAGCTAAACATACATCCATCTCACACCTTCACCATTTAAATCTCCTGCTGCCTCTCCACCTTCAATCCTGGGAGCATTACCAAGGTGTAAATGCAGAAGAAGCAGCATCCACAGCCCCATCTTCCCTCCATGGACTGTGTTATGACCCGCAGTTAAAAGCAAGATGATAAGGCTCATGTTTTTGACTTCGAGCACACAACATATAGAGAGGGATGGGAGGGAGCTGGGGGTGTGTGTGGGGGTTGGGAAACGAACACCGTTGTCATGTTCAGGGCTGAGTTTCTATTTCCCCAGAAGTCCCTCCCTGTGTATTTTGCCCTTCAAATCCTGCTTTTAACTGAGCTGTCGCAGCCACACGCTGGAGTCAGCAAACTTCACCTTGTTTCTGCTCTGTGTGACTTTCATTTACTGTAATTGTGCTGATTTATCTCTGCTTTCATTAACTTTCTGCATAAAGTAAGTTTGAAGACTGTACATATGGAAAAAATTACTGCAATAATAGAACCAACAAAACATGATTTGCTGTCTAAACTGTGACTTTATTGATTTTGAAATGTATGTGTATGAACACTGAATTATAGAAATGGCTTTACAGTCAGTATAAAAATACAAAAATGTCACAATATGGAGTTTGTTTGATTATATTGTTTAAATAAAGTTGGCTGCATACTGTAACTTGCAATAACACATGTATTACTTTATGATCCTGATGCAACTTCAATAAAATGATTAACTGTGTCAGATGCTGAGCTGAGACTGAAGAATTAAACCCAAACAATCTCCAGAATCAGCTGTCAGTTCAAGTCTGTTTGTGACTTCAATAAGGTGCAGATCTCTTCTGTGAACTCAAGGTGCTTCTGTTCACAACAGAAATCTACAAAATAGTATTTACTATGAGAGCTGCAACAAAGAAACGTTTCAATCATTGATTAACCTGCCACAATGGATGAATATCTCAAAAACTGTTGATTCATTTGCTGTGAATTGACTAATTAATAAAGCAGCATATGGTTACAACCTCACGACACATTCAGCTTTAAGGGCTGAAGAGAATTAATTCTCTCATAAGCACACACATAAAAAAAGCATTTTAAAAACATTACAGTACTCATCATGTCGACCTTTTTAGCAAACTACTATTTTTCCTAAGCTGCTTTCACATATTCAGTTTTCAGGACATATTGAAGGAGAATGTCTGAAGTTTAAATTCTGCCTAAGTCGCTCTCAAACATCATCAGTCAAACAAAAGGTAAAATGCTGTGAAGCTTCCTCTGTATCTACACCACTTCTACTTTAGTGACTGTCACTGTTTCCAAAAATGTCTTAATTTGAATTGTAATTTAATGTACTTTACTCTTTCATTTAAATGTCATTGACACCTAAATCATTTTTTGCTAAAGTTAAATTATCTTTCATTTTGCAAAAATGTTTCCAACAGAATTCCCATCAGTCCAGTCGTCTGTGGTGTTTGGGCAACTTCTGTTTTTCTCTGGCAGCAGCTCTGTGATCAAGTATCCAGAATATGAGTTCATAAACAGGAAGTCCAAACATATTCATCTCTTTAAGTTGTGGGATCTCACCTGCCCTTTTAGCTGCAGAGGAAGCACTGAAGTATAAAGCTGTATAATTTCATAGTAAACTAGATGGAGAGGAATCCAACAGACCTCAAGCAAGAACATTACTGTATTTTTATCCAAAACCTCTCTAGTGATTTTCAAAACTGGCTCTAGACTTGTCATAATTCGCTCATTTTAAATGCATGAAAGCTGCCTGTTCATGAGGATGTGTGTTTCTGACGTGTGATAATAAAAACTATTAACACCTGTGAGCCGCCACATCAGGCATCAAGTTTCACAAAAACCACATCCAGGAATAAAAGTAAGAATCTGCCACTGTAAAGCTTCATCATAACGTGTCGTCAGAGCAGTGACAGAAGTGAATGGGCCGACAGGAAGCTGGGTGTTAAAAAAACACCTTTCTAAATCTGTGGGGACGGGAGGCGGTCGAGTGGACCGGACAGTCATTTTACGTTTGGACGCCACATTTAATTGGCTGATGATGATCACCTGCAGTAGGAGGAGGAGGTGGGACAGAGTTTCCTTAAGATGGCAGGCAGGAGGTCAGACATGTTGCCATGGTTTATGTTGTTAAAAGTGAAAAGAAATCAGTTGAAATGAAGGCAACAATATCTGTGGCTGTGGTGTTGTGATGTGAAGTGAGTCAAGAAGGAGGCGCCACTCACTCATCAACACGTCTGAAGCACTAAAGAGCAAATACAAGAAAGTTGTTGTGGTCAAGTGGTTCTTGCACGAGGCCAATTGTTCTCAACCTTTGACTTTTTATCAGAAAGAATAAGAAATGATCCAACCATGATTCTCTGTGTGAAACATAAATAAATCAGAATGTGGTCATTTGCAAATCTTTTTTTAAATATACAATTAATACATAATTATATAATATATAATTAATATATTTAATGTTTGACCTCAACGACTTCACTGATTTTTTTTTTTTTAATAAATATCTGCTTATATCTAAGTTTTCAGTCACTGGACTCAACTGATGGAATAAATTTAGAGCGGCTTCACAGTCTGTCTTTGTAACACTGGTTTTTAACACATCATGAAATAAAAAAAAAGACATAAAACTGAGTGACTTCCAGCTGGAGACCCCGCCCCCCAACACTATAATAAGTTCCGTAACACTTGAGTAGATGGACGTCTCATATATCCAGAGTCCTCGTCCTCCTCGTCCTCCTCGTCCTCGTCCTGGACGGAGCAGGAAACTCTTTCTATGTCAACTTCCTGTGTGTCCCGTGTCTGTGTGTGCAGGACTGGACCGGTGTCGTACACCTCTGAAGCAGCTCCTGCTCGCTCCTCCCGCTCCTCGTACCTGCCAAAGGTTAATGTGAGGAGGTTCACATCCAGGCTGCTCCCCTCTCCCACCACCTCCCTCTCCTCCTCGTTCAGCTCAGCTGTTCCTCCAGCGCTGCTGTCTGGGTGCGCAGGAGGAGGCGGAGCAGATTCGGACAGAGACTCAGAGCGTGAGCTCGGCCCGTCGTTCGCTCCATCACTGGAACGAGTCTGTGCAGAGGTCGGGGCTGCAGGCCGAGGACCGACGGGGTCTGAGGTTTGCTTTGAGGAGACGTTGGGAGGGGGTTCGGTGTTGGAGGATAAAGGAGCTGACAACGATGATGAGGATGAAGAGGAGGAAGAGAGAAGGTTAGTGCCCACACGCAGTTTATAACCTCCTCCTCCGCTCCCAGCAGCGCTCTCCGTCTCACTCTCCGTGTCACTGTCATCCGACGCCTGCCTGTTCCGCTTTTCACCAGAAGAGGGCAGTGTTGGTTTAAGATTCCAGAGGGAAGACACAGACGCGCAGCGAGGCACAACAACCACAACTTCTTCTAAGTGACGGATGGATGTCTGAGACAGAGAGAAAGCAAAGGAGCAAAGTTTAAATCAGAGAGTCAGATCAAGCAGCTGGTTTTTAAACAGCAGAAACTCAACAGATGGAAACCAGTGGAAAACAGTGACTGTTAGAGTCCTTTATCAAATACATGTCTGAACACTTCATAGGTAAAATCCTCAAATGCAAGCGGTTGCTTCATTTCTCTATTTTACAGAAACTAAAGTGAAAATGTTTTGTTCCTGTTAGGAGCTATTTATGGTCACGTGTTTCTGGTAATCTGTGGTGCATTTTGAAACTTCTTCGTGGAAACTAAATGTGGGGCTGCTGCTAATATTGCTATTTGTGAACTTGCTGATTATTTCCTCAATTAACAGATGAATCATTTGTTCCATAAACTGTCAGAAAATAATGGAAAACATCAACTCCAGTTTTGCGGAGCCCAAAGTGACGTCTTCAAATGTCTTAGACAAAGAAAAGCAGCAAATTCTCACATTTGAACTTAAAACATGAATTAAGTGATTCATCAATTATCAAAATACACATTGTTAGGTAAACCTGTACAGTCTGTTGCAACTGTTTAAAATTATTACATTTATTTTTATATTGAATTCTGTTTATTGCTGATGTCACAGTTAAGAGTGTTTTGTCCTCCATATGTACATATCAATACATACATATTACATATGTCAATATAACACAGTCCAGGACAACGCTGTCACTGACTATGACTTCGATGCTGAAACATACAGCGTCAACAGAAAGTGAACATCAGAAGAGGCTTGATGGCAGAACAGCTGTCAGAAGGACTGCAGTAGACTGCGAATGTGAACTTCTGAACCTCTCTAATTTCTTCTCTGTGGCCTCTGCAGATGGAACCAGTTCCCCAGACGTTTGACGTGATCGACGATCGGACAAACTGGTGGAGACGCTGCACTCCAGCTTTGATCACAGCACATAACGAATCAAAATGGCTCTACTAAAAATTCAATACAACTTTGTCACTGGAATTTACAGTTACTTTAGTTACTTTAGTACAGTTACTGTGCTGACCCTTGTAGTGACACTTGAGCTGACTGGACCTCAGCTCATCAGACTCTTGACACCTGTTTCTCTTCTATTTTCCATCGAGCGTCAACATATTTCCCACCAGTGGAAACGTTGCTGAATCATATTAAAGGAAGAGCGATTCCAAAAAGTGCTGGTTGTGCAGCGCTGTTTTGGAAAAGAAACAGTCAGTGAGCAACCAGAAACCTCGAGTCCCCTCCAAATTTCATGGTGAATTTACTGGCCACATACAAATCCTGTGTGAGGGGAAACCCCTCTGCATCTCGCTGTCACTCTGGTCGACTTCAGGCAAATAATAACCAAACACGAAACCGCATCTTATTTCATAAAGAAGCGTGTTCAAATCCCCCTCGCATGAGACAGACAGCACAAATAATAAAAAGTTAACTGTAACCGACGCCCACACACATACCAGTTCTTCTATCCCAGCATGCCAGAACGATTCGAGGGTTTCAAAAGCTACTGGTGAACAACTGAACTATGGTCTCACTTTTTCCCCAGCTTCAGTGTTTAGTCATTTAAAAGCAATCAGAATTATTACTAATCAATTTCATAAATCATCTTGATACACATTTCTTACACGACCCATGAGATCAGTATCTTACTTATTATTCTTCATATCTGTGTCTCTAAGCATCAAAATGTTTCCACTACTTTTTGCAGTTTAGACACATAAACTGTTTGACCTGAAGCCAAATGCTTTAGAGAAACAGAAGAACTGCAGTAACACAGACGGACAGGCAGCAGAGTTGGAAAGGTTTCTGAGCTGCAGGACAATGATTGTCACTATATTTGCATTGGAATTTGCTTATACTCACTTGAATTCAAATCAAAGTTATTTTAATCCCCAGCTTGAGCAGTGAAAAACATTAGTGGATGTGGGTCTGATGCCATTTAGAAACTGTTTTATTATCCATTCCAAATTTTATTACAGAACAAAGTACGAGGTTCAGTTCACCTGTGATGGTGCTTCTCCAAAGTTGAGTTATATCATGACAATGTGGCACAAAATGAAGATGGGATGAAGATGGAGAGGGCAACTATATAACTGATGCTTCAGATGAACCTGTACATTCTGTGTAGTTATGGCAACTGAACTCGTTAGATTGTGAAAACAAATAAGTGTCCTGGTTATTCTCCCGCTGATATTGATCAAAGTGTGTGCTTATTTATAACGAGCAGCAAACAACAATATATTTTTGATTATTACCAGCAGTTGTTTGAGTCAGAAATTCTTACACATTTCTGTTCTGTTTATCTCAGCCAGAAAGCTACAGAATCTTCTCCCACTCGGTCACACGTCATTTGACCATCTTACTGTGAGAGCCGACACGCGGCGAGGCGAAGGCCAGTGTGAGAGCCGGCACGCGGCGAGGCGAAGGCCAGTGTGAGAGCCGACACGCGGCGAGGCGAAGACCAGTGTGAGAGCCGACACGCGGCGAGGCGAAGACCAGTGTGAGCTTCAATGTAAGTCCATCAAAATAAAAAATCAGCCTGATTCATCAAACGCTGTCGACTACCTGGCCTTCATCAGGGCGGCGTCTCTTTCACTGTGGTTATCTCAATGAAATGTACTGAAACTAATGTGTATGTGACACAGGAATTCAATGAATTGTTTAGGCTGGTAAAAAAAAGGTTTGGCTGGTCGATGAGTCCAAAGGCTAATTTGGGACATTTCCTGTATACGATACAGTGAACTGACCAAAAGTGCTCAGATATTCAATATTTCACTTCAGTTTTTATTTTGATGTGCATTTGCTGAACTGTGAAAGACACTTTGTGATCATCTCCACCACCGCGGGCAGCTCTGATGTAAGAACACAAAGTGAGCACATCGCCCATCCTGCAGCAGAACAAACCTGCAGCCGTCTGCCTCTGTCGCTTTTCTTCAACCACAGCCACTGCCCTAATGAGGAGACATGCGTTTTTGCTGAAGTATGTTTCCGCCTGCTGTTCTTTCCTGTTACTTTACTCAGAAAAGTGAGTGTGAGCTGTGTGTTGTCAAACCACCAATAAGACGGTTTTATTACACGTATTAACCAACGATGGTAACACCAAGCAAACTCGATCCAGATGAAGTCATTTTTAATTACTACGACAGAGCTAAAGCCTCATTTTCCAGATTTGACTTTTGCTGCCATTGACTGCCTGAACACATCACAGGAAAGATGATGCAATAATTGTAGCAATAATTCATGTTGTAAATTTGGTAATTTTGTTTAATTTGTTAAAATTGTAAATACCTTTTCAACTTGTGTATACTTTTTTTTACTATTTAACTGTCTATCTCTTTGCTGCTGTACAGTGTAAATTTCCCCACTGTGGGACGAATAAAGGTTTATCTTATCTCTTATCTATCTTATCTTCTTCAAAGTGTCAAATATCAGAAGGAGGAGGAAGAAATGTAAAACCACAGAAATCCTTAATGAATAAAAACGTTTTTCATACTTTATTCCAAATTTCTCAAGATTTAGAAATTAACAAAAATATTTCCATGTTTTCCAGACAATCAAGATTTTTGCAGAGACCTTATTAGTTCTGATTCTGCAGTGACTCTATCACTCTTCTTTTTTTTTTGCAAACACACAAAATTGGCCATAGACCCGTCTGGTTGGTTCTTGAGCACAAGATGTCTCCTCCTTCACTCTAAAACCATTTCTCACTGCTGGAGGCTTCAAGCTTCACCATCATAACAATTGGCTTCCAAACCAGTTCTGATATTACAAAATCATCTCTTACGTCCACGTGTCACACTGAGATTTAATCTTCCCTCCTTCAGCAGATGAAAGTGAAAACAGTCTTCTAGTGTTAAATTCTGCTCATCATTCTGCACAGTGATGCTCAAACATCACAGAGCAGCAACAGGAAGAGAAACACATGTTTGAGTGGAGTGCATCATCGAACACTGTAGTCGACAGAACAAACTTGACAAAACCGAGGCATGTCTTTAAAGCCTCGACACACTGATGGTTCACCAACACACTGTTGGCTCTGGTGTTCACAGAGCCACAGTGGAATCAGAGAGCCAGAGATGTGGATCATTTTCCAGGAACGACTGCTCATTGATTTTCAATGAAAATGAAAATTTTTAAACCACAGTTGAATTCATTCATCAGCGTAGAAGGGGAAGCCCGGCTACCTTCCACATTCTATCAACACTACAAATAAATGAAGGTATGACTTACCAGGACCAGCGGCAGCGGCCTCTTTGCCAGACAGATGAAGCCAGCACAGGCCAGCATGGCCACGGCGGCCACAACAAGCATCACCAACACACACAGCACAGCTGAGATCAGCGGCTCTGCAGAGACGAGAGGGGTCAGGGGTCAGGGGTCAGGGGGCGTAGCAGAGCGAGCTTTACTGTCTTTATCAACATTACGGGACGGATCAAATGGGGACATACAGGGAAACAACATACATGAACTGAACTTTCAGGGGCAAAATAAATCAATCAATTAAAAACAACAAGAAGAACAAACAGAGTCCCTCTGACTTTGTTGTTTAGGTCAGGACATCTGGGCGGTCATGTGATCATTTCTCTTAGCTTATTACAGTTACGCCTGCCAAGTGCATGTTAGAGATGATTATGTCAAGACTGTGTTCATGATTCAGGACAAGGAAAAACAAGGCCATTAAAATGATGAGCATGAAAAACACGAGAGCGGGAGAAAGAAAGACAGTGAGCTGTACCTGCAGGAAAGCTGCCAGGGGTGTAAGCACACACAGGCTGGCTGTAGTTGGACTCCCTGGGCACCACAGAGTCTGAGAATCTGACAGAGACACAGTACTGTTCGCCAGGGGCCAGATTCTGCAAAACCTCTCTGCTCTGAATCTTGGTGTTCTTAAAGAAACGCACACAGAGACCACAGACAGATGTCAGTTTAGTAGAAGACTGAGAGAAAAGTACATGACAAAGACAGCATCACTCCCACAGACGACACCACAGGAGGCCACTGTAGGTCTCAGAGTAACGTATGCAGGAGGTGCAATACTTCACTTTAGACCATGTCTATACAAATGAAGCTTAAAGACATTGATGTTTTTATGTCACACTTCCATTGTATCCAAAGGGATTTTATCTGGCAATAAGTGAACAACAGGCTAAAGGGAAGCCTTCAATTTTTATAACAGAACGCCCCAAATACTAAAATATCCCCACAGCTCACAGGTGATATTTTCAATATCAGCACAAATCACAGTTAAGTTTCAAAGCATCCAAATTAGAAGGAAATTTGGGGGAACTTCATTTAGACATTTTAGTCAGATCAGCCTTTGGTGTCTGATAAGCCTTAAAAGTCACGGATGAGTTACTGGATCTCGACCTCCAGCAGGACACATTCTCACTCTTTTTTAAACAGTGCTATTTTAAATGCCTGTTCAGATTTGTTAATCATGATGGCACAAGTGGATAAAACTCTAAGTGATGAGTCCATGTGGAGTACCTGGAGTGTTTCCACACTTTTGTACTTGATCCTCAGTTTGTAATCCAGAGACATGTAGACGTCCCGAAGGTGCTCCACAGGAGGCTCAAGGTCCACACACAGATTTCTGCCACAGGGCGTCACAGTCAACAGCGGCAGGTCCAGTTCAGCTGGAAGACACAGAGAACAGAAGAGATACATGAACTGAAATTTCCATCATGTGGCAAAATCACTTTAAAGAGGGGCTGTAATGTTATGTCACGCGGGTCAGTTCAGGATCGTGACCAGTTCACACTGGAGTCTGATACTGGCCACATTTGAAAAAATAATGTAAACAGACAAAAAAATGGATCTGAGCTAATTTGACCTGAGCACTGAGGCTTGCAGTGTGACTGAGCCTTACTTTTTTAAGTTTTCAGGATTATGTGCTAAAATGTTGTTGTCCAAGTATTCCAGAGTTAAACGTTCATTCAGAGTGAGCTGCACCTGACCGCAGTGGGACAACACGTGCAGTCAGGGAGCGAACACAGCGGTTCTTAAAGGGTTGGGTTTCATCTTTTGGATGTTGGGTAATCCATGTTGACAAAATCACATTCTGAGCAGCCGCCTCTGGCCACGCAGATAATATCAGACCACTTTGTGACTGAAGAACAAGTATGAGCCTGTGTTGCTGTTATAAGATCAGAACAGAACGTTTCCTGTTTGTGCTACTTACTGTGTCTGATGGGCTTAAATTCTGGATAGTAGGCAGTAGAGCCTGGTTCTGGGGCGTGTGCTTCCAGCAGTGCTGTGACCTGGGTGAGGTAGACCTGGTCTCGGTCGGAGAAGGCCTGTGTCAGGTTGCAAACCAGAGGGTGGCGGACGCGCTCGCAGCCAGCCACCGGTAAGAAGGAAGACTCCCTTCAGGACCGGGGAGGAGAAAAGAAGCAGAGTCAAAAGAGCCAACAAGTCCTGTTTTAAAAAAATGAAGTTTCACTGGAGGAGCAGGGTTTTGGTAATACGAGCTGACCACAAAAGTCATGGTCAACACTCTAGATTTCACTGCCCTCATATCAAAATGCATTTGATTCAATTCAATTATTAATTTCTTACCTGCTTGGAGCACTAGATGCATAGATAGACTTAATAGTATAACTTTGTGGAAACAAAAAGTGTCAGCAACAGACTGATTCTATAACGATCCTCCGTGACACTGTTAGTATCCACACTCTGTACAAACACAGGTGAAACCTACGTGTTTGGGGTCATGGTGACTTTATAGTAGACTCCTGTGGGTGTCCCTGGCCCAGCCTCCCATTTCAGCATATGGATAAAATGGCTTGATGTCAGGGCCAGGTTGACGGGCGGGGGGAGTTTACTCATAGCTGGAATACAAACAAACAGGACATGAAATCGATATGTACACACACACACACACACACACACACACACACACACACACACACACACACACACAGTGTCTGTTGCACTCAGGACTCTACTCACTCTCCTTAATAATTCTGCTGCTGGTTTAACATTTGCTAATATAACAACTCAATCCAATTCAATTTGAAAAATTGTATTTGTCCCTGAGGGGCAATTACACGCAGGCAAAGGCATGTAGAGCAGTAAAACAAACAGTACAATAAGGTAAAAAGATCAGAGCAATAACTACGGAAAATACTGAATGAATAAAGTGGTCGCAGTGCATGACCCCGAGTCCAACAAAGCTGGGACAAAGTGCATTGTGGGTAATGCAGGCGGCAGGTTTTGACAAGGAAAGAAAATGCTTGGAATAAAAGAGACCATATCTCTGGTTCTGCTATATAGATTTAGATCCTTTTCTTTTTTAAACTGTCTTTTGACGCCAACTATTGGCATCATCATCATCATCATTATTATTATCATCATTCTTACAGTTATAAGTAGTCTTAACTCTCTTAACTCTCGTTTTTATGTAAACAAAAAACTGTTTTGATTCTTAAAATGGGCCTTTAAATATTGTACTTTTCTTAAAAGAAGAGTTTTTGGAAGCATCATTCAGCAGCAAACCACATTCTTTATAAAAACCTCTAGAACTATCACATATTTAAAATCTGATTGTGTGACTTTTGTAATGCGCCTCTATGTTTGCTGTATGTATTTTGATCAATGTAATGCTACCAGTTATAATGTGAACTGATCGTCAGCTTCCTCTTGCTTTAAATCCATTTCAGTGAGCTGGATGACTTGTGACACTACTGAATAAGAAAACATCTTGACCAGGACGCCCTCAGAGGAAAGATCATGTATTTAAACTCGGCCTCATATCAAACACTTCATGCATTTACTCAAAATGACAAAATGTGTTCTACCTTCAGAGGAATCACCTCCAGGTGTAAGAGTGATTCAGGGTAACGACACTGACACGTGACTCTACCTGTGTGTGAACTCACCTGGCAGGACCTGAGGCAGCCACATGAGCATCCACAGGAGAGCGGTCATGACAGTCTGTCTGCCTGTCCCATCTCTGCTACTCTGCCATCATTCCTCTCTGGACTTTCACTTTCCAGATGAGCATTCACACCTGGAGTCAGAGTCACTGTGACTCCTCAGGTCTCATCTGCCAGCTCCAGAGATCAAATACATAAATACTGAAAAACAAAAAGACATAAACAACATGTCACCATCTGACAGCTGCTTTCCCTGTAAATCAACTCACAACTTCAGTGTAAAACTCAACATTATGACAATCATAATTGATTTCTATTTATGCTTCTAGACTCGTTTGTCTTTCTATTTTTCTCTTACTGTTTATTGTTTATTGAAGCAAAACATCAAGACAAATTCATGATATATAAAAACCTATTTGACAATAAACCTGATTAACTGAGTTACAAAATACTTTCACTTTGTCTGAGCACCGGTTTATCTTTAAACATCCAGTTTAATCTAATGATACAATTAAATAAACAATTAGAAAACTCTCATGAAACAGCCGTTAAAATGTTTCAGACAGATAAAACTAATCTAACAATATTTGTTTTTATCTAAAGACAAACGGAAACGACTTCATGATGCTAGCCGCTATCAAGCTAACGGATTAGCATGTGAGCTAACCAGCAGGCTGAAGATTTTATTAAAAATCTATAAAAGCTATAAAATGTTTGGTATCACAGCTACCTGTCCTGAGAAGTCGTCCCGGGTTCACAGCAGCAGACCAGGTCTCAGGACCAGATCCTGAACCGGGACCAGATTCACGATGTGGATCCACTGTAGCTGCCCTGCTGCGTTCACGGACCTCCCGTTTATATGAGTTCCCACTGAGGCAGCGCCGTGTGGCCGTCAATAAATACAAATAAAAACAAAAAAGACAGGTATGTTTTCAGCTATAGGTTGCTTTTATTGGCAGATACAGCTGTAAAGAGCAAATTTATCTGTATGGAAAAAAAAATGAGGACATGAGGAATGTGTTTTATTTATGTAGGTAGAAAATTTGACATCTTCTAATTTAAGTTAAATTTAACATATTTAACACAAAACACATTTTACACATACAAGGAATGAAGTTTCTCTTCATGCACTTACACACAGAACAATTCAATGGAAGACAGAAACAAAGAGCAAAAAAACAACAACACTGAGAAGAATATTACAGTGCAACAATAAACAGAAGCATTATGTGCATACGGGTAAGTTACCAGCAGGTTTTTTTACACCATGTCACACACTGACAGACTGACCAACTGTATCATGAGGCTTTCAAAGACAAAGTTCTCGACAGAGTTTTCACGTTGGATGTCGACGGAGTAAGGGATTTGTCCAGCGACTCCTGAAGGCAGCACCAGTAGAGGAATGATAGGAAATCACGTGACCTCTCAGAAGACGAGGAGCACAAGGAGGAAGGTTATAAACATATAACTGTAAACAGTCCAAAGTACACACTAATGACATGTTACTGTTTCTGTATTAGTTCACAGAACAAAATCCACATAGTTTACACTTCTGCTCTGACATTAAAACATGAGCACCAGCAAATGTCAGTCTGTGACTTTGGAGTTGAGTTTTTCCACCTGTGAGCAGCAGTGCATTGTGGGACAACAGTGTAACCCACATCAACATCACACTCACAAAGAACAAGTGTTTTAGTGTGAACTCATGACATCATGTCTCAGGGGACGGACGGTCTGAGTCTGAGTCTGAATGAGGGATTAAAGAGGAGTAAATAAAAAAACAGTGGCTGAATTCCACTGAGCTGCTTCAGTTTCAGGGTCCTGGTTTTGTTCATGTTGACTCACTGTCACACTGTCATGACTCACTGAGACACTTGAAAAGAATAGAGTCCTTGTTAATGTTACTAATAATTATATAACACCTGTGCTTTTCCTGCTGTGACAGGTCAAAATGTCTGCTGTGGAAAATAATTAGATATTATCAATATAATAACATTATACCCAACGTGAAGTAGCTTTATGTGTTTGGCCTTAAGGCAGATCTGAATCATTAAGTCGTTAAGTTAATTATGACTTGGACCTTAACATGAACGCTCTTCACGTCAGAAACTGGTTATTCCATCTATCTAACAAACCAAACAATCTTTTCTCTTCCATCTTTCAGACTGTCTTGGAAATGTGAATGAAAAATAAGTTGATGCAGATGAGACGTTTAGCTTTTCTTAACTTGTATGTCACTGCACTGGCAGAACAGGAAAACAACACCTTCAGCCTCCTTATGCACATTTAAATATTTCAGTTGGACTTTTCCTTTGACAAACATTCATTAATGATACACACAGTAACACACAGAGCAACATCATGTGTGTCTCATATATCCAGAGAATTCTTCCTCCTCCTCCTCCTCCTGTGTTTCTTCATGTTGTGTCTCTCTGTCACAGGTTTCGAGGCAGCCAGACAAAGTGTCTGCACGTCTGTCTTTGTATCCAGTCCCTGTAAAGTCTTCCCGTGTCGGCAGCCTCCACGCCACAGCTGTCTGATCACCTGACCCAGTTTGTGAGTCTGCGGCAGGTGGAGGCTCCAGATCGGACAGGTTCAATAAGTCTGTCAGAGAGTCTCTTGTATTCTGCTCCTCTTCCTCCTCCTCTTCCTCACATTCAGCCAGTGCTGTGAGGGTGACTGACAACAGATTGACATCACCTGAGCTGTCACACACCTCCTCCTCCTCCTCACCTGTGACATGTCCTTGGACTTCAGTTTGACCCCCCTCAGGGATGAAGGAAACCTCTGCTCCTTCAGCTTTGGCCTCGTCTTGATCGAGCCCCTCGTGTGCGACCTCAAACTCTGGTGCCTCGGCCTCCGCCGTTAAACTCCCAGAGTCCCCTGCTGCAGCCAGCGTTCGGTTCTCCGACCCACCACCAGAGTCCTGACAGGACCTTTCACCGAAGGAAAGCTGTGTGGCTCTGTTCATGTAGACGTTTCTCCCTTCCTCTTCCTCTTCCTCCTCATCTTCATCCTCCTCCTCGGAGTCAGCGCCCCTGATGGCAGGTTGCGGCGCTGTGGGATTGTTGCGCTTCCTCAGTTTCTCCACGTCTGGGCTGATGCAGATCTGGTCAGGGATCGTCCTCTCCGGCGTCAGGGTGTAGCCTTGGCTCAGAACCACCTGGAGCGGCAAAGACAGTGGAGGGAGGAAGAAGGACATTAGTCTGGGAAGGAGACAGTGAGACAGTTCAATAGATATGTCAACTCAAAGATGCACCGTCCCCTCGACAAACAGGAGGGAATGAAATCAAATCAATGTGCTGGACTGGTTTGCTTCTGTCCTCCTCATCTGCTTATTCATTGATTTTTTTTGTCTGTTTTACTTGTGATTATTGTTGTTAATTCCTACTTTGCTGTGCTGCAGCCAACAAAGTTAATGAAGCTAAAAGTTCAGTTGTGAACAACATGGATCAAAGATTTGTGGCTGTGTTTTAGTTGTTAAAAATACATTCATCCTCATAACTCTTTTGAATCTATGTTTCACATACGGGGCCTGATTTCTTCTCCTACTTGTCAAACCGGTTCACTTCCTGTCTGGTGTCACCAGTTTACAGCGTAATGTTGATGTAGTGCTTTATTTTGAAAACCGACTGGATGCTCTCCGCACTTCCCGTGTCTTACTTTCTGACTTTTTGTGTTCCACAAAATTAGAACAACTTGGAACCAAAGAAAGTGATTCAAAAGGAAACCAAAGCAACAGTAAAGGCTGGGCTCTGCTTGAAATGAACTGGTTTGTAAAAATGTAATTGAACACGTCTCAGGAATGTCTGAAGCGGTTGTGTGAAGAATGATGAAAGAGAGCTTCTTTAACCCCGCCTACTTTCTCACCTTCGCATACCTGTCCAATCGCTTCACTGAAGTCGGCATGATTGTCAAACTGTGTCAAATTGAATCTTAGAAAAGTTGTCAGACCAGAACACACAGATCCACCGGCAGGTTCTGTTTACACCTACACCTGCAATAACGTGTTTGTCCAGATACAGATCACATGTTCACACTGAGTTAATGAGGTCCAAATATCCCTTTAACCCTCATTGCATTGTGGGAGATTAAACCATCTGCATGACTAGAGAAGATCACAAAAGGAGAGAGAGAGAGATGAGAGATAGATAGACAGATAGATAGATAAAGAGATGGAGAGATGGAGAGATAGTGGAGCTTCTTACAATCAGAGCTGCTCTGGGCAGAGTTGCCTTCAGTTTACAGATGAATCCAGTGCGATAGAGGAAATACATGGAGATCATCAGGCTGCTGATAACAAAAATGAGAAGAGCAGCAACTGCACCTAAAACAACAAAACCTGAAGACACACACATACAAACACAGTGATGAATGTGTTAGTGCCTTTCTCTGTCTGAACGAAACTAAAAATAAATGTCAGATATGAAAAAGAAACACAGCATGAAAAACACTAGACCACTTTCTTAGAGTTACATGTATTTTACATGATCTGCTCTTGGCAGCATATTTGAGCTGAACTTTGTACGTTCCAATACAGAACCCATTGTCTTTACATTTCACTGCAGCGACTTGACAATAACACGGAGCTCTGAAGGTCAGCTCACCTCTGCTCGGCTCCACGACGCTGCTGAAGGTGCACTTCCAAGCGGACGGCCTCGTGTTTTCATTCACTCGAATCTTCGCGTGCACCTGGACGCAGTACTCCATCCCGTTCTGTAAGTTGCTGAGATTAAAACTATTCTTGTCAGTGTTGTAGGGAACCTCCTGCAGGCAAATGTGGAGAAACAACACAGGTCACAGCGTGAGTCCGACTCAGATCTTGATTTCACCCTCACCGTCACCGTGTCCGTCCTAACTGTGAGACAGCATCGATGTGAGAGTGACAACACGTCTAAAGATTTGACCTGCTGCTGGATAACAGGTAAAAAATAGCTGCGTGTGACCGGACAGAGCTGAGGTCGCACTGATTCACCTCCGAAGACCGGAGGGCAAGAAATAATGTGGTGGCCAGTTGAACCAGGCCTAGTTTCTATATCACATATACAGGTTGAGAGGAATTCACTGTAATGCTCCATGTGGACGTGGTCACCTCACACAATACAGAAAGGGATTTCTTACCACTGCTCCTTCACGTTTCTTCCACAGGACTCTGTATTCAGCATCGTAGAATGCTCGAACGTCTGTGATCCCTGAGCTCCAGTCGGCCGCCGGCAGTGAAACGTTCACCTGGATGCAGGTGCCACATCCGGCCAGGGTGAATTCTGGAGGACCTATAATGGCTTGGTACAAAAAGAAAACACATTCTTTACATATTTATTTCTGTTTCATGAGAAATTTGAGAGTGAAGGTGAAACATCACATAACACATCTGTATTAAATGTATGTGCTGCTGCTTCTTCCCGAGGTTTCAGTCTTTGCTGGCCAACATCTACGGTGAAGCTTGTATTGTTTAAATAGAAATCATTGTCCATTGAAGGAAAGTTAGGGTATTTTTCAACCCAGGGCTGAAGTACTGAATTACATCCCTATGCAATTAGCAGTGATGGAAGAAGTATTCAGATTTTTCACTTAAGTCTGTAAATACTGTCAGCAAAATAAGCAAAGTAAACTGATCCTGTGTGAGTGAACTGTTTCCTGACAGTTTTTCTCTGGATTCTTCTTCTGCTGCTTTAATGTGTCTGAGTCATTTTCCTGCTGGAGAAGTTGAAGCTCGAGCTCATGTGAGCGACTTGATGTGCTGGTTTGTTTCATGTATTAATTGCAGAAGGTTACAGTCTCCTCGTCTGCCTCTTCATCGCTTCAGTTGAGTGAGTTCATGTGTTTGCTTCATCAATTTCCCACATTTTGCTTTTGTTGCAAGTTGTTTTCGATTCCAAATTTTTAATGCACAAATAGAACGTGTGCATAACATCAGGTGGGTGGAATTACACAAACTGACCGATCATTTCAGCACGAGTTAACAGGTATGAGCTGCTACTTGTTATTTTACCTTTGGAAAAATAGCTGAACTCCTCTTAACTTGTTTATTATACTTTAACTAAACTACACTTTTATTATTGTTATTATCATTATTATTATTTGTTACGTTTGTTATCCTGTATTGATCCTTGTGGGGAAATTCGCTCTCAGCATTCATCCCACCCTCAGCATCAGGAGCACAGCGGCCCTGAACCAGCTCCAGGTCAAAGCCAGTGTCTTGCTCGAGGACAGGAGATTTCAACTAATGGACATGTTTGTGATGTTTGATGTCTTTTGTTTGACTGGACTTTCTCTGGGAGAATCAAAAAGATTCACTCTTACCTGTCGACAACAATCCCTAATATAATAATATAAAATTTGTCATTAGCTCCGAGGCAACAAGCTCGTAACTCAGAGGACGCTCATGTGGACGTACTGTCACTGTACGGAGTGAAGATGACGGTGGGGCCCAGCGGAGACAGGGTCTGGTTGTAGGACGCCTGGACACTCAGGTGATGTTTTTTTTTGTTCTGAAGCTCCAGCTTTACTGATGTCGTCGTTGAGTTTGAAAGCTGTGTATTGAGTTTTTTATTCAACCTGCACAGAGAGAAACAAAGCACATCTTCTTATTTCATGCTCGTGGTAAGAAAGGAAACGTCATTTCAGTTGATATGAATTTCTGCTGATATTGGCTCAGTACAGATGTAATTACACAGTTCACAGTTATGTAATCACCAAATTTAATGGCTCTTTCTCAGAAACGAAATTCATTCATGTTTAAAAAATTCAGCTAATATACAGCATCAGATCTTTTAACTGTCACACAACAACAAGTGTAATAAAACAGACCTGTAATGAATCATTAAGGTTGTAATGTTGAGTTGTCGTTGGAATAGATTTAGAGAGACTGTAGTTTGTGCTGCTGTTGAACTGTATTACACTGACTTTCTAACACTGAGTCCACTCTCTGTCATTTATATAAATAGGGTGGACAAAGGATTAGAAACACGTCTCCCTGCGAGGTGATGTGTGTTCTTTCACATACTCTATTTGAACAGGATGAAAGAGGTGAACAGGCCATCTATAAAGACACTCAGTGTGTCATGGTTGCCTTTGTCTAAGGGCTTTTGTGCTGTAGGGCGCCCCCTATGGGCAGATGAGTAGAACCAACATGTCTGGGAAGGAACACAGTTAAATAAATCCCTGCATGGATTCTAAAAAGTGTGACTGAACTGTGACCAGCCGAGGTGGACATGAGCGCCCTCCTCTGCCCTCCAACAGAACAACATATTGTCTCCCCCACAGAAATTGTAGGGGAAGACAAAATATGCCATTACACGTTTCTGACCGGTTACACATCAGTCAAGATGGAAAAAGGAAAAATGTCACCAGACTAATCCTCTACAATTTATTCAAACAGCGAAGAGGTCACCTGATTGGACATTATCAGAACGGTCGGATCACAGTTACATCCAGAAATGAAATAAATCACATGTACTCAGTTCTGTGCAGGCGACAATGAAATGAAATGTGAACCTTCATAATGGCCGTTAGAACAAAAGATTAGTTCATCTGAAACTGAAAGACACACAGGAACAATTAAACCTCATCCCAGCTGCTTTCTATCAGAGCACTTGAATCATCGGTTCCTTTAAAAATCGACCAGCCTCACAGCTGCATCTCGTGCACAATGAGGCGCCACCATCGGTGTCTGGAAACAAACAGCAGCGTGAAACAAAGCCTCAGCCGGCTGAGGTTAGAGAGAAGAGCGTTCCCCGATGTCAGATATTCCACCGAAGACGACGCTCAGACAAGCCACAGATTGTCAAACTGATGTACTGACTCCAAACGTGACAGAATTAAAGGTTGTGGTTGATCCTGGTAAGAACTGATGAGGCTGATTCACACCGATGTAAATCAAATACAATCATGATTCACATTCTTTGTAATGTATTTTTACTCAAAGAATATATGAAAAATAATCAAATAGCCTGTAATCTTTAAAGTGTGTGATGATGCACAGCTCTGCAGAATAACACCAAGACTTCTGAAGTTAACATCAAACATGATCTTTCACTTGCTCCAAGTTTTTGTTGGAATTAAACACATTCAGCATTTTCAACATAACCAATGTAAATGTTAACTTCTGAATCTGCAGGCTGTGGTAATTCTCCGCCGTACTTCAGTGTAAAGCTCCAAGGCTGGAGGCGTACTGGTGATCTAGAGGTTTAAAGTGCAAACCCTGAACCAACATCCTCTGTTAAAGACCGACTGCGGACCTTTGCTGCATGTTGTTCCTCGTCTCGCTTTTCTTTCATTTCCTGTTCTCTCTCTGCCGTCTCTATAATAAAAACCACAAAATGGAAGAGTACAGAAGTTGTCCATGAGGACACGTGATGAATTACTTTTAGTTTTTAAGAAAAAATCGAGTTTCTAACAGTTTGGGTTCTGACAAAACAAACTCCACTCACGGTCCATTTATTCTCTTGTTCTGGAGCTTTTGGCCGTATTACACGTCTTCATCAGCCACTGAGGTTTGCTCAGGTGTTATAGAAATAAAGGTGATCAAATGTTCCACTGTTCTGAAAACGTTCAGGTTCAGGCTCGAGCCGACAGAAGATCAGCTTCTACTTTATTAGAGTCAACACACATGAACTGTTGCACAGGAAACAACTGAAGCACATATGGAGTGGAAGCTGAGGCAGAAGGCCGGCGTGTGAGCTACAATATCATTATAACCAACGGAGCCGATGGCCGAGCTGAGAAGAGTTCAAGCAAATAAAAAGCTGGTATAAATTGTAGTTTTCCTTTAATCGGAGTTCCTCTAAGGGAACGACAGGGAGCTAATGGCTAATCTGGCTAATAACACCTTTGAATGACTTTAGTAAACAGTTAACATTAAGGCAATTCAAAGGAACGAGGAAATGCTTTATGTCGCAGATTTGGTGACGGCAGGATGAAATTTGAAGACACAAGGAAAGAAAAACTTCTAAATGCTAGAACATCAGATTTTCCACGACTCACAGAGTTAAAATGTAAATGAGTTTTTGCTTTGTCCAACTTTCCATCGATTCCTCTGACACAACTCTTCAAAAGGCTAAAAACCTGATCACTAACAAATAAAACAAGGTAACAAGCACTGTTCAAACTTACAGTTTAAAACTTTAGACAAAAGTTTCCCAACATATTAAGGATGTCACGTTCGAGAAAGACAAGTCATTTTAATGTAATGTTGCTCACAACAAAATTATCTTTCAGTTCTCAGCGGAGCCACAAAACAGCTGTGATGAAACAAATACAGCCAAATACAGAATATATGAGAAACTGAAGCTACTTTTGTAGAAATCTAAGGTGAAGACCAGACCTGGACCAACAACAGTGCTTTTAACTTCTTTTCTTAAATGTTTTTTTTTTTCATTTAACAGAATAAGTCAAACATCAGTGAATTGTACAGGAGAGTAAAATATTTAATTAATTAACTTTGCCTCTTGAAAGCAAATTGATGTGAAGTCTGTTACAGGGGAAAAGAAGAATCTGTGGAATTCCCCACTGAAGTCTGAAAGGAAGGACAAAAAATACACTTCATATGCTCTGAAAAAAAAGGTGAAGAGCTGAGCGATGACGTTCTTGACTCACTTGATGTAATTCAGGCTGTGCTGATGACAAATATAAGCTTCAATAAAAAGACAAACTTTACACACAAGCAGCTGAAGCCTGAATAAAAGAAATAATATCTGCCATCGTCTAAATCTGCCGAGCACTTTGGGCATTTGACAGTTCGCAGTTCTTGATGTTACAGACGTTGTGCATCTGCATCAAAGAACAGATGAGAATCGGTTCTCAGCCAGAGGAAACGCCGGAGCTCGAGCCAGTGAAACCCAATCTACAGACTGAAGGACATTTTCTCCTCCCTGCAGAGAGAATGGCATCAGGCTGAATCTGGTGGGAAACGAGAGCAGCCAATGAGACGCTGAGGCGGGAGGACGTTACCTGAAGATCCTGTAGTGGGCTCCAGGTGGGGTTCCGGGTCCGGGGTCCCATCGCAGGACGTGGTGGAAGTTGACAGAGTGGACAGAGATGTTGACCGGAGCAGGGAGGGAAGAGAGAGCTGTGCGAACAAGAGACATGTGACGTTTGAGACAAGGTGCAGGGACACACCTGGATGTTTTCATGAGTCAGCAGCTGGGAATGTGTGTGTGCACGGTGTGTGTGTGTGTGTGTGTGTGTGTCGAGGAGAGCCAAGAAAATCCCGGACAAACTTCGAGTAAACTTCGAGTTTTACCCACCAGAATCCAGCAGGGACATGAGGTGAAGAAGCAGAGGCCACCGGTTCATCCTTCTGTGTTCATGAGGCAGCAGGTTTGTGATGGTCTGTCTCTATCAACTGCATCATTCCTGCCTACAAACAAACAAACAAACAAACAAACAAAGAGTATTTCTTACACTCAATATGAAGCAAACTGAAGAATCACTTTATTAAAAGAGAATCATTTTAATTTGAAATTTTCTTAATTTTGTTAGTTTAAATTATGTTGATCATATAATAGAAAACTGTTAAAGCCGCAGTGACGTCAGACTCTGAATATTACTGACATATTATTTGAGCTGAAATACTAATGAACCGACACTTGTTTTCTAATAGTTGACCCATTTTCCAAACCGCGCAGAGACGCATTCACACCAACTTGTTGCTCATATAAACAAAACATAAACAAAGTCCAGCTGGAAAACAAAAGCGGGTTTTGTTGACAGATAAATAAAGAAGCTCATTCAGACTCTCACAGATTCTCACTCTCTGAACTTACCGCTTCTGTTTTCACTCGTTTCAAGGTCCCAGAAGGAAAAACGAAAAAGTGGCTCAGCAGCTCGCTGTCAGATGTTTGTGACGTCACCACCGCCGTCCGCACACTCGACGTCAAACTACGTGCAACGCACCGCTACTTCCTGCAAACTAAACCTTCAAATTAAAAGTACACACCGCCCCATTACATGCCAAATATGTTTTGTTTTAAATTAAATTGCCTAATAGTTGATACAACTGAAACCCTTAATCCATTAATCAATTAGTCATTTAACAAAAAATAAATTATCAACTATTTTGATAATCATTTCAGTCATTTTTCTTGTAAGAACTTAATGGTTGCTTTGACTGATGATTTGAATGATGATTTGACTATGACACTTTGAACTTTTATGGCTCCTATCCAGGTTGTTTCCTCCTGACCAGATCCTTGCTTGTGCTGTATCTCCTCTCAGATGTACGTCGCTTTGGATAAAAGCTAAATGAAACTGTTGTACAGACTTGTACAATTTGACTGATGTGAATGTGTCTGTAACAGTCTGAATGTGTCTGTGATAGTGTGAATGTGTCTGTAATAGTGTGAATGTGTCTGTAATAGTCTGAATGTGTCTGTAATAGTTTGAATGTCTGTAATAGTGTGAATGTGTCTGTGATAGTGTGAATGTGTCTGTAATAGTCTGAATGTGTCTGTAATAGTTTGAATGTGTCTGTAATAGTGTGAATGTGTCTGTAATAGTCTGAATGTGTCTGTAATAATTTGAATGTGTCTGTAATAGTGTGAATGTGTCTGTAATAGTTTGAATGTGTCTAATAGTGTGAATGTGTCTGTAATAGTCTGAATGTGTCTGTAATAGTGTGAATGTGTCTGTAATAGTCTGAATGTGTCTGTAATAGTGTGAATGTGTCTGTAATAGTTTGAATGTGTCTGTAATAGTGTGAATGTGTCTAATAGTCTGAATGTGTCTGTAATAGTTTGAATGTGTCTGTAATAGTTTGAATGTCTGTAATAGTGTGAATGTGTCTGTAATAGTCTGAATGTGTCTGTAATAGTTTGAATGTGTCTGTAATAGTGTGAATGTGTCTGTAATAGTCTGAATGTGTCTGTAACAGTGTGAATGTGTCTGTAATAGTGTGAATGTGTCTGTAACAGTGTGAATGTGTCTGTAACAGTCTGAATGTGTCTGTAATAGTCTGAATGTGTCTGTAACAGTCTGAATGTGTCTGTAACAGTGTGAATGTGTCTGTGATAGTGTGAATGTGTCTGTAACAGTCTGAATGTGTCTGTAATAGTTTGCAGGTTTGTTCTGTTGCTCGGAGCAAAGCAACATTGTGAAGGTGTCACTTTGGGCTCTGGATCATTGTGACCACATTTCTCACTGTTTTCAATAATCGATCGATCGATGGAGAAAAGAATCAGCAGATGAATCCAGAATGAAAAGAATCATTAGTTTCAGTCCTGAACAAAATAGTTGAAAATGAGCTCCAACAGGAAAAATCCTGCTTTTACATGAATGAGGAGGAAAAATCCTGTGATGACAGAAGATGAACAGAAGAACAGACACAGACACAGTTTGATGCTCTGGACACTTTGAGGACATTTGACTGATCAAACTCACAGACTGTTACTGAAGGAACATTAATACAGGACCTTTACTTTTACCAGAGTATTTGAGTATTTTGACAGTGTGGTATTAGTACTTTTACTGTGGTAAAGACCCTGAATACTTCCTCCACTGAAACTTGGTAGTGGTTGTGTATTACGGACATATGGATATGATGGATACATAATAAATAAAATAATTAAAATATTTCCCCCCCATAATAAAAAATCTTGCCAAAGGTGGTAAATGATAGATTCTAATTCTGATTTAGCTTGACTTGTTCAGCCATTGATGGTAATAAAAACTACAAGATCTAAATTTTCTTGATGATGGTTGTCAAAGCTGAAAAAAGTAGCACAACTTCGAATATTTCCTATTTTGATATTTAAGTCTGTGCATGCAGTTACTGTTACTGTTAATGAAATTATCAGAAAGGATCAATGCCTCACCTGCTTCCTCTGAAGACTATTATTTTGAAGTCATTCAACTTCCTATATGAGTTCACTTTCCAAACGTCACCTGGTATTTTCCTGACTGATTGTAGTTTGTTCTGTGGCCACTAGAGGGCAATGAAAGTTAAGACAAAAACTCCAGTCAACTCTCTGCGGCTCCCTGCGCTGTTATTACATAAGTTTTTTTGTGAAATGACTCAGTGAGAAAAAACAAGTCCCTGGAATTTTCCTGCAGGACTTGAACTGGTCCTGAGGGACTCAAACCGTTCTCTTATTATAATCTACACAAACCTATATTTACCAGAAGGTAGCAACAATAATCCCAAAGAATACTGACGTTAGACCTTCAAAAAACTTCTCATAAATATTGTATTTAACCAGGTTTGTTTCCCTGTGCTGCTGTTATGAATTCAAATATCTGAATGATCCTCCAAACTCTGCAGGATTTCTCTTCAGAAGAGAATCAGCACATCAGCATATATTCATTATAAATAGTCAAAAAGATTATAATCAGTCGAGATATGCAAACATATTCTGCATAGTCTCTTTAAAGTCTGTTTGGAATAATGTGACGGCACCAGAGTTCAGTTAAAGTGGGTTAAAACTGTCATTAAACACATTACAGGGTTTTGCCCAGTTGTTCAATATCAAAAGTTGAGCAAAGGAAAAAGCAGCACCAGTGAAACTCGGCCTGAGGGATTCACACGAAATGGTCAGGAAAGAAATGAGAATCTCACCTGTGCTGCAATGTGAACAGGATGTAAACACAACACAACCACAGAATCACTTTCTAAAAACCTTTTATTATCTCAGGCTACACAGAGGAACAAAGTTTGCGGACAAAAGAAAGAGTCCACGTCGTCTTTTCATGAACAAATAAGCTATAGGATTTAAATAAGCCAAATTATATACAAATCAAACCTGCCAAGCCAAAATACACAGTCTGCTCTTCAACAGTACATGATTCAGCCGTGAGTCTCCGAACACGTCAGCGTTGTAAAAATGCAAAGTGTACAAATCATCGTCAGGAGCAAAGCCGCGGGTTATGCACAATCATAACGAGTCTGTGTTTTACATTTGAACAACTACATTCCCTGATGCCAGTACTTAAGGTGCTATAGTGAAGATCAAGAGAGGAGAGAAGGAAGAAGAGGAAGTGGAGGCTCAACACGAGAGAGTGATGTCAAACCTAAAAAACCCAGTGATCTCATGTTCACCCGTTCTGTGGTAGAATGTTCCAGCTGTTTTAAGACCGTGCGATGACCAGAGCGTCAGCACAGAGTCTCAAGGTCTGCTCGAAACATCCTGTCTGAGAACCGGGAAAAGGCGGCTCGTGGAGGTGTGTAGCCGCCTCCTTCACCAGATGGGAGCGACGGCACTAAATGTTGGGTCCGTTTCCACCGACGTTACGGGTGAATGAGCCCCCGGGCCGTTCCCGTGCTGAGGGCTGGGTGTGAATGTTGGCTTAAAGGACTCTCACGAAAGCTTCTTTCATATTCACAGAGCGAATGATCTCTGCAGGATCTGGCTGTGTTTTCTACACCAGATGGCACTGGGAGCAGTGAGACAGAAATTAAATTCAGCCTGTTGCATAATGAAATGTGTTTCCATTCAACAAACAAAGAGCCACAGCTAAGTCTTGTTTCAGAAAAGGAGGTATGGGTGTTTTTAGGCAAAAGCCCAGACATGATAGTCACCATCCTGTTTCCACATCCATGAGTTAAATACAGAGTGAGAAAGTGCATTCAGTGTCCGACGGTCACAGGCCAGAAGAAGCAAACATCGAACTACAGAACACTTCTAATAACCCAGGAAGGACTTGATGTTGCGAAAAGACCAGGATTAACTCCAGTTTTGCATCATGCTCAGCTGGGCTGAAACAAAGCGCCTTGAACTGCACTTTGTTGGCCACTAGATGGTGACAAAGAAATGATTAACTGCATTAAAATGAATTTAAAAAACCTCTCAACTTCCAACAAGGAGTTTTTAACTGGTTATGAAATATATAGTTATTCTTAATATCATCACTGTCCGAGTCCGATTCCTGGCAAAATCTTACGAAACGATTAACTGAACACAGACCTGAAGAGTCTATGTTCAGATTCTCCAAGTTTCTCAGGGAGTCGTGCGTCAGCCAGTTAAAAGAATTTAGTTTTTAATGTTCGATTTTGTGGTGATTATAGTAAGAGCATCTATTGCAAACTGCAGCGACATGTTTCCCCTCTTTTTTAAAAAAAGGCAGATGACAGAATTGAACAGTGGCTACGACTTCAACACGATCCTTCAGAGTCTCACGGGTGCTAGAAAGTTTTACTACGATCTAATTCATCTGATTCATTCGTTTCATTACTTCTGTTACAGGTGAGGAAGCTCAGGAACCTTCTCAAACCCAACAAGGTTCACTTTGAAAAAAGGTCTGAGCTGAAAACAGTACTGCCTCAAAACTTACCACATTTTTCGTACATGAACTCGAGGAACTCGACATGGTGCAAAGTTCCTACATGTTTACTGATGAAGGCCAGTTTCTTCTAAGAACTCTGCACTGGTGCAACTAATTTTCCAACCTTTGGGGTTTATGGAACATTTAAAAGCCTTTGGATGAATTAAAGAATGCATGCAGATCATCAAATCATGGTACTTTTTCTGGACTTGCAATCTGCATTTATTTAGCTGCAAACTACTGAGTTCTAAAGAGTTGCAACACACTAATACACTTTTCGTAACAAATTTGTTTTCTCTGACAGTGTTTACTTGTACATAATCAGTGCATAAGCGAAGTATATACAACACATGCAACCCTTGTACGTGGACACACTGCGTCTGCTGTGCAGCGACTGTGATGGATCCTATCATCTGATTTAAATGAACTCTGATTATCGAGTGACAAATTTGCTGTGATGTTGACGAAAGGGAGATGAGTAAAAGCACATGGATACATACACACACACAAAGACACACCCATGCGCTCACGCCTGCAAGCTCACACACACACACACACACACACACACACACACACACACACACACACACATACACTTGAATGATCTGTGGAACAGAAGTGTTGGCTCCAGATCGTGTTTGTGAGAGCAGCTTTAACAAAGTCTCTCACAGGATATGAGCTGGAACCAGAGACAGAAAGAGCTGTTACATATTCAACTTTTTTTTTTACTTTTCCAAACTGTCCTCCAACTCCTCTCTCATTTCATTAATGTGATGGCAAAAATATCCAGATACGAAAACACCAACCATTCAAGAAGTTCAGGGAAACTCAGACTGACTTCTGACAAACAGCTGTAGAGTGACTGAATCGTGTCCAATGTGATTCAGAGAATGTTTCTCCTTCGCTTCCCTCTCAGACTTTTGCCAACTTGGCTTCGAGCGACTTCGTAATCGTGCAGCTCGTCAGAGTCGGAGTCATTGTTTTGATCCAAACACAGCGAGATGTGTTGGCTGGTGAGCGAGGATCCGAACCCTGGGACTTGTTCATTGGGCGTCCATTTTAACCTGTTTCAAAACAACTTGTTTTATTAGGCCATCTGCACTCAATAAGGCCAGCTGGAAAAACTGCAGCCTTCATGAGAGCGAGCCCACTGCGCCTCTCCGTCAGCTCATACCACAGCAGACTGACACAGCCCTTGTCTTACACTTTTGTGTTTCCTTATACATTCTTCTATCTTTGTGCCACGTGTCCTTAGATCTCGACAACAGAGAGCTTTTACTATAATTTACTTTTAAAAAATATCCTCAACGATGCAGCTCAACGCTCCCTCTCAGACACAACAGTATCCTCCAGCTGTGGCGCGGACCCTAACCCCTCTCTGGATTCTCTGGATCGGTTCCAGCCAGTGTTAACTGCAGTCAGCTGCCACAGTACATCTTGTTTTTTCATGACGCTCTATTGATCCCTGAGGCAGGAATTTGTCCTTTTGCTTTCTTCCTTTCCCCGCAGCACCTCATTCATTCAGACTTCAACATGTAGGGTTTCTGCGAGACCTGCCACATGTTGAGATGCTGTCAGAAGAGCATGTTATGTAACCCACATGTTTGCTGGCCTGGTTTAACCTAAGTGGATACACATCTTTTTGCCCACTAATCCAGAGCTGGATTAATAAAGAATAAAAAGGGCTGGGGGCACCAATCCAGGTGACCCTGACTCAAAAGCAGCCCTCACATGTTTTTCCCAGTCCCAGAAACAAACCAGTATTTCTATGCTGGAATCCTGAATGTCAGTTAATTTGTGATCATTTGATTCAATTCATATATGAATATGCACCATGTAAATATTAATGCATAAAAACTAGATGACACAGGGCCAAGTTCTCAAGGGTGAGTAAACCTGCAGGAGCCAACTTAGGACCCCATATCATTTCAGTTTTTAATTGTGCTTTGTGCATTATCAAACAAATGTGTTTTTAATCAAGTTACCACGAAGTCATTGCTATGTTGTAGTCGCCTGCTTTTCCCAGTTGGTAATCCAGCAAAAGCCACAACCGTGTCAAACATTCACCTTTTCATGTCATTCACCTTAAGAACTAGTTTACCGGTTTACCGAGGCTGCCACCACTGGACCCCAAATGATTTTAAGCGTATTCTGGGTTGAGTAGTTCTACAAATCTCTGACCTAGACTGTCTAAAGGTCATGTCTGCTCCATGCAAAGATAGGTGACAAATTAAAATAAAAACAAATATAAAGTGTCTTAGTAAGGTGTCTCCTACATGTCTGGAGGACAATGCTTCTGCATGAAAGTTCAGTAAAGTTCATAAAGTGTTGAATGCCAGAATGACTCCTGGTTGACAACGTCTTTCCCTCCAGAGAGTCGTATCTTTAGGGTTTCTCCCTGTTCTGGTGGTCCCTGCTGAGTCGGCAGACTTCATCCTGGTCTTGCTGGGACAAGATTCTCATAATCTCCTTGTAGCTTCAACGATCCTTCACATAGATTCTTTAAGTTTATAACCAAAAGATAATCCCTTGATGTGTCTTGATGCTGGTGGTGGTCTGTGCTATCTGCACATTGGTCCAGCGTTTTCAGACTCATCGAATGGTCCAATAAGTCCTGGTGTCCTGTATGGAAGCACCTGCATTTGTTTCTCCACTCAGTTATTCCAGTCATTTGTCAGCCTCCTACTTCTCTCCACGCTGTCCTGCTGCCCTGATATATCTGATATATCTAACACCTGGATGGGAGCTAGCCCCCACTGGGCAGCTGGGAGCAGGTGTGCGGTTTGTCTCGGATATTGTTCTGGCAGATTGCATATGGTCCACAGTCTGTCTGGACAGTTGTGGTTACGGTTAGACTGGTCAAACATTCAGTCACTGCATGTCATGTGATCGTGCCAGGGAGCTCTCAAGGCCAGATGTGGACACACAGTGGAAAATCATTGTGTCATCAAGTGTAACTGTAACATTTGTGGCCTCCAGCTACCTGGTGTTTTAAGTGTAAATGGAATTAGAAAACCATTTTAACTATTTACGAAGCCACCACTTATTACTTTGAACAACTTAACAAAGAGTGCCTTATTAATTCAAATTACTGGCTGACTTAAGTGGTACCAACATTTCAGAATGTGTAGGTACATGTAAAACATTCTCCTGTATATAACCACAAGGAAATGAGATGTAAACTCACTATGGTGTCGAAGCCTCTGTATGTGCAGCAATTCCAGAAAATTAGCACAAGAAAAGCATCAGCTCTAACTGGAGCAGGTCAGCTGGGATGTTAGCATCAGGGTCATTACAGGTTTCTGGTTAGCAAATCAACATTACTTCTGTTGTGATATCCAACAGCTGCAGTAAGATTTGAAATATTAGCCGGTGTGAGCATTGCCAGGCCTCGTGTCTGTCTGTGGAATGAGTGCAGACATTTCTACACAATTATTTTCAGGGATGGAAAAACAGCAGCAGGAGTGCAGTACACATGTGAAAGTTCTGAAGTCTGTCGTCTCCTTGAAGAAAATGCGGCAGGGTGAGAAGGATGTAAGCTCTCTTTGTTCAAAGCCACATTTAGGCCAGAATGACAAAACAGCAGCCAGTCACACAAAAAATCAATATATTCCACAGAGAATATGTCAGATGTGCAGCTTTTCCTTTGCAAAAGGAGAACAAAAAAATCCAGCCGTGTTCTGTATGATTGCATCATTGGTCACTGTAAACCGTGCGCTTCAATGAGAACTTGTTTTTGTCAGTAGACAAATGTGATAAGTGTGTTCTCCAGAGGGTCTGCAGCCGGCTCGCTGGGGTCCGTGGGGTCATCAGGAGGAGCAAAGGACGGCAGAGAAAGAGGCAAGGCCAGGTGGGGGAAGTGCTGGGAGATGGTGTGAGCCGGCGGTCCCACCACAGTGTAGGCCTTTAGGGCCGAGAGCCCGTTGAGCACTGCTACATCCAGAAAGGTCACGTGGAAGGAGGAGGAGAAGTCAAAAGAGAGGGCCTCTACCTCCGCTGCAAGCCCTGCAGCGGGGGAGACTGTAATTTCCTGGTTGGGGAAGGGAGCGTCTGGTGCTGCGCTGTGGATCCTGAGGGTCCGAAGACCCAGCAGAGCCAGGTACTCACTGTCCATTGGTTTTATTCCACAGAAGGACAACTGCAAATGGTGAACCACGCTCCCGTTCAGCAGCTCCTCCAGGACCCAGAGCTCCTTCACCCAGACGGTGAGTCGTCCAGGCTCTCTGAGCCCTGCAGGGGGCAGAGCGGAGCGCAAAACGGTGTGGCATCGGCACAGCGAGTTGGCCAGAGCCTCGTCGCAGTCCTGGACGGGTGCGGAGCAGCTGCAGTTCCGCAGGTTGAACCCAGGGGCGCCACTGTCAAACAACAGCGTGGTATTGGCGGGCAGAGAAGCTTCAGATGTGGAGCCAGAACCTGACGTCTGGCTGACGGGGGTCAGGAAGAACAGCAACCACAGGGACCATGGCAGCGAGGCAGAGGAGACTGTGTTTGGAGACATCTCCATGGAGATCAAGGAGACTACATCCTCACCGAGTGGAGACACTGGAGTGCAGAGAGATGGACGAAGCTGTGGACAGACAGGAGGAGTCGAGTTAGCATCTGCATACACAAGGAACAAATGTCATACAGATACACAGCAGTACTACTACTAGTGACAGTACTACTACTGAGAATTTGGATTTTGTTAGTAACGTCCATAAAAGACCAAACCTCAGCAGCAGCATCAGACATTTGCTCAGCGCTCTGACTCACTGCAGCGCTTCACTTCCCTAAAAGCCCATGACACACTCAGAAAGCCTCTCTCTCGTCGCTGCCCTGCAGTAACCTGCTGCTCTGCATCTGTATTTTTACAACATGTGGAGGCCAGCTTCAGACCAACAGCCAGCTGAATTCAGCTCTTTATTTCCAGTCCAGACCCGACTCTCTCACACACACACAGACACACAAACACACATAATTGAGCCACTTATTTCTTGCTCTCCAATTTTACTGGGGAGAGGTCCTTCCAGGCCCCGGGCTACTGCACACGGCTGCTTATAAAAGTGACTGCGCCATGCTGCGCTGTGGTGAACAAGGCAGTGGCCAGCCACATTAAATGTTCAGGAATAATGAAACACTGCTCTCTTTATTTCCTCGTTATGGAACGGTGGAAAAGTGAACTGAAAAAGCAGCCTTGACTTCCAGAGTCAACTTTTCCCAACCCTTCTTTTTCTTTGAAAGAGAGGAGGAGTTCCAGTGTTCAGGTGGGACAAAGTCTACTTGACTGTCTAAAAACTGGTCTGGAAAAAACCCCATGTCAGTCATTTGCTACCAAGAAGATTCAAAAAACTTTATTGTCTATCACATAATGGTAGAAAAATGTCTCATGAACAAAACATACATCCACGAAAGACTCACAAAAAATTGCAGTAAATCACAAACAATTTAAAAAAAATTAAGAACTGTTGTGCAAAGTCGCATTAAGAAGTAGTGCCAGTTTAAATTGGACAGAAACATTTTTGTAAGTTGTCTCTTTGGCTTGGTGCTGTGAAGCTGCTGCCTGATGGGAGACGCTGAAAGCAGTGTGGACGGGTGTGAAGGGTCCTGAGTGACGGAGTCTGCCTTTCTTTTACTGCCTGTGTGGGACTCGAGTATTTAAACTAATGTTGCTGGATTTAAAAGTGTTCTGATTAATGGTGCTGCTCTGTGATGTTCAGCACAGGCAGCAGAACCGGCTGAGAGCAGGACAACACTCAGGAGCTCGGAGGCTCTGGGACGTGGTCGCTTCTGATTGGCCCCATTTCCCTGAGCTGTAGTTACCACTCTCACCTGGACTGAAGCCACTCTGACTATAACGATGAATCATGCAGCCACAACAAGCTGATGCTGTTGTGTTGGGATATCATATGTTTGGAACAAACAATAAAATAAAAAAGTTTTTTGAAATGATGATTAGTGTCAGTTCCATTTATTAAGTGAGTGAACATGAAATGAACCCTTATATTTGCTCAGTGGCTCAGCATGTACATTCAGGGTTTGTCTGAATTTGACACACACAAAATTAATTAGCGGGTTTACAACACATATGCACATTTCATGCTGTTTGAGGTGCCTCCGCTCTGCGTTTCTCCAGGAAACACTTCCCCTTTCTCTGCAGCCGCTTTACTGGTCACACGGGACGTTATTTATAGAAATGTTCCCTGACTTTATTCCAGATTTCTTCGTAAGATCTTTTCCCAGAATGTGATAAAAAAAGCACATGAACATGGAGTTTGCAGGATAACCAGGGTGGAGGATGATAGAAACTACAGTCTCTAGAACCTTTGCTCTGTCAGTTTGTAAATGTGAATCTTGTCAAAGTGTGTGTTGTCAAAGTGTTGACCAGTCAATATTTGAGTTGTGTGTAAATAGACAGGAAATAGACATAACAATAGAATTCCTAGAAAATCTGAAACAGAAAATACAAATGACTGCACGTTGCCATCCACTACTGACGACATGGCCTTATTAAAAGAGCTCCAGTCAAACCTCAAACAATCAAAAACCAAAATGTGCAAACTGCAGAAAACACGACATCAATGTGGCTTTTAAATGTTTGTTTCATGTGTAATTTGAGGAAGGTTACGGCCTCGTCATCGCTGCACACAGAGTCTGCTGCTGCTTCGTCACATTTGTCCTGTTTGTCTCATCTTGTTTTTACTGATGAAACAACTTTTCCGTCTCATTTCCATTGATGCCATTTTACTTTTGAAATGTTTTATTTGAATATGCACATAAAAGCAGGTGGATGGAAACACTCTTGATGTGCACTATGGTATTTCACTTTATATCTTTGTTTGATTTGTGTTTATTTAGGTCTTTAAAATCTTCCATTCAGCAGAGAGACCCAGGAGAGACCAAAGCAAGAAAAGTGGATGTTAAGGGGTTAAAGTACAATTTGGCATGAACGTCCAGTTTCTGGTGTCGTGACTGTGCTGCTATAAATACACTTGACTTCACTGTGGTTGGTTTACAGTAGCAGCTGCCCTCCACACTCAGCCCGTCCTCTCCAGCCTCCACCGTCTTACCTCACTGCTAATATTAGTCATCGTCTTTCCAGCTGTTCCCAGCGTCTGGCTCTCCCACACATGATATCAGTCCCTTTCTCTCTCTTTCCATTCGTCTGTCCCTGCTGCCTCTACCGAGCCCTTTCTTTTCGCTTTCCCTTCCTCCGTCTCCATCCCTGTAATCCCCGCAACGGGCTCCAGCTGCAGGGCCGGATGCTGGGAGGGAGGCCCGAAAATCCACTGAAAACACATTCCACAGCGCTTCAGTGACAATGTGAGCCTGATCTTATTGATGCTGCCTGTATTTCCTGTCATTCCTGCGCAGTAAATGAGAGAAATGTCCCATGAACTTGCTCCTGAAGCCTTTCTGATCCTGTGGGTTTGTGCAGTGTGCATGCAGCTGTGCACAGATCCAGGAAGAAAGTGACAGAAAGAGTCAGTTTGTCTGTCCGTGGGTGAGAAGGTGGCCGACGCTCCACACGGCTCCAGACTGTCGACGGAGAGGCTCATGCATTCCTCTGACATCATGCTCCACCGCAGGCACCCACCCTCATCCTCCCTTCCTTTCCCTCTACACCTCTCTCTTGCGGTCGCTCTCTTCCTCCGTCGCCCGTCTCCTGTCAGTGTCTCTCTGTCAGCAGCTGCAGCTCCAGCCGAACACGTTTCGCTCCAAAAAATATGCATCGAAAGGTTTGTCCCATACCCCAAGTTTACTGAAGCTTGTTATATAAGACTGTTTAGAGTTCGACAGCTGGCACGTGTAAAGATGACATTAACGTAAAATGAGACAAAAACAGCAGAAGAAAAATCACCTTGTTGTCCTGGTGACTCTGTGGGTCACATCAACCAGCTACATGAGGCTGATGCTATTTTATACTTTCCTTTTTGTCAGCATGAAACCATCCTAACTAACGGCGCGTTTGTCCGTCTCTGAGGCTTCTGTCTGATTCCGTGTGTTCTCACCTCATCATATATCAGAACTCATTCATTATCTGACACAGCTTTTTAGCAAAAGTGACTCAAACAGGAAGAAACAGTCCGAATGTTGGAGACGTTTTTAACACATTTGGTTAGTGAGTATTTACGGCTGCAGGACAGAGAAATAAGATAGATCACGACACTCACTAACAGTTTTCTAATGCTGTTTGTTGACAGGAAGAAAATTATAGATCACAGACTCATTGTTAAAGAACACATGTCAATAATCACACGGCAGAAGCAATAAACAGTGCAAATAAATACTAAAATGAACAAGTTTTATTAAGTGTAACAGCACATGCAATCAATAGCTTTCACTGTTCACTCCAGTGTTTACATGTCGAAACCTTTCACCAAACTTCTATACAAATGTTTCTGTGTATCAGCAGCTGCCTTCAGACACTGTTTATTTCTATTGACTGCTGTACAGTCCTGTAACCGGCTGATCTCCAGACCGGCGTTTGTTAGTTTGGTCGGACGGAACGAGAGCAAAACTCGATTTTCCCAAACTGTTTCTCTTGGATTCGAGACCCAGCAGCAGTGTGTCAGTGGGAAGCAGGACTCCGACAACAAGTATCACAGTGGTTTAGATTAGATTACTCTAGATTAGATCACTGTAGTTTCATACAGCTATAAGACATAAATCAGAATGAGAACACAGACATTTTAATTAAACTGATCGACTGAAAAATATCTTGTTATGATGGAAAAGAAATTGTACAAATGAGAACACGTTCTTCAGACTTAATTAGATTACTTTACATTTCATTAGTCACATATAGATTATGAGTTTAGTTCCAAATGTTCTTACAAGGTTTTATGAAACTCCTCTCCCCCTGAAACAGACACAGAGACTGGATTTACACCCAACACGTCCTCCAAGTTTCATCATCCATCTAATCTAGGCCGACGCACAGAGGCCTTTTCTGATCTGATGCTCACAGGATGAAATCTGACAACACAATGGGAAAAACCCTCTCGGGTAACTTCAGGAAACAACAATCACCATGACAACATCATTCGATCAGGAGACCTTCGTCATCATGGGTACAGTGATAAATACTTGGTTTAGGTTATGTTTTAAATGAACCAACGCTGACTGAAGAAAACAGCTCCACCAACCACACCGACCTCCTCCCTCTCCACACCCACACTTACATTTGTCTGTATTCATATACCTTCATTATGTTTTTATACACAACAACAAATTTACATATATATATATATTTTAATACAACAGAAGCAAGGGGTTTATATTTCTGGCTCCTATCTGTGGAACATATTAACAAACTGTTTTGATTGTTTGGTCGACAGATTCTGTTTTAATCCTTCAAACCTTTAATAGAGTTCGTTCTGTTAAATGTCACTGTGGGTTTTTCAAAGATCACCAGGAATGTACTTTCAGAAAAACAAACCCAAAACCGAGCGGCACAAACAGTAAGAGCTTTATGGTAAAGTATGAACTGACAATTAAACACATCAACCTTGAAGTGAAATGGTTTTTGGATGAACAGCTTTGTTCACTTTCCGATCAGGCCACAGGACCTGAATGTGGCTGACAGATTACATCACAGCCCAGATGTCTGTCGGGTTTTCTGTGATTTCAGTGATCACATGATTCTGATTAGAGAAATATAACCTGAATAAGCTGAACATTCAGGTCAGTTTGGAGCCATTGATTATTGATTCAGAGCATGAACATTCCCTTCCAGCGTGTGTGCAGAGATTTGAGCAGCATGCGTGTGTTGTGTCCCTGCAGCAGAAAAAGGACCATGTGGCAGCACATGTGCATGTGAGAGGAGAGGACTTACGTGGACGTCTCGGGCCTGGTTACGGGGGCATGTTGCTGCCGTCTGGGTCCGGACTCAGAGATCCAGCTTCCTCATGTGGTGAGAGCAGCAGCTTCCACATCTGTCTGCAGGTTGACTGGAAAAGCTCATCTGTCTGTCTGACAACAGGAGAGAGAGACTGTTAGGATGGAGAGAGAGAGAGAGAGAGAGAGAGAGAAGGAGGGAGAGACAAACTTACATTCTGGACACTGAATGGATGAATGTCTCTTCAGATGTGACAGACTCAAACACTCTGTCCATCCATTTTCTCTGATTTCTTCTCATCTTTTTTCCCATTCCCTCACTCCTCAGCCCACTTCTCCTCCTATTTCCAGACCCGCCTCTCATTTTCCAACGCAACACATTTTTCCCCACACAGAAAGGCTGTCCACGCCGCCATCTGGTGGCTCACTGAGCTATTGCTGCTGTACTTGACATTGAAGTGGGAGGACACGAGGATTGGGAGCTGTTGTATTTGAACCCTGAATAGCAGCAGTTACAATGACAGTGAGTTTGGTTTCTAGCATTGTCATTTATTTGATTCATCTTTTATTTAAACAGAAAGTTTGTTTAAAGAGAGACCTGGCCAAAGAAGCAGTGTAAAATTGTTGTGGTGGTTTGGTAACATCCAGGTTATGCATCACAATTCAACAAAGATTTCAGGGTCGGGTTCAAGGGCTGGATTGTCAACCATGCAAAGGTGGTTTGATTGACTAACTTTGTTTATGGCACATGTAAATTAATGTTACAGCTAATCAAGTTGCCAAAGAGCAAACATGAGGCCACGAAATATCCCAGCACAAGAATCTAAGTGGGAAGAAGTGAAGTTAGTGAAGCCATCTTTGTCCTGGGAGCAGGTTCATCCGGCCGTGGACGATCATCAGCTGAACTGCTATTGACCATTTATAGCATTAATTTATCATTTCATCAAATTACATTTATCATTTTACTAACAGTGTCCAATGTTTCTATTTTTAAATGTCTTGATGTAAAAGCCACTTTTTAAGTCCTCAAAGAAGAAGCTGCTCCTCCAAAAGTCGGCGACGAACAAAAGTAAAGTATGTTCATTTAAAAATGCAGACGTACGACACATAAGTACCAGAAAAATAAAAAACGACGAGAACTGAGACTCAGCTTCGACTTTGGGGCCTTTTCACTTTAAAGACTCCTGATGATGAGATTGAGGGATGACGGCGACATGAATGTAAACTGTCGCTCAGGGGCTTTTTCTTTTGTTCTGCCTTTGAATGGTTGAATGTGACTTCGCCTGCTGTGTGATGAAACAGCTGATATCTCATGAAACCTTTACAGCAAATTTAAATTCAGGTGTAAACTCTTTGACATTTGGCTTTCAGAATACAGCAGTTTCCTCTTTTGGGCGACAGTTTGTCCCATTTGCACACTTGTATGTAGCTGACAGGCATCTTTTTGTTTGTGCACAGTTTAGTGTTTTCTTGTGAAGACTGAACTATGTATTATTACAGTTTAAAACATATAAGTTCATTTGGATATTCTGTTCTTTTCCTCTGTTCTTCTGAAGAGAGTCAACAAAGTGCACAGCTGTGAACGTGCGTACGTCCCGTCCTCGTCAGAACAGGATGTGGTCGTCTGTGAGGATGTCGCGCTGAAGGTAAGAGTGCGAGCTAAGATCACGCTGAACAACCCGGTCAAATCTGCACAGCAACAACTGCTGTTGGTAGCAACAGAACAAAAAATGCAAGAACCAGATCCCAAAGAGAGGGTGAGCGGAGCAGATGGAAAAACTGGCTCTTGTTTCTCTGAGGCAGTGAGATCACTTCCTGTTTGGGTCCCAAATTGGCGAGGACAGACGAGATGGCAGCCAGGGGCGGCGCTGCAGCACCAGAACACCCAGCGCTCCCAAAACCACGACGCTGGGTGGAGGCACAGACGGCAGCTGGTGCATGACTTACTGGATTATTCACACAATAAACATCACGGTCATTTGCTCTGTAAAGAACAGAGTGATAATACGACAGACGACCGGCGGCGTGTTTATTTCTCCTCTGCAAAAGTTTTTCACACTCATGAATATTATAACTGCACTGTGAGGTTCCTCTCAAACGCAGTCACCGCATAAAACGATTTACCTCCATTCTCTATGACATTTTTCTTTGATAGATTTGCTCTATGTGTAGACAGGTTTTGGGGAATGTCTCCAGGGGGAGCTCTATGAAATCTGGCAGACGGCCTCAGGTGATGTCACTTGAGTCAGCCTGGGCTGGAGCTGAAAACAAATGTTTTGTAATTTGATAAATTACAAAATATTATTATAAAGTATTATTATGTTTTAACCAGCCTCTGGTTAAATATATTTCGTTCCAACATCCTCAGACACGACCACATGCAGCCAAAGTAAAACACAGTGTCGACATAGAAACAGAGAAAATCTGCTGATTATTTTCTCCATCGATCGATCGATTATTGAAAACAGTGAGAAATGTGGTCACAATGATCCAGAGCCCAAAGTGACACCTTCACAATGTTGCTTTGCTCCAAGCAACAGAACAAACCTGCAAACTATTACAGACACATTCAAACTATTACAGACACATTCACATCAGTCAAAGGAAAAACAGCAAATCTTCACTTTTGTTAATGACAATACAAGAAGCAATTGTCTTTGGAGTGTTTAACTCCAAGCTGCAGTTTTTCTGAGGTGATTTTTTTTTTTCTGATCCAAATTCATCGTAGTTGTCAGGATATTTATAGTACAAGCCAGAGGTGTCAAACTCATTTTGGTTCAGGGGCCACATGCAGTCTAATTAGATGTCAAGTGGGCCGGACCAGTACGATCATAACATAATTACCTATAAATAACAATATGTCCATGTTTTTTCCCTTTGTTTTCGTGCGAAGAAGCACAAGTATGTTAGAAAATCCTCATATTTAATGAAATATCCTGTTACAAAACATATCATGAACAACCTCAGATTTCTTAAGACAAGTGCACAAATACAAAAAAAACTTTAAGTCAGAGGTATTTGGAACTGAAAAATGTACTATTGCACATTAAAATGTATGGCATTCATGAACAATCGGATTCCACCGAACCAAACTCTTTTGTAGTGAAGCTGTTGACTTCCATTAAATTGCACATTTTTAAACTATTTCTACAGCAAGAATTCATTTGGCTAATGAGGTTGTGAAGGTGAGTAAAAGATAAGGTAGCCTACACCGTAATTAGCAGAAGGTCCATGAAATCTATCTCCTCCCTCTTCCTTTTTCTGTTTTGTGCCCTGGAGAGCGTTCTTCTCTGCCTCTCTCCTCTTTGTTTCTGCAGAATGGGAACTTCCACATCAACCACAAACTGTCTCTCTTTCACACGCACATTATATATATATATATATTTTAACTTCTTCTCATCATTTACTTGAGACTTTGCGGCTCACTAAAAAACCCTCAGAGTTCAATGCAAAGTCTGTGGGGAACTTCAGAAAGACGAGTGACGGAAGACGTGGTGAGCTTGACGTCTATCAAGGCAGAAAGAGGCAGCTGGAGACGACCACATTATCACGTCCGCTGAGGTTTTCTCACACTTGATCTCTCCAACCTGAAGCCCTGAAAGGTGATGAACCAAGTCAGCAGCACGACCTGTGGTGCCCCAACACCCCTCTACTATGAAAACCTATCAACATTATAAATACTTATAAACATGGATGGACAACAGGCACCGTTCAACTATAAGAATACACCGAACAACAGTCTTAAACATAAGGCAAGGTGTCACGGGGTGAAGTGTCATTCGGCATTAGCCACTAACCGCCTCCGCCTGCGAAGGCAACAGGATACAGCGGATGCTCATTGGTGCGCTGCACTTTATAAACGGGGCTAATTGGAGAGGGGCGGGACAGGTGAGCGGAGGACAGGACGGAGGCGGTGACACCGTGGAACAGGAAGGACGGAGCTGGGACCGATGGTGAAGACACCACGTGCTGCTCCTGGACGTTTTAATCTCTTGGACTCTCCCTGAACTGATACCTGGACTGACTTTTAAACGGTTTTATATTGTTTTAGTATTTTTAGGATGTTTTTATTGCCTTCACCTGTTTTATTAACAAACCTTGTTTAATTGCAGCTGCCGCCTGTATGTTGTTTGGAGCCAGCATCACTCCAGAGTACATTTCAACACTTTAGCATATTTATTGAGTTTTTAACTTGAAAGTCACCTCACCTGTCTCCGGTGACAAAGGCATGCTGGGAAGTCTCCGCTCACTAATTCCCCAACATGCTACAATATTTTCAAACCCATGCCTCAGCCATACTGACCTTGTTATGATTCATATCAGCATTAAAGGTTTAGTCTCAAACAAGTTACTCCACTGGCGACACAATAACACGTTCAGTCATTTTAAATAATCAAAAAACAAGCAGAGGGTGGAGGAGCGAGACGGAGGCCTGTGTGCTGGCCGACATCTCGTCTCCTGTGAGTCCAGGGTTTCAGTGTGTTGTCGTGTCGCCGCTGCCGTTTACAGGGGGAGAGAAAAAGCCGCGCTGTGTCGAGAGGAAGCGCCGATGACGACTGACGATCTCACGTCAATGTGAATAAAAGCTCTACAGCCACACCTGAATGAAAGCGCCGCTCCGGACCGTCAGAGGCCAACGTAAATTTCCACATACCTCCGAGTCTTCACTTCATGAGCTCCCGTTCTCTAAACTCGATCCGGACGACTTCGTGGAACTTCATCTTTCAAATCTCTGAGGAGCCGAGCTGAAATTCCACAGAGCCACTGAAACAGACAAGTTAGCCACTGAATAAGCTCCGTTCTTCTCTCCCTCCCTCTGTTTCCTCTTTCCCTCTCTGCAACCATGGTAACAGGTCGCTTCATTATTAAGCCGAAAGCAAAACAGGCTGCATTCACTCATGGTTCATTGTGTGTGTGTGTGTGTGTGTGTGTAAGCGACTGTCTGAACACCAAACATCAGTCTGGTCTTTCTTTCAGACAAACATTGACTGTCAGAAAGCTCTGGACATGATGAGGACGAACACAGACTGAAGACGTCCGTCCTACGAAGCGCCGTAAACTTCAGGGAGCAGATCTTCATTCATTAACACAGAGTAACATGTGGAGGCTGGAACTGAATTATCCTCACTGGTTTCACATATTTAGATTTAGACTATTTTACGTGTCCTTACATCTCAATCATATTACAAATAAAAGAAGAGTCCATAAGACAAATAGACAGTGTCGGCAGGTGAGGTGAGGCAGAGGCAGGTCAGTGGAAAAATACTGGGACTGTGTCGAACTGTGGCAGGTGAACTATGACAGAACTAAGGCAGACTGAACTAAGACATGACTATAACTGACAGAACTAAGACAAGACTGACAGAATTAAAACAGAGACTGAAACTAAGGCAGAGAGACTGAACACTGGACAGAGACGGACTGAACACCGGACAGAGACTGACTGAACACCGGACAGAGACCGACTGAACACCGGACAGAGACGGACTGAACACCGGACAGAGACTGACTGAACACCGGACAGAGACGGACTGAACACAGGACAGAGACGGACTGAACACTGGACAGAATCGGACTGAACACAGGACAGAGACGGACTGAACACCGGACAGAGACTGACTGGGATAATACTACTCGGGATTTGCAGCCCTTGTGTAGGTGCTTCTAAAAAAACAGAGGAAATGTCCAGAGAAACTGCTTCGACTGCTTTTAACAGGAAAAGCAGGAGTGAAAACGACTGCATTGTTTTAGTGGAAGGAGATAAAAGATGCGTTGTGATGTTCAGCCTAACAACACAAAACTGCAGCAATGCAAAAACATAATTGTATTTAGTCATTAACCCCCGAACGCCCTGAATGTCTGTATCATATTTCCTGATATTAGAGGTATTTCACTTATATATAACACTTAAGCTGCTGAGGCTAATCTGCAACTGGTTCCCCTGATACAGATAGTTTTCATGCATTAGTTAAGATAAAAATATATTTCATTGTTTGATCAAACAAGCTTTAGTTACTGATTCATGGTTTGAATTCTGTCCCATAAACGCTTGAAGAGATTCAACAGAACTGTGTGACAGATGAAAGCGATGCAGTAAATAATTGCTCTAATCTGAACAGCTGACTTTATCTGCTGTTAACGAGGAAGATCATTTTGTAGAGAAGCTGTGTTCTCACACAAAGAAAGAATAACATTCAATGCTAAATTTACAAGCAGGAACAGAGAATCAAGAATTTTTCATAGATAGCATTTCACAGTTTGTCAAGTTTCCCTTATCAACAGCCCATGAAAGTGCAGTGTTTGAAGAGTGTGGGGATTCCTCAGGAGACACACTCCTCCTTTTTGACTGGCTGTCAGACATGAATCAACCAGACTCTTCATATTCTCGTGTTACTCTGACGCTCCATATCACACTTTCACGCTCAGATGCACATAACCACAAGCTCAATGGTTTCTGATAGATATTCATCTCAGTCTAATGTTTATTCCAAAGACTCTTCAGTTCAAAGTTCAAATTTGAGTGAGCACACAAATGATCAGAACTGGATAAGACAGGGCTGAAACTAGACAACTGAACCACGAGCAGGAGGGAGCCTCGAGTCCACACACGTTCCACACGTGTTCACAATTAATTCACAAGCCTCTCCTCCTGATCGTCCATCCTGTGTCCTCACTCCTCCACGCTGCACTTCCTGAGTTTCCTCGAGGAGTTTTCCTCTGTTCGAATCGAGGGTCTCTCACGACATACGCCGTGCGCATTGCAAAGCCCTGAACTAGAGATTTGAGATGTTGGGCTGCGTGGATGAAACGGACTGACCTGACCGGACATTAAAGGAGGAGGAATGTGCTTGGTTCACCACGTCTCTGCCTGCTCTGCTGGTAAATCAGATTTTAATGAATGAAGTTTCACCTCCTCTTTATCCTTTTATAAATGTCTATAACGCTGAGACTCTCACCATGAGAGCGTTTATCATTGAATGATGCATTTTGAATTTTACAATGGAGCGCTTTAAAGCCTTTACAAGCTTAACGCTCCATGAGGAAGACTGCGTTGGCTGCTCAGCACTGACATGATAAATGAGTCTGTGTGTTTACATGGTGGTCTCAGTGATCCCTCTCTGTCCCGGGCCGGTGTGAGTCAGTCAGCGACTCATTGCTTCCTGAAAAACAAACTAAGGATATTAAACCATTTGTTAAGGAAATAATGTGGATATGTGATATTAGCCAGCTGACAATGTAAATAAGAAAATGTAATAAATTACTCATTACATGCTGAAATACACAAACAGGAACTGAAAACACTGGATCAGTATTTTTAGTGTGTATTTGTTACTCCCATTGAAGTACTCCTGTAAACTACAGAATTACTCAGTAATTTGTCTAAACAAAACATGAAATAACCGACTGAACAAAGTCAGACATTTTCCTCGAACCTTCCTTGAGGCATTTATGGTGAAGTAACTTATAATGACGTAATAATTTGCTCAATATAGAGAAAAAAGTGTGACATTTAACTGATTGAAAAGTGCATCCAAAAATTGTTTCTAGAACTTTTTTGAAATCATATTGTAAGTAAACATTTATCTCAGTTTCAGCTGCTTGTTTCTAATAGATTTTAATAGTCTGTCAAATATTAATGACCAAATCAGTGAGTGTAAACTGAGGATTTGCTCATGCAAGAGTGACAAAATTAATGCTTTGTAGAAACTGTAATAACTACACTTGCATCGCAGTACAATAACTCAGGGTCAGGAAATATTTACAATTTGTGATATTTCAAAGATTAAAAATTCGACCTGTTGATGATGCGAGGGAAAAGGAAAAATTGACCAAAGTTATAAAAACAGATCCTTTTCACAGCAGAGAGTTTGAGTTTTCAAAGCAGGAGGAACAATTAAGATTCAACTGCAGCTGATCAACGTGGAGCAGCTCCAGGACTCAGGTGTCCTCAGGTGTTTGTGAACGCTCACTCACCGACACGTACATACGACTGCATTTTCCCAGACTGATGTCATGTTGATGTGAAGATGCACCTGAGGGGTCACCATGGAGACAGACAGCAACAGGGTTTTTGTGTGCATCAGACAGGATGCAGGATGTGGTGCAGGCATTTCTAACAGGTTTACCGTCAATATATACTCGTGAGTCAAATGAGCCGAGGGGCGTGTGAGTTTAGTTCTAACATGCAATCCTGGTGGATTTTTCCTGGTGCAGCCGAACCATTTAGTGGCAGCACATAAAAGGGCATGACCAATTGGACTAGAGCACATTTCCCTCTCCAATCATAAGGCAGTATGGGCCTGAGCGTCTTACCTCCACAAACCACCACACAGCAGTGCGAGGAACAGACTGATTTTTGAACCAGTTGTCCTGAATGTTAGTGTTGTCCGCTGACAGCGTGACAGCTCTCCCACCTCCTGCCCCCGTCCTTTTCACTCGATGCAGGTGTAGTTTCCTGCATACGGGCTGAAATAGGGTGGTCAGGTTATGGCAGTCGGGGGGAAGAGATAGTGCAAGGCCTGGCCTAGCAGCTGCACATGCCAGACAATATCACTAGTGGGTTACAATTTGACCAACCTGGTGTAGCTGTCAATCGGGTCAGTATAAGTCTTTCTTTCAGTGTTTTAGCTGCCTCATGTGTGGCTTTTACTTTTTCTGGAAAATAGCTCCAATCAGTAGGTTCTGTGGTCCATGCTGCATATTCCCATTTTGAACAGTCTGTGCAAAGATATTCATCAGAGTGTGTGTATCATAGTCCCCACAGTGAGCTGCCTTACAAAAATGTAATTTCTCAGAGAATCCTTTGCCTTGGGTGCCTTTGATTGTCATGATAGGACGAGCTTCATTTAGGGCATGTCGTTCTCATCTGCTGCTTTTGCAGAAATTCAGAGAGAGAGAGAGAACACTTATTGTTGAACACTCCCTGCGCCAGGAAATACTCTTGTTGCTGTCACTTCCTCTTACATCAGATTTTAGTCAGACGTCACTGAGCTTCAGACTCGGTCTGTCTTCTTGCAGCGTGAGAGGTGGATCCAGGAGCTCCTCTCTGTGACTTTTACTGCTGTCGGCGTTTTCAGGAGGACCTGGAATGGTCCCTCCGACCTTGGGCTGGACCAGGCTTTCTTTTTGATGCCTTTGATGAACACCCAGTCACCTGGAACAATGGCAGATGTTGGTTATTCAAACTCCTGTGTTGGAACAGAGTTAGCAGATTGAACACTCTTGTTAGTCAACATTTACCATGTCGTCGGCTGAGGTTTCTTCTGCTGCTTCATCAGTTCGAGTGAATGGTTTCAACTGTGGGATACCACAAGGTCTTCCATACATCACTTCAAACGGTGCATTACTATTGGTAAGCAGTAAATCCGATTTTTTCCTGTTTCTTCCATAGTGTTGGGGATCAACTTAATGGGCAGTTTGGCTGTCAATAATAATTAATAATGATCAGAAATAGTTATTAATTATATTAAATAATAGGATCTGATATACATCAGATCACCTCGGGCACCAGGTGTGACCAACCTCAACAGTTCACTGCCTCACACAGGGCACCGTCATGTTGGGGAAACGATGCCACTTTGTTGCTCCAGTTTCATTAAATGAAGGATTTCGGAGTTCTTGGCAGAGTAGGGGTTGGTATTATTCACTCTTGTACCACATTAAAGACGCAGCGTGTATATTCATAAGCATTTATTAACAAATAACAAAAGCAAAACACAGACTAGTCTAACATGTACTTTATACGTGTGTGTGTGTGTGTGTGTGTTTGTGTGAGTAACGCAAGACCGCATGACCTGGACTAAAGACAGGACACGCGATGACCGACCCCGGGGATTGTTGCCGGGGGAGGGAGAGTGTGTTCTTGGTTTGCCTTGTGGTCATTCATAAATGCCTTTGACATTTAGTGTGGCTCCTTTCTTTTGCCACAAGTGTTGCTTTGTTTTGGGTGCTGCTGTCTGCATGTCTTTTAGGATGTCATGGTCTACGTGTGTGATGTCTCCTGTGCTGACAGTGAACACATCTGTGCGAGTCTGTGCTGCTTTTTTTATCTTCCTCATCTGCTTTTTGCTTTCCCCTAGAAACTGAGTCAGTGTGACGTGTGTGCTGCACATTTGCATATTGCTGGCTTACTTGGCAGTTGGATAGCATCTAGCAGGGCTAGGATTAAGTTTTTATGGTTTATATCTTTTCCAGTAGAAGTCACCATACCTCTATTTTCCCATTGTAGTGCAAACAAGTGCACAGTTGAGAAAGCATATTGTCTGTATGCTCCCAGACTGGGGGACTTCTGGATTCCTTTACCGTTGTCTTCCCAGTCTGAGACTTCCTCACCCTTCGTCACAACACGAACACGCTCTGTTTGGCTTTGACAGAGACATATGTGGAGCTGAGAGAAGCCTATATAACCTTCTCATTTGTGGAGTAACGTGCTGTAGCAGCTCTATGACAGTATGTGGCAGCGCAAGACTGTTTTTTACACCACAGTCTATTGCTGTGACCTCTGCTCTGCTGGTTTCAACACAGTCAACCAGTGTCTCCCTGCCTCGTTATTTCCTGTGTTTCAGGTTAGTAATGTGTCCCAAACCTTACCTGGGGTGCTGTAGCTTGTTGGAAAATGCTGATATAACTTGATAAGTTCAAGTAAAAGAGTTAAATGACCGGTGAAATTAGTTATTTCCACTTTTGTGATGAGGCCACAACAGTAACGGCGATGCGCTAGCTCGTTCTGTTAGCATGCTAGCTTGGGCCACACATCTCCATTTTGAACGTTAATTTTATGTTTTGAACTGGCTCCATGTAAATTAGCTTTAACTGCTTCTCTCCCCTTTGCTGCTGTACTTTGTGAATTTCCCCACTGTGGGACGAATAAAGCTTTGTCTTGTCTTAAACCCATATTTCTTTTCCCATTTTTCAGGAATTTTACATTGTCCTGATGTCTGGTAAACATCAATTTAGCATCTCTAGTGATGTGATGTCATTTTTTCTGAAAATACAATTCCCCATTTTCTTACTCATGATTTTTAGAAAAGTTAATTTTTTATTATTATATTTATTACATTTATTTATTTAAATAATTCCTTGTTGCAACTTTTAATTAACTCTGTTAACTGTTAATAGTTCCCTGAACTCTCACACAGAGTTATTTATTCCTGTAGTCTTCTCACACAGACTATGGACTAATGGTCCTATTCGACCCTCATGCCGGGGGCTCCAACCCCTGCATTCAATAGTAAAACTGGTCCCACCTTGTGAGTCACCCCTCCACAGTTCAGTAGAGCCTGGTCTCTTTAAAACAGCAAAACTCTTTGCTGGAGGTCTTATCAGCCCGGAGTCCCGGAGGCTGTTGGGATCCAGATTGAAGGACCAAGTTGTTAGGAAAATTAAAGAACAAACTCAGGAACACCGTCTGAAGTAGGTCGTTTATTCTTGCAGCAAGGGAATGAGTTACACACAGAGAGTCTGCAGTGCAAATGTTGCTCAAAGATACAGGTTCACAGGAGGCTCTTATAATGCCACATGGGCAGAGGCTTGCATTCTTGCGGACACATATCTCAATCATAGTGGAGACAGTTCTTTGCTTATCATATTGGAGCATCTCTCTGGTATTCGCAGCCTCTGTCTTCATGAGATAGCTGCACAAATTCTCACACAAGGGTGATTACACAGTCATGAGCATCAGGATAAGAATTTCTCCAACAATGTGTGTGAGACATTTCAAGCTCTTTATGCTCTGAAGATGTTGATTTGTTGATCACTTCAACCAGGAGAGACGAGTAAATGAAGGGGGGGGGTCGTCTTGATTGAAGAACTACTGTCTGAGCTGTCGTTGGATAAACCCCTAAAAGAATGGGATGCAAACCCCAAAGATAACACAAGAGTCTCCCACCAAAGGAAAATATGAACTTGCTGAATGGTGAGAACGCTGACGTTAAACAACACAGATGAAATAATCTGCTAAGAACAAAACAAAACATGATAGGGGGATAGAATGAATTAGAAAGAAAGGAAACACGCAACCCAGTAAAACAGGAATTTTGTTTTTTCGTGAGACGAGAGACGGACGAACAAACGCTCACAACAGGACAAATTGGTACAAATGATACAATTCTGCAGGTATTTTTACGATGATGCACCATCAAATAGACATTAACATCCAGTGAGCCTGACATTCGCGAGTGAAGCCACAACTTCCTGTAAGTGTTTTAAAGATCTTTGAGCAGGATGATGGCAGTCAAGAACCTACTTGGAGTGTTTAAAGAAAAGGTTAAAGAAATGGGGTGAAAGGACGACGTCTTGAACTGGAGCGAATGAGTCCTAGATGATGATTTAACAAACACACTCTGGTCTTATTAAGATACGGTTTTATTAAGATATGTGTAAGCATCCTCAACAAAAGGATCTCTGTTGTTTTGCAGGACTGGCATGATGTTCCAGCCACATCTTCTTTTGCTACTTTGCGGTAAGATTTATGTCTCCATTCACATAAGCAATATCCTTGTGCTGAGTGATTAAGAAATGTGACATCAGCGTTTACAGAACAACTTCTCAGCTTCCTGTGATGAAATAAAACCTTTTCTTTGTTTTGTCAAATATCAATTACTGAGATAACTGATCTGGAGAGAAAGGGATGTGTTGTTTCTGTTTCCTCTGCAACACACACATTTGGTGGATCTCATACTGGCCAACTATTTTTCCACCTATGGCCACGGCCACACACTTATTTCAGACCCTTTGGCCATTTGAGAAATTTTCTGCATCCTGACAAATGTTTCATCGTTTTCTTTTCTAGCACTGACCGAGAGTCAGACCTCGATGCAGCTTCTCAATGCCACCGTTAAAGGCTCCGTCCTGATTCCCTGTTCCATACCAGCTTATCCACTGAGCCTCAGATGGTTTTACTGGCAGGAAGACCAGTCTCCAAACATTTTGTTCCACTGGGACAAAAGTGGACGAACACAATCCGTACCTGACAAATACAAGGACAGATGTCATGCCTTCAACACTGAGTTTGGTTCTGGAAATATTTCCATTAGATTTGACAATGTTTCTGCTGGAGAAGACCAGAAGATATTTTTTGCCTTTGTTAGTTTGTATGATGAGCAGAAAAATGTCTCCAAACCATCTGATAAACGGTGCCAGTCCAAGCTGCAGGTTTCAGGTGAGAACAATAGCTTCTTTCTTCCAAACCAAAATAAAAATGTCCTCATATCAAAGGGCTGTAAATGTCTCTGGTGGAAACAGTTGTTCTGTGTGTCGCAGCTCTCTACCGAGATCTGGAGCTGACGGTTAACCACACGGCGAACAGTGCGACCTGCACGGCTCGTGGAGGATACCCTGAACCTCGGGTCTCATGGACGGGTGTGAACAAATCCAGCGCCGCTCAGCTGGAGCTGCGGGACGCTGCGATGTCCCTGTGGCAGGATCCGACAGACCAAACCTTCTCTGTCACCAGCTCCATCAGTGTGAAGGACCTACAGTCTGTCAGCTGCTTCATCTACAACGCTCTCTCCGACCAGAGGCTCAACGAGACCAAACACATCGACGGTGAGATCACTCAAATGAATTCACGCACAAACAAGAGTACAGCTTCATAGCATTTGAACTTTTGGTGTTGGAAATGTGGGTAAAGCAGGATGTCAAATAATCTTGTTACTTTCTTATTTCCTCTAACTTACAGGTGGGAACAAGCCACGGCTTCATTGGGTTGCTGGAATAGCTGTACCTCTTGTTATTGCTGCCATTCTAACATGTGTGTTCCTCATCAGAAGACGTGAGTGACCTTTATTCATCACCTGTACCTCTACTCTACATTATTACACATAGGATCAGTGTTTTTTAGGTACTTGTTTGTTGCACTGGACGTTGTGTCGTGTTGTAACCTTGTTGTTTAATGTGTTGTGTTGTTTTGTTTCAATTGTAGCTGCTACAACAAAGGAAAGTAAAGTACATCTATCTGTCTATCTATGGAAACTGTTCAGACACACACACACCCTCTGAACTTGGTCAAATGCAGCACTCAGCACCTGTTTTACACTATAATGAAATATTTTTCCATAGAAATGTGTCATTTCCATGAAAAGAGCTTTGTAGGTAAAAACCCTCATGACTTTGATTGTTTGCAGGAGTGAACAGCCAGAGTTTGAATAGAAGATCTTCACCAGCCCAGGAAATGATGTAAAGGGTGACAAGGAGAGACTCAGGATGACGGGATGATGAACTCTACTCTCTCAGCCTTGTCCAGCACACTGGGCCTCACTGCACACACAAACGATCAAAGAGAAAACTCTAAGTACAATATTTTTGTACTTAAACGTTTCTCGTCGGTACGAACAAAATTCACAAGTGTTCTGCAGAAGAAGAATGAAAATGCCTTAATCTGAATGGCTTTAGAGTCTAAATGCAGAAAAAAAATGCTGATGCTAAAACTAACTAAAGCAAAATACTTCAATAGAAAATTCAGTTGTAGATTTTGTCAGCCACCTTGTTGTAATATAATTAATTTGGGTCTTATAACAATGATAAATCAATGTTTTTGTCTCCAGATTCCTGGTATGACTTGAAGCTGCCTGATTCATTTTAATGACTGAAACTTCTCCACAGACACAGTGGAACTGGGCTGTGGATTATGCAAGTAATGAATCCTCAGGAACACACAGGTGCTCATGAATAGGTGGCGTTCATCAGGGCTGGAAACACTCGTACGAGCAAAGCTCAGAAAAGAAATTAAAGATGATAATGTGAAAATGTTTTTGCAAAAACTGCAAAATATACTTAGGTTTGTGACCATAATGCTTTACAACTGTGACACGGTCTGTGCATTTTATTATTTTATATAGTGGAAAAATGACAAAGCAAATCTACACAGCAGGCTGATAGAAAGAGCAAATGTCTTTTTGCAAGAAAAAAACTAGCAAGCAAGATAAGATGAAGCAAGAATGGAATGCACCAGATCTGGGATCCAACAGGCAGCACAGAAAATAGCATCATCCGGACGTCATCCGTTTCCACATAAGTAAGAGCTCACTAGAAAGGAGAAGCTGCAGCTCTCTGGTTTTTTGTCTCACCTCAAACTTGTCTGTGACTGTGAAAACTTCTGGCCTGCTGTCCTTTGGAGGGAAGCGTAGCCTCACACAACCTCTGGATGTCATGTGACGTGACATTGCCGTATGCTGGTGCCTTTTGCTTCATACCCAGAACTGATTGCCCATTGTTTTACAAAGCTTATTGTTTGTCCACGCCCCACATCCTGGTCAAAAGGAAATGCTTAACTTTACATAACTGAATATATTCTTAGAACCGTGTGACCTTGAAGACTTGACCAGCAACAGAGGTGAAATATTTATTTATATATTTATTATGTCCAGCTTCATTGCTGGAGTTCTTAGAAATATAAATTGTGCGCACGCTCTTTATATGAGAGGAGGACATGGGAGACGACATCCAGCTTTAAAATGATTGAAGTAAACTTAATTATTAAAAACAAAGGAGGCAATTATTTACATGAGATGAACAAATTTATTAAAATGCCAATTTACTCGGAACAAGGTGGTAACCTTAACTTATGATGACAAATACCAGATACTAGTGAGTATAGTGGTGCAGTCCTGCTCTGCTCAGCTGAGACATTAACTAAGATCAAGTCATTCCTCTCCCAAAACCCATATAAGCCCCATGTTGCGTTGGCAGTTCCAACCCATGCCCATTTAGCCGTATGTATCCCTCACGCAACCAATATAGTCAGCCCACACAGGCTTACCATGTGGGACCCAGGTTGCAGAGCCCATGTAGGTCCCACAGAGTCGTTCCAGTTCCGGCCCATGCACACTTAGCCTGCATGCATCCCTTATGGGGCCCATATACTCAGCCCACTTCAAGCCCATGCCCAGTCGGTGCCCCTGTGGTGCAAAGTGGCCGGAGCTTTGTCTCGGGGAACATCCACAGTCGCAGGTCAGTTGCCATTTTATGGTCGGTCATTTTACGGTACAGTCAAAGCTGGGTTGAGTTTTGTCTAGTCTTGATTTGGCAGTTTGTGGGATAGTCCCTGTCCAGGGTCGTCCACTGCCCTGTGTGTGTCTGACAGGGAACACAGTATTTTCTGTTTAGGTATTTCTAATAACGGCTTCCTTGGCAGAGTTCTTTGAGACGCCAATTAATCATAAAATGTTAATCAATCAATGGGATAGGTGTGGTATCGGGGGGTGGTCTTGAACTGGGTGAGATGCTATTTAAAGAACAGGCAACAGTTTGTGAAAATGTATGTGTATGTGTCATCATGTTTGGACATTACTGGTGGTGTCCCCAGGGGTCAGTGTTGGGTCCAGTTCTGTTCTTGCTATACATTAATGATTTATGTAATGCATCAAAACATTAAAATTTGTCCTATTTGCAGATGACACAAATGTTTTTTGTATTGGAGAGAATTTGCAGCAGCTTCTGGAGGTGATCACACTGGAAATGGCTAAATTTAAAAAAAGGTTTGTTAATAATAAATTATCGTTAAATTTAAGTAAAACAATGATGACCAATCAGGTAGAAGTAAAAATAGATGGTGTCAATATTGAAAGAGTATTTCTTATTAAATTTCTCGGTGTGATGGTTTTGGGCAAGAAGTTTGTCTGTGAGTCGACCTCTCATTTCCACCGTTGTTGCTCAACCTGGGCAGCTCTGCTGTCGGCCCAAATGCAACAGGAAGTTGAGACGGATGACGGAAGATCTGTCCAGTGATGGAATATTTATTGCTTCATTGCTGTGATTTCTTTGAATTTTGAGTTAGCCAGCGTGCACTCACATTCACTGCGTGAGAAGAGGAATGGAGAAGTGAGAAGTGAGCTTCACAATCATTAGTAAGAAGCCGGCAAATGTGGACTGAGCAAGTTGTTTTCTTCTCTGGAGCAAGTGAGCTCATTATCTCAGGGATGTTCGGTATATTTGTGGCATGTTTCCTCCTGTTAGGTAAGTTTTCAAAGACATTTTAGTGCACAGTTTTTCCTGTGTGTGTATAAGATCAGGTATTCTGTTATTCGTCCCACAAATTCACAGCAGCAAAGTGGAGATAAATAGAATATAAGCAATAGAAACAAGAGAAGCATAAAAAGTATTAGCAATTTTAGTAAAGAAACATAAACATATTAATAATTTAAACAGACTAAAAGTATGAATGTATATATGTAATATACCGTAGTTTGTTGTTATCTGTGGCATTTGTAAAACAGTTTAAGAGGAGATTCAACTATTCTCTGTGACATTTAGAGGCTGAAGCGTCAGTGATGCTTGACGTCAGCACGGCTGTGGGGGAATCAACGGTGCTTCCCTGCTCCCTGATGAACACGACTCACCGCTTCGCAACAAGGAATCTACGCTTTTACTGGCAGGACCAAAGACAGTATGTGTTGTACTCTTTCAGTGAAGGACAGGTGATGACAGAGCACGTGAATGAACCTTATCGAGACAGGATCACGGCCTTCCCGCAGGAAATGGCCACAGGAAATATTTCGGTCCGACTTGAAAACTCAACACTTGAAGACAACCTCCGAGTTTTCCAGGTTTTTGCTGCGGTGTTTGACAGCAGCGGGCCGAGGAGGTACAGTGTTGACCACAGGCTGATCTGCCAGATTACTTTGCATGTTGCAGGTAAGGATGGAGATTTGACTTTTCTTAGCAGGAACAGATGAGACGATCTGTGCCATTTTCATATCAATCTGTTAAATACAGAAACAACAGACGTGAGGGTGGAATTTTCTCATCTAACATTCATCAAGCAAATGAAACAGTTTATCCCAGAATCACGCTTCTATCGCTGGCCTTGACTTCTCTCTCTTCCTCGCAGTTCCTTACAGGAGCGTCAGCCTGTCTGTGAATGAGGAAGCCATGACGGCAGCCTGCAGCACACACAGAGGATTCCCTGAGCCTGTGGTTGCGTGGAGACTGCAGTTACTCCATCACGACTCCCGACACTTTGTGGAGCTGAGGGACGTTCACACCACGGCGGCGCAGGACCGACACGACCATCTCTACAGCGTCAGCAGCGAGATCAGCGTCTCCGGAGGTCCGTATCGATCTGTGACCTGCCTCATCCACAACCCCACACTGAATGTGACCTTGAGCGCCACCCAGGTTTTAAACAAAGGTAAGTTAACAGAAGCTCTGCAGTCATCCAGAGTCTTGTACATGGTCTCCGGTCCCATCATCCTTTTTTCTTTTTCTAAATGAATAGACAGACACAGACAACTGATTTTCTATAGCATAAAATTACATTACTGACCCACTTATATCCAAACAAACTGTCGTATGAAGCCCAGCTCAAAAGTGAATTTACAAAACATGATCGCAGTCCTTGTTTTTCCACAAGAAATTAATTTGGGTTTTGTTCACTCACAAAATGTCTGACTGAATTCACTTTCACTGATGTGGCTGCAAACTATTAAAATGACTTTAACCAACATGTGGAGCTGCTGACACCTGCTGGACTCCAGAGAGTAATGTTCCTGTGTGAAACACATACTGATGCTGCAGAAACAGATTATACATACATTTTTATTTACTAAGTACAACCAGACCACATTTAATTGACAGATACAGAACACATCACTTCTGCTACTGTGAGAGTCTGGCTAATAAAAGTAGTTCCCATAACACTCGATTCCAACTTGACTCATGCTGAGTCACAAAACGAAGGGAGAAATATAAAGTTGAGATTTCTGTGTCAAAGGTCAAACAACACAGACTTTGTTTGTGCCCGCAGGTGGAGCCGAGAGGAGCCTCCCCGCCTGGACGGCAGGTCTGATGGCCACCGTCCTTCTGCTGCTTTCAGCTGCACAGTAGCATTTTAAATGTGATTTAGATTCTCAAATCTAACTGGTGAAACATGTGAAAGTGGAGAACAATATACCGAGGCCTGGTTTTACTACATCGGCCACTTGAAATGCTATTGTGTGCGCAAGATATGATTCATTCACAGGCCTTCAGGGCAGGAGGGTGGTAAAAGCTGTGACTGTCAGAAAACAGACTGAGAGACTGTGTGTGTTCAACGCTGGGTCATTTTGGTGAAGAATTATTTTTAGTTTTAGTTTTTTAGTTATTTTTAGAAACCGCCTTTTTGTGATTTAGGAAAAGCTAACGATGGTGTCGAATGAGTTGTGTGTGTCGCATGGTCGTGTGTCATTCCCAGCACTCGATGTGGAAACGTGGCCTGGAAGACTGAGAGAACTGCAGCCTTGTACATATCGTAGCACATTTCACAAAGACTATTTAAAGCTTTATTAATCTGTTTTATCTTGGAAAAATGTAGATGTTTTAAGATGCAACCTGTGTGTGTGTGTGTGTGTGTGTGTGTGTGTGTGTGTGTGTGTGTGTGTGTGCGCATGTGTAGTTCGGAGGGCATTAGAGGAAGAGACAGAACAGTCTAATGGGAACCAAAAAGCTTCCATTGGAGTGTTTTGTCTTTGGGGTCGAAGCCTGTTGCAGAGCAGCTTTGAGCTTTTTTAAGTGAAGCAGGCTGGAGACATTAAGCTGTTAGACAAACTCAGGAGGGACAGACCGGAGAGAAGGCCTTTCGAATTAGCTGAACAAATAGGGAGAGGATTTTCTGCATGGTCAGTAAAAGAAAGAAAGCTGATATCGCTGAGATACACGACACCGCTGGGGTCACACTTGGAAGGTCTCCGTCAGTTAAATGTGCAATAAACACCAAGTGTGACTTTTGGTGCCATCTTTGTTGTTTCACTATGTTTCACTATGACATGTTTCATATGACAAAAAATGGACTTTTACAATACTCCTCTGGATATTCATCAATTGCACGATGATCAATGATTTGTGTGAATATTGTCTTGCATTTAACACAATAATGCCTCATCTGTGTTCAATCATTATCACATTGGTATTTCTTGCTGGATTTCCTGATAATGATGTGCAAATGACTGTTGACTTTTGACCTTTTCATCAGGTCACAATTTCACGTCGTCTCTCCCACTATGAAAAGCATATTCTGCACACATCAGTGTTATGAGTCTATGTCACAGTGTGAGGCTGCAACAGACACTGTCCAGTTTCTGCTAAACCACAGTGAAATTCTAATTCACCCAAATTCTAATTCTGTGTCAGTCCTGTGAAAACAATGAGGCAAGCAGAAGCCGGCGGCTCTGATTCCGAGCCAGTGTGGTTTTAGAGACAAAGCCTCCTGCGCACCTGCTCCCCACCTTTCCAACCTGTCGACCCACAAAAGCTGATGAGGGCGAGGTCTTGGGATGCACCTCCTCCTTTTCTCCGCTGGACCTTTGGAGCCCTCTTGTCCCTGGTTCCCATGTCTCTGCTGGGATTAATCCCTGAACCACAGGTGTGATAATCCCGAACAGAATGGCGCTGCTGAACACCGGGCCTGACAGCGCTCAGGCCCCGGTCGGCTTTGATCAGGGGGCCAACAGCTGTGTTTCTGTTGGTCCACAAACGGAGCCTGGACCTGCCTCCAGAGGAGACGGGGGGACGAAACAAAGCCCTCTTGTTCTGCAGAGTGTGAGGATGCTGTTTGGTAGACAGACCATAATGTCATGTGAAGTGTTGGAGGTGTGACAGAAACCACAGACGGGTCTGACTGTGACACTGAAGCTTAAGAAACACCGTTGATTTTAACTTTGTCTTAAGAAGTCGTGCTGCTGCTTTGGTGCTTCATGGATTAGTATGAAAACTGAAGCCTGGTTCTTTGACCTCTTGAAACTCAAACATTTTAATGCCTGAAACACCAAAGAACATTAACAATGTCTGTGTGTTTAGAAGCTTGTGTTGGTCAGGACTCTTCAGGCCAGTGAAATGAAAGTTACTATGAAAGCGAGTAGAGGGAGGTCATTGACACAGGGTTGGTTCCTCTTGCACAGATTCTTCAGAATCGATTTCTTTGTGAAGACAGGAAACATTGTAGAAAACCACTTCTCTAGAATACTTTTTAATTTTAAGGAAGTGAACTCAGATTTTCTTCTTGATATTCGTACACTTCTGAAAACACACTGCAGGGTTTGAAAGAGAACTCTTTTGTCACCCAGAAATGTTTCCTCTGAAAACAGTCCAACAAGAGGCTTTTAGTCACTTCCACTGATCAGCATGGAGCTCCTGGCAGTTACTGTAATCTGTTCAGTCTCAGAGAAAAATATCAGCTGACGCAAATGAAACTAAAAAACAGGAAGTTGTGTCTTTTGTGTAATTTTTTGATTTATGGGAAGCTTTTGTTTATGAAACCCACATATTAAAGCAATATCTTGTCTTATCGTCTCTTCTGCATTTTCAGATCAAAAGATGGATCTGAGGGATCACGGAAACAAGTTAGAGATAATAATAATAATAATGATAATAATAATGAAACACATCTGGCACAAAACATTCATTTCTTCTTTCAGACATTTTCTTATGTGAAGTATTGAATAGTTTTACTTTGCCAGGATGTAAAAGAGACTGAGAAGAAGAAAATCACTGTTTGTTTCAAGTGAATAAAAATCAAATGACTGAAATGTATTAATATCTTCATTGTGTCTGTGTGATATTTAGGAAAATGTACAGAAGATCACAGCAGATTGATATTGTACCACTGTGCTCATTATTAGATATCTTTCTTCTTTTTCTTTCCTGTTTTCAGTGTATTTAGTTGACATGTGAGGTTTTGATACTGACGCTGTCGTGTTAGACTACATTTGTGATCATACGTTTAAAAGATTAAAGAAGACGTTACCTTTGACATGTGGTTGTAAGTTAACTTTTCTTCATGGGTCACATGACTGAAAAGGGGAGAAAAGATCGGCTACATCTTGACTTTCACAATAAAAAAATCTTTATTTATAATGTAAAGATATTAATTGATGACATTGTTCAGGGTAAAAGAGTGAATAAGGTCATGTAATGCAGGTCTGAATGATAATGAAGTACCATCAGAAAGGTGTGTGTTCATGTGTCCACTGGAGGGCAGCCTCGACCAGGTGTTACGTGTTACTCACGTCATGTATGTGTGCCGGTGTGTCGGGGAGCTCGTGCCTGTGTGACTCGGCCGATGAGGAGTCCTGTGCTCGTGCTTCCCCGCTCGGCTTGAAGCAGCTCTGAAGTCTGTTATGAGCTCCTCAGTCATCAGACGTGTTGTTGCCTGTGAACGTTGTGCGAGGCTGCGGCTCAGATATGGCTGAAGAAGAACGACGCCCTGTGGTGACCAGAAGCTCAGTGGTGGGGGTCCAGCTCAGAGAGATCACACACACACACACACACACACTGTGGTAATATACTCTCCCAGTTGTCCTGTCAAGTTGTGTTTCACAGTGCCAGGGTCGCCCTTTATGTCCCGCTCTGAGCCTCTCCCTTTGATTCATAGTCACTAACACACACTGCAATCAGATTAAATGCAAAACGCATGTGTTCCACATCAGAGCGCAGCCAGCTGTGTGTGTCCGTCCGTGTGTGAAGAAACAGTCTCTTACACACGAGATGCAAACACACTGATTCACACACACACACAAATGCACAGACTTTATTCATTGACTCTTGCTCTACTTCAGGAGGAGGAAGATGAGGAGTCTTGATAAAAAAAAGCTTTTATTAGTTACATGGCTGGTTTATGATAACGAAACGACGAGCAGGTCTTCACCAGGGTTTCATGTATATCCATTTATATACGTTCATTCTGGAGTGTGTCCTGAAAACTGGGGACAACAGGTGAGTGTCGTTCTGAAAACTCCAAAACACAATAAATCAAAAGCAAAGAAAAGAAAAACTAAATATTCATTAAATGTTTCACAAAAAAAGGTCTGAAATCACCTACTTCATTTAGGCCTAGATGCACCAAGTTTGAGCCCAAAAACCCCCCAAGAAGTCTGTCGATAATTTCCATTATGTTTTCATCCAGTTTGCCTTTTTACTGTCTGTTTGAGTTTATACTTCAGCTTTCTTTGCATCGTATGTGAAAACAAACACACAGCAACACACCACAAAACCACAAAGACGCCGCTACAGCTCATAAACGGTCTCTGATCGTAGGTTCTGACCGTTCTTTGTTCGTCACACCTTCTGTCTTATTTGGATAGTTTTAAACATAATTCCTGCTTGTGTTTCTGTCCCTGTCGTACTTCTGATTATCCCCGTCAACATCGTCTCTGATCTCTCAGCGATCGCCCTGATGGGAACAATGTGATCGAAACCAGAGCGACAACGGCCAAAACTACCAAAATAAGAGCCCGGTTGTAATAAAACAGAACGATCCTTTAAGCTACTCACTCTCTCTTAAATGATTAAAAAGGACTTAAGACCATTTCTATACACTATATCCTCAGACAATGAGGTGACCACATAAACAAACCCCAGCGGCGCTCCCGGTGGACGGGCCCGGCCGGCCTCCCTGCCCCGGGATCTGCCCGCTGACCTTTTCATGAATAGGGGAAGATATTGACTGACAGTGCGGCTGAATAGGAAGCCTGGTTAGCTCCCGGTCCAGCCCACGGGCAAGCCGATACCCCCGCGTCCCCCCGCCGCTCGAGCAAACACGGCCGCCCCGGTACGAAGCTGCAACAGTGACTGAGAGGTCATTCTTACCCAAAGGCCGACCCTCCCTCCCCCTTATCCAGACCCCCGCCCCCCCTCACCCGGCCCCATGTCACAAGGCCAAATCGATGTATCTGACCCCTCTTTCTTTTGCGGATGAACTTTCACCTCAAGCCTAACAAAGCAAAGAAAAAAAAAACTTCTTCGTCAGAGTGTTTTTAGTCTCAGGACAAACAAAGCTGTCCAGGACCCACTCGAGGGGTTTGTGTTTGCTGAGGCTGAGAGAGACGGACGTCCCGTCGTAAAAAACATGGTCCTGAAAGAGAAGAGTGCGTCTCTACACGGAGCTGTGAGAACCGAGAGTGTGTCGACTGTCTCACACTCAAACGCTGGATACCGACCGACGGCTTTAACAGACGAGAGCGGAAATTCAGGACAAATAGTTTTACTCTACTACTTTTACTGTACTACAAACTTTAGGTACTCCTACTTTACTTGAGTATTTCCATTTTATGCAACTTCATACCTCTACTCCACTACATTTCAGATTTGTATTTTTTACTCAACTACTTTTGTCTGCCAGCTTTAGTTACTAGTTACTTCCTGTCCAGTGAAAACCACGTATCTCCTCATGTGTTGATTTTTTGTGATAAAGTGAACAGTCAACTTTAAAATAATTTCAACCTGAGTTTGAGTGCAAAAATGACTAATTGTGATTTCAGTTGGACTTTTACTTCCACACGTGTTTGAATTCTTGCGTGTGTTTGTTTCTCAGCGTCGCCTGCACACCTGTGGTGACACCACACCTGTCTCCTCCTCCTCGTGTTGTTGACGACGGGTGGAGCTGTGAGAGCACCTCAGAGCGGAGCTATCTGTGGACCGAGCACGAAAAGAGCCACGACACGGCGACAGGATCGGACCTCTCAGCATCCGTTTGAGTTCATGGCTGAGCAGCTCGAGAAGGTTGTTTTAACTTGGAAATCTGGCTCCATGAAATGTTTTAGAAGTGAAGCTGCTCTGGAGGTCAAACTTTTTTCATTGCTGGAGGTTGAGGTTGAGTGAAATTTGGCAGAGAGAGAGAGAGAGAGAGAGAGAGAGAGATCCACTTGAGTTGAAAATGGCTCAAATTGAAAAAGAAATGCGAAAGCCAGCCGGTGCTGGGTTTCTGTCAGAGAACAAACTCATAGTTGCAGAATGTGGTTTTCTTCACAGAGACAAGAGCAAAACTGGGGTCCTACCAAAAAGCCCTGAAACGCTGGAGCGCTGAAGTCATTCCCATGATGCATTTCAACATGTTCTCAGTACTTGACCCATCCAACGACACCAACCTCCTCCACATCACCTGACTTCGACAGCACATTAAAACATTGCAGAGAGGCGTCTGAAATGATGCCAGATTTGAACCTACAGCGTCATAGTTTGAATCGTGTAGTTACTGACCGAGCTGCTGTGTTTGATGCTTTGGAGTCAGAACTGTTGTTACTCTGTATTTTTGCACGAAAGGTTTCTTTCAATAATCATTGTGAAAAGCTCAAACATGATACTTGCTGATACAAAGCAACTGCCGTTGATGCATCTTTCCTTTTTACGTGAGCCGTGTCTGAGGGTCGTGTTTCTGGTAACTGTTGACCTGGCAGGAAGCAGGACGTTCCCTCGCTGGGTTCGTAACCATGAACACACACGTGTTTACTCATCCGTGCAAAAGGCCCCGGCTGCACTTTGCTGTTTTAACAAAGACACAACAAAGACTGAATGAAGGAGATTGAGCCAAGTTAACATTCCAAGTTTCCACGATGAAGTGCTACAGATTAAAAGCTGATTTTATTATACAATAGCACAAATGTGGAGGTTTGTATTATATGTGATTTATTTAAGGAAGGTGATTCCACTGTCTCAGCCTCTCAGTGACTGCTGTGACCGTTGTTTTCGTCAGAGCGCTGCGTCTCTGCATGTGTCTGTGAGAACATGCGACACTCAAACGGAGCAGCCATGAGAAGCAGCCGTAGCCGAGCTGAGAGCAGGCAGAGACGTCGTTCCCACCCGATCCCTGCAGGGAAGGAAGAGGACACTGGGAAGAGTAGGAAACTGGGAATAATGGGCAGAAACCTGATGTTAAAGTGGTGATAGGAGGCGGCTGAGGCAGCGGGGGGGAAGCTTGTTGTAGGAGCTTTAATGTGGAGTGAAAACCTTTGAAAGTGTTGAGTCTATTAATCTCTGGAAACAACCGGGTCGTGATGAACGGGTGAAATCGTGGAAGACGACTGTAAGAAGAGCTGCGTTCAAGAAGACACGTGACCAAATGATGACAAATATTATGGCCTCCCTTTGCTTCCATATAAATTCACCTGTGAGTTTGAAATAATCTTGTAATAATGTGTGGTCCTAAAGGTCAGGACTTTAAAACATACTTTGATCACATTTGGGCATCAGCTGACTTTATTAAACCTGTTATATTGACACACACACTCACAGTTCACAAACGCCAAAATGTAAAAAAACAACAGACAGATTTTACTTTCATTTGTTACATAACTCCAATGTTGCTCTGAGAGAGCACCCAGGATGTCACGAGGGTCGAAGGTCAAGGTTGTGAGGTCGGCGCGGGGCAGCTGGTAGCCCCGGCTCGGTGTGTGCAGAGGAAGAACTGGGAGCACATCTGTCCAAACAGCTCTGCCCAAGTCCATGAATAACAAAACCAGCACACCACAGTTTACTGGCCCCTGTCTGAGCTGGCCGGGCATCTGTGTGAGTGGGAGGTCAGTGTGTGTGTGTGTGTGTGTGTGTGTGTGTGTGAAGAGAAATTCATTTTTTCTAAAGAATGCTATAAATGTTTGCGAGTGTGTGCTTGTGGTTTTATAATGCATGTTTTTACAATCACATATAGGAGTAGGAGTGTCTTTGTGTGTGTGTGTGTGTGTGTGTGTGTGTGTGTGTGTTTGCAGATGTGAGTTCAGTAGGTTGAAGAAAGTATTCTCTTGCTCACTTTGTAGTCGGCGGGGTGAACGACAGGTGAAGGGGAGGAGAGCAACCAGGTGGATCTCACCTGACCAGGTGTGATACACACACACACACACACACACACACTGTTTGAGTTCACAGAGGAGACAACAGTGTGTGTGTGTGTGTATGTGTGCACCCTTTTATGTGTGTATTCTGGTGGTTGGTTGTGTGTGTGTGTCTGTGTTTGTGCTGCCTCTTGTGTATGTGTGTTTATGTAGATAAAGTAAAGTTCTCAGGAGTGTGTGTGTGTGTGTGTGTGTGTGTGTGTGTGTGTGTGTGTTACCAGTGGTCACTTTACAGCCTGCAGAGCTCCCGGGCTCGGCCATAAACCAGTAACAGTAGTGGACTGTTATAGGGGCTGTTTTGCTCATTAAAACTATAATGGACACCTTTAGCTTAAACACACTTTTCACCCAAACAACTAACAGATCGTATGCCCATTGGTTCCTACTGAAGATGTAAATCTTTAAAACAGCTCACAATTATGTTTCATTTTTCATTTTCTTAAACAGTCGCTCACTGTGCTTTTAACAAACATCAACCACGATCTCCGTCCTGAGGCACCTTGAGAAGCTGCAGACAAATCACATTCAGCTAATTCACTTCTACAACAGAGAGATGGCTGACCTTGATTTCCTGCCGGAGAAGATGTCCGACTGACAGCGAAAGCCTTGAATGTCCACACACACACCACACACACACACACACACACACACACACACACACACACACACACACACACACACACACACACAAATCAATAAAAGTCTTTTCGTCTTGTTTGAGGACCCAGGAAGCAGTAAATACCAGACATGAGCATTGTGTTGGGTGAACATCTGTGTGTGTGTGTGTGTGTGTGTGTGTGTGTGTGTTCGCCTCGCTGACCATGAAATCCTTTCTCTGTCTCTATCTCGTGCTCTTCTCCTCCCACTCTCCCTCATATCTTTTGATTATTGAGCTGGTTTCACATTTTGTACAAAAGCATAAATCAGGGAGTCGCAGAAGCAATAATCTCTATGAGAAAGGACAGATTTCAGCTCTGGGGAGGATTCAGCTGAAAAACAGGTGCGTTTGTTTCAGGTCACTGTGGAGAAACCTGCAAAATGTCCAGGAACGGTTCTGTGTCAGGACACGACAGGTTCAGATGATCGGAGGCCGGCCGTGCACGGATTATTGAAGCTCCTCTAAAGCAGTAACTTAAAAATGCAACTGAAATTGACTCCGTGTCAGTTGTTTACCCTCATTGATCGTCATTGATCATCCAACATTAAAGACGCTGATGCACAAAACCAGTCCAACCTCAGAGACTGTGTCCACAACGCTCTGTTAGCACGAGACACAGGCGAGACAGCGACGGCATTGTGAAGGACATTGATCATCGGTTCGGTCAAATATTTATTCAGCTTCTCAGTAAGTGAGTGAGTCAGGTTTGAAATCTACGGTTTTCTTTGAAGGAAGGTTAGAAAACGCACTCGGAGAAGGTCGAGCTTTTTTCTGTCAGACCGTGTTTTAATAGATATGTTGGAATTGTTTTTTAACCACTCTTTATTTCATGTGATTCCAAATAAACACATAAAATCTGCAGATGGATGACGCGAAGGTGAAACGTCCTCTTCATGAAATTTGAGGAACTGAGGAAATTCAAAATAACCTTCAGGGGTCGGAGCCAAACACGGATGACACGACTGTGACCTCGAGCCCAGCTGCAAGTTATCAGCACTAACCCAGTTATACTAATGGAATTACAGAGGCACAAAAGCAAACTTACTGACATTTGATTAAACTGATTCATGTTTAAAACAATCAATGATACAAAGAAAAGAATGAAGTGCATGTTTTGCATGTTGTCACCTCTCAGACCAAATGAACTGAGCAAAGGAGATGATGGAAGGAGACGATCCGACGAACACTTAGTTAACATACTGATGCCTTAAACCTGCCACAACTGCTTTTTTTAGACAGCGAGTTGTGAACACGTTGACACATCATCACCTTTTGTTGAACTCACGACCAAACAGTCAGCTGTTAGAGAGCAACGGTATCGGTTATTAGGAATCGTGTTTCTGCACAATAGTGACTCTCTTTAGCTCTGTTTTTGGTCTCTGCCAACTCCTGAGCTGGTTTTTACAATCAAAACCTCAAGTATTTCTCTTTAACATTAAATATTCAGTCAACAGTCAAAAATTGAACCTGCTTCATCAGGACTGTTTGGGTTTGATCAGATTTTACAGACTGAAGTGAAAAGAACAAAACATGAAGCTGATTGAGAGAATATGTTTCCAGTCATGTGCTGGTTCTTCTGAAAACCTGGAAACTTCCCTGGACCCGACAGAGCTTCTGCATCTCGCTCAGCACCTCTCTCCCTCATCAGACTCTTGATTTAAGAAGAACTTGATTTGGACTCATCAGTGGTTAATTCTCACACGAACCTCTCCAACCTCTCAGGGTGCGAGGCCTCGGCCGACGCCTGTGAACCCTCTGCGGTCGTCTCTCACACGCCCGACTGTTTTCTCCCTCCTCAGCTCCAGCCGAGCGCGGAGGGACCCGCGTGGTGAGAGGCGGCGCTCGGAAACAGGATATTGTGAGAGACCTTTTGTGTCTTTGACTTTGACTGAGAGAAAAGGAAAACACTGTAGTTTCTCACCTACTCACGTCCAGGTTGGGGACCGGGGTGATAAGGACAGACTCGACCAGCCGGTGTGTGTGTGTGTGTGTGTGTGTGTGTCATTATGGGCTATTCACTACTATGTTTATGTTCTTTTAAACTGGTGTGCTTCCACGTTTCTGCTGCTTAACCACAAATCATGCTTCATAATCTTTTCAAACAGATCCTGTACAGTTGAGAGAACTTAGGTTTGATGTATTTTCATGCACAGTGTAAAATCCAGAGCAGCCCATTGTTCACGTATGAAGAGATGTTAAACAGCCATCTGTTAGACTTTAAAAGCACAGTAATAAGTCTGACATTCAATTAGAATCTGTTCTGCATGAATTAAATAAAACTGCGACTGATTAACTGCAAAAGTGTTAATGACAAAAGGAGGTTCCTTCTGATCAGTCATAAGACTTTTCATAGAGACAACGAAGAAACAAAAGCTCTCATAAATGATATCATGTAATTGAAAAGCATATGTGATACAGTTGAAAGGTGCAGAAACACTGGATCCACCAACGAACGTTAAATCTAGATACCTGGTTGTGAAGTACATGACGGATACGACAGGGTGAGTTGACGGAGCGACCGCTGAGTCTGAACTTCAGGCTCAACATTTCAATCAATGTGAACGTGGAGCTCAGAATCATGAAAATGACAATTAAGTCAACTGGTTGAAAACTCAGTAAGTGGCCCTTGAGTTGAGATGGTTCTTTCAACTATTGCAGATTTGTTGTTTATTGTGATGGATTGCAAAACTTAAGTTTCAAGAGTCTGCTGATAGATTTTCCACAGACATGAACGGCAGCTAAAGGAAGGAACAAACGCAGCTCGTTCAGTGGTTCATTATGACAAAAGCTCACATCTGCAGAACCTCTGGTCTGATTCTTCAAATGCAGGTTTGTGTCTGAGTGTGAGCTCGTTCTGCATCTGTGGAAGTTTTGAGGGACACGTTTTAGCTGTAAGTGTGTGTGTGTGTGTGTGTGTGTGTGTGTGAACTGTCCTGCCTGAGAACCAGACTGGACGGCTTTATCACGATTGAACAACACATCCGACAGTGGCGATGTGGAACCAGTGTGTGTGTGTGTGTGTGTGTGTGTGTGTATATACAAGTGCGGCTGTGTTTGCTGCAGGTTTGCTGACTAGGCTGGCGCTCATCAGAGGTGTGTGTGTTTGTGTGTGTGTGGGTGTTTGGTGTGTCTATATGTCTGAGGAATGTTAATGCACGGCGAACAGCAATCAAGGCAGAAAGCAGAACAATGGAAAATGGATGAAGTGGGAGGAGACGTCAGATTAATGAGGCTGAACAATGCACAGAGTGTATGTCGAGCCTGTGAAGTCTGTGTGAGCGATTCACTCAGAGCCGCTCCGATTGTTCTTCGCTTATTGTGCATTGAATTTTTGTTTGAATTTTGGGAAGACTTGGAGACTTTGGAAGGCTGTCCAGAGGGAACGATTTCTCTAACCCCGACGTTTGGCTTTTAACTGCACCACGAGAGAGTGTAAATATTTAAAGCTGCAAAAACTGGAAACCAAAATGCTAAAGTTCCCAGTGAGATTGTCAGTAACAGAGTCTCTGGAACTTGGTCGACACATGTCACCTGAAGAACACCCGCAGTTTCCTCCTTGTCCTCAAAATCCACTGTAAGTGAAAAGAAAGGAGTCATTATTACCCCTGATCTCACGGCCACTTCCAGCTTTGTGAGAGCAGTCGTAAAGAGTGAAACCGTCTTTTCTCACCGGAGGAGCATCCTGAGCCCAACAAAGGTCCCAGGAATGTGTCCTCCTCACTCCCAGGCAAAGCTCCGGCCTCAGGAATGCGGAGGAGGTGGAGGGAGAATTGAATGAAAAGACGAGCGAGAAGCGAGGAGGAGCCCTGCGTCTGGTCCCCCTCCTCATCTGCAGTCGTCCCAGCGTGAGAAAGAACAAAGCAGGAGAGGAGAGAGCTCGACGTTTTTCCAAGGCCCCATGCGTCGTGTCACTAATTGCAGGAATGAGAGGAATGAGGTGATGGAGTCTCGTTGGGTGCTGACAGTCTATTTGTCAGACTGCGTCATGGTGGCAAACACATGAGAGCCGCATAGTTTAAGACAAAAGTCAGAGACAAAGCTTCGAGGAGAAGGAAGCGTTTGGAACAGTTGTACATGCGATTCTTGAACATTATTAATGTGGCAGCAAACAGGCGACGAGGGAGATTTATTACTGTTCAGCATAAGAAGCGATGGAATAGATGAGAACTAGAGCTGCGGACCTGAGATCTGGACTCCTCTGAGATTTGACTTTGCTCGAAGGCAAAACAGGTGAAAATCCCAAACCGATAAAAAAGTGTTCTGAGAGGATTTTGGTCTCAGCTGTGTGAAAGCAAACTATTCAAATACAGAGTCATTTATTAGTCAGCATTCAAAGACTTTATTGTGTCTCAGAATCAGAATATTGGCCAAGTGTGTTGGACGAATAAAGAAACAGCTGAATCAGCAAATACTGAACAAATAAAGGTAAAGAATGTGGAGACTAAAGAAGCTCAGACTGTAACAGATACATATAAACACAAATAATCAAAGTCCTGTTAATGACACAAGCTCTGTCTGAACACACCTCACCACTCACATTCACCTGCTCTCACAGCGCTCTGCTCCACCTGTCCATCACCTGCCCATCACCTGTCCATCACCTGTCTCTCTGTGCGTCACAGTTACATTTAGCTCTGCAGCCTGTGATGCTGTTTTTGCCTGTAATCTGACTGATGACATGAATTATGCAGGATTCATTTACTGTTCCTCGGTCCTTCCTGGGATTTGTTGCTACCAGAGAAGACGACTGTCTTCAGCTCACATGTGTACAAATAATAATTCCATAGAAAGTGAGGAACATAAAGACAGGATGTTTTGGGTCGTGATAATGTGCAACACTTTGTCTCTGGTGAAATGATGAACGCTGTCAGCTCTGTTCTCTCATCACCTCCTCACGTGTTCCTCTCAGCTCCCGCTGATTTCTTCACTTGTTCCGACGCGCCGCTCCTGAAAACCTCTCTCCCTCTCATCTGGAATATTTTTCTCCAGCAGCCTTGCGATCAAAGACGTGAAGCCTCCTCGTGCTCTTTTCCCTCGTCTCCGGATGAAGATGAGAAACGTTTGGATCAACGGGAGTTCGGCGTCGGAGGCCTCGGTCTCACTCTGCGGAGACGAAGAAGGCACTCGTCATCTACAACCTCAGACCTGAGCCGGTGCAGGAACAAAGGCTGACATGACTGAGTGTGTGTAGTTATCTTTTTTACTGAGAGGCCTAACAACCGGTGGGATCCGTCAGGGGAGTTAGATGTGAGGAGGAGTGACAGGAAGTGTTGGGTTTGATCAGGTCTACATGTGGACTCTGTTATAAGAGAACCACGCTTCATCTCTGGCCGTATTTTACCTTCTGATGGTGGAAACTCCCCTGAGGACGGAGGAGATGACTTTACTGCTGGTGCTTCGAGGAGCACTTTGCATAACAAAAGTTAAGAGGCTGCGCTGATAGAGTGTGTGTGTGTGTGTGTGTGTGTGTGTGTGTTTGGTTTTCTTAGGCCAACAAGAACACATTTCATCTGATCGGTACTCCCTTTCCTCTACTGCTCGCCTTCAGGGACAGATTAACCTATAACACACACACACACACACACACACACATGAATGCATGCACAATCAAGCACCCATCTCACACACACACAAACACACACACATAAACACCACTAGCACACACACACATTCACACACACAGCCACTGAAGCCCCTTTAAAGTATGTTTTGGATGTGTGAGAGTGTGACAGTGTTGACTGAGTGTGTAGGAACCAAACAGAGGTGAACTGCGTGGATTGTGTGGCCAAGTTATCTGTGTGTGTGTGTGTGTGTGTGTGTGTGTGTTTGTACATGTGTAAGAGGCCAGAGGTCGTGACAACAGCCCCGAGGTTCAGAAGTTCAGCGGAGGTCCTGAGAGAATCCGCCCAGCTGCCCTATCTCTGCCTGATAAGACTGCAGAAACAGCACAAATACACCGGATGTGCATGTGTGTGTGTGTGTGTGTGTGTGTGTGTGTGTGTGTGTGTGTGTGTGTGTGTGTGTGCGTGCGTGTGTGTGTGGAGCAGGGTCACTGTTTCGCTGCCCTCCTTTCCCATTTTTGTGTGTTTGGCTGAGAGCCAGATGATGGCGATGAGAAGGAGACTTGGGGTCAGTGTTTCTCGATGGGGCTCACTGAGCGAGCGCTAGGGGGCGCTGCAAGCGAGGGGGGGCACTGAGGTTTTCTTGGGGGATGTTAGTTTAAGGCGAGTTTACATCAAAGATTTACAAGATGAGTTAAAACTTGCAGGTACCTGCAGAAGAATGTGATGTGCAGCCTTCTCAAAGCTGCAGGTTTCAGGATTCAGGTGCATCGTTTCCAGAGCAGCGACTCTTTGCTTCAGTGTCTCGCTCAGGTTTCTGCAGCTCCATGTTGCCTTCACAGGAACAACATGTCATTTGTATCGTCACTGAATCCACTCAGGAACACGGACGCTCTCTTCCTCGGTATTATCTGTGTGGGAGTTTAAGAGTTTCTTCCTCTTAAAGCCAATCCTGAAGATCCACATCCTTCAGATGACTGGATCTACAGCTCCACGTTCATGTTCAGGCCACAATCACCCACATTCATCAAGGGTTTTTTAAAACCTCACGTGCAACAAACTTAAAAAGTTTTAATGAAACTTCAGCGACAACCTTCAGTTTCATTAAACAAACATTTCTTTCTGCTGTAAATTCTTAAATGATTAAAAAGCAGGTTGTTTCTAAGCTCCGCGATGACCATGATATCCAGAATGATTGAAATAAACAGCAGACAAAAGTGGAGACACATTTTCTCCCTGAAGGACTCTAATATTACAGCTGATTAAGCAGACGAACACAGGATTTGGCATTTTCATTCAAAAAGCACATTTAACACTTTTACATTTCCACAGAAGCAATAAATAATCTGCCGCTTTTATTGTGCTGACATTTTCATATGTGGACTTTTCAATATTGGTGATTCACAAATAGAAACACTTTCATTATCCGTCATGGGAGCTGAAGTCACTTTCTTCCCCTGCCGTGTTGTCGACATGTGCCAACTCATCCGCGCCGTTTTATTTTTATTGCTGAACAATTTAATTATAAACTTGAACTTTCTTTCTTGTCGTGAGTTTTTTTCCCCCCATTCAATTTTCCATCTTATCTCTGCGGTCGCGCGCTCGCCATCGACTCGTTCACGTCGACACCGGGCCAGCCCTCCGTCGACCGGGGATTGTTCCGCTCCCCGAAAAGTTTACATTTGCCCACAAAACCAGGCGCAAACAACGTCGACTTCTTTTGTGACCTTATCGACAAAGACAAACGTGCATCACAATCAGAGGCACGGTGCCACGAGGGGAAAGGACCTTTTTACTCTGCCATGTTTGGAAATTAAAATAACTTTGGAGCCGGCACTGGAAGTGGCATTTTCTTTCTCAGGGACTGAAACGGTGACTCTGACTATTAATTAAAGCCGTGGTGCGTTCACTGTCACCTTTTATTTTTTCCTCCTCCTCCTGTCACATTCTTCCTCACTCCTGGAATTTAAACACTGTGAATTTTCTCACGAGGCGCCCCGTCCCTCCAACACCCCCACGCAGAAAACTGAGGCACAATAAAGTGCAATAACAAAATTAAAGTGCAATAACAAGAGGAGCTTATTTTCTTTGGCCGCTCCTTCTCCTTCATCATCACAAAACAAAGAGTGGTGAAGAGCTCTGGCCTGAGCCGCTTGCTCCCCCTCCCCTCGCTTTCCCTGTCACAGCAGCACAACCAGGGGAAAAGAAGCTGAGGTGTGTGTGTGTGTGTGTCAGGGGGAGGGGGGTGTGGGGTTTTGCATGCTGAGGGGTCGCAGACCTCTCCCCTCACCTGCTGCATCTCCTCACCCCGAGGCCCGAAGCGCTCACGTGGGACGCAGCGCAGCGAGGCTAACGAGGAGGAGGGCCGCTCCGAGGAGGGGCGGCGAGATTCCAGGAGGAGATAACTGATGTGGAGATGTGTGTGTTTGATGGAGGAAACAAAGCAGACATGGAGCTCGGGGCAGATAAAAAGAGATAGAAAGAGTTTAGGGAAGGTGGAAGAGGAATTTAGTGCAAATAGAGCGATGGACAAGAAAAAAATGGAAAACAGCCTTGTTTTTCAGCAATAAAGACGTTTTATGTTCGAGGCACAAACCACTAATGCTGTTATAATTCTGACTCTTTTCTCTGGTAGCAAAGGAGAAAACAGCACAGAGCTATAAAGTCCACAGAGGGAGGAGGTCGAGTGGACGGACGGGTTCACAAAACGTGGAACTTTTAGACAGACGACCACTGTTTTTATCCACGATGTTGATCATTGCATAACTCTATCGACGTGGTTATTGTTTTAATCATGACAACAAAGAGCTCCTGACCTCGATCAAGAAGGAAGTTCAACTGATCAATCAGACTTCTTCCACATTCTGGCTGCAGGTTCCAGGCTCAAACTAAGGACTCAATGTGAGATGCAACGATGACAAGATGGAGGCAAAAAGTGATGAAGAGAAGAAAAACAGTTTAACTAGTGAGCGTCTGTTATCAATGATGAACTGTGAAAGTTATTGGACGGACTTAAAGCCACAATGTCTGATGAGGACACAAAGGATGCAACGAGGCTGGATCACCAGTGAGAAATGGATTTTTAATAGTTGCACTTTTTAAAAATCATTTCACTGTAATAAAAAACCTTGGCGACTTAGTTCATGTGATTTAAATGAAACGTGCCACAGAACATATTTAATGCAGAATGATTCAAACGGTCAGAATCCATCAGGCCTGTGAGCTGCTGCTGATCTAAAGACCTTCCAGGTGATAGTGATGATGGTAACGATGTTCTGTTCTGTTCAAGTGTCCCAGTCAATGTAAAGACTGAAACAGTGATCTAACATTAACCTTCCACCAGAATCTTGTCCGTCAAACGCTCCTTTAGAATTCACCTTTTAAAGCCAAGTTTAATGGCAAAACAACCGATAAAAGATTCATAGAAACTTTTTGAAAACACTCCTGCAGCATTAAACAATCCTCCACCGAGCTTCTTCACAGCTGTCGTTTCCCCAAAAACACTCGAGTTGAACAGAAGTGGTGTTTTGTCGAAGAGAAGAGCTGCAGGAGCAGTTTGAAACGTTTCTGGATGAATTTCCATCAATTTTAATGCAAATTACCAGTAAAATTGGTCTGATAACTTTGTTTTTGAACTTTTTGAAAGTTTATTGTTTATTGGTGTAAAATATGTCGCCGGGTTGTTTGTCTCACACACTTGAGTCTGTCCCAGAGCATCTGTGTCTTTAGACCACGAAGCTTATTAGAGCACAGTTTCCTGTTGGAAACACAGGTGGTTTGAATCGGGACTGATTACTGCAAACTCTCCACATACACCTGCTGTTCTTTGCTTGTGTTTGACCTGATTCTCGTGAGCAGCTCTGAATAACTGTGCTGATCCCAGATTATCTCATGTCATTTCTGTTTGGGGATAAAATGTAACACCGAGGAGACAAAGAGGGATGAAGAGTTTGAATGAGTGCTGAAGCCTGCAGACCCCCAGCGGAGAAGAAGACAGGGGACAGAAAAGAGACAATGGCTGAGACAAAATGAGGATGAAGAGCAGCTTCTTCACTCTTCTTCTCTTAGTGAATCATGAGTCACATTAACACATTGTTCCTCCATGCAGTGATTTTATGTCTTGTTTCTGCTTCATTTCTCATAAATCAACTCCTAATAAAACTTTGATGCCTTAATCTGCAGATTTCATATGACAAGGTTTGAGTTCCTGTAGGTGGCGCTCTTCTCTCTGGCTCCCTGTTGACACCCTGAGGTCAGATTATTGCTAAAGGCCGCATGTACATACATAAAAATGTATTTCACTCCATCTTGGCATCAACATGAATCTGACTTTGTCTCTGAAAACATTTGTCATCAGTGGAAGAAGAAAATTTGGCCATTTTCTTTTTCTTCATGCAGAAATGAAAAACTTTCAGATTCACACAGTTCAGTGTGGATTTAAGTTAAACGTGCGTCACATCAGCTCAGAGCGAGAGGACGAGTGTGTGTTTGTGCTCCTCAGATAGTCGACGCCTCCTCGCTCAAAGGCGACCGGGCAGAAATGATGAGCTGGGATTTTGAGCGACAGCTTCGACTCCTGAGGTCGGACGGAGGAGTGGATTGAAAAAAAGAGAGAAGACAAGTGAGAGAGGTAAAATGGAAAAGAGAATAAATGAGTGAAGAGCCGTGTTGCTTTTGTCCTGTTAGGACACGATGCTGCTGTCGGGCTGATTGTGATTTGACCAAACGTGGTCTGACGGGTCAACGAGGCTCCAACACTAACATTTGTCCAACATCGCCACAGCTGGACGGACACGAGACGTGTGATGGAGGGCAAGAAGGAGAGAGGTGGGGGAGGAGAGAGGGGAGGAGGGGGGAGAAGAAGTCGGAGAGGGGGAGATAAGAAGGTGGAGGAAAGCTGGTAAAGGACGGGAGAGGAAGAGGAAGAAGGAGGAGGGGAGAAGTGCTGAGGTGTTTTTGGAGGAGGAGGAGGAGGAAATGAGGAGGATGGAGATAAAGAGAGAGAGGGAGATGAGGGTGAGGAAGAAACATGGGGGAAGGAAGAAGGAGAGCAGCTGGAGCGAAAGAGAAAAATCCAAATAACTAAGTAACATTTAAAAAAAAATTAAAAGTTGTCCTCCCCAAGAAATTATCTCTAAATTAAATATGTAATTGAAAATATATATTTAATAGCAGCTGAGTCAACTTTTGAAAAAGTTTTGAAGGTTTTGTTTGTCCCTCCTTCTGTCGTCTGAACCTTTTCATATATCAAACTAAGTGAGAATTTGAGAAATGAATTGATGGTTTACTTCATCCTGACGCCTTTACTTGATATTGAACTACGTTTCCCAGAGTCCATCTCTGTAGCAGGTGAGTGGTGTCTTCAGTGACTGGCTGCTGGGACCGCCGGCTCGCCCTGGGACTGAAGCCTTGGAAGTCATTTTATTCAAACAAAGATGAAGTCGAACACCTCGAGCGAATGAACTCGAATCTCTGAATCTCCAGTCAGATCCACATTTACAGCTGTGAGCTCGTCCACATCGATCACACTGGTGGTTCCTCTAAGACAGATAGATAGATACGTCATACAGGAAAGCATTGGTGGCTCCAAGAGGCCTGGGAAAAGAGAGCTACTGTGTGTGTGTGTGTGTGTGTGTGTGTGTGTGTGTGTGTCCGGAGCCCTTTTGTCCTTTTGTTGATCCCACACTGATAATGTCTGCCGGGACAGGAAGCAGCACAATGCCAGGCAGGCCCTGAGGAAAGGCTGGATCAGAACCACACACACACACACACACACACACACACACACACACACACACACACACACACACACACTCAGAGACATAAACAGGTCCAGCATACACAGCATCAGAACACACCCCTCTCTCTGGTTCTGTCTGCTCACACACATGCAGGTGGACACTCATTTGCCGCCTCCTCCATCAGCTTCATCTTCTCATACACACTCTCTTTGCACACACACTAAAACCTCTGTGTCGCAACAGCAGAGTTAGAGGACGTCGTGGAAATGGAGTAAAGTACAGATTGTACATGACCTACAGCTGAAAACAGTGAGTCACCTTTGCTTCTTCTCACTGTTTGTTCCTGTGTTTGCTGCAACATGGTGACACAAACCGGCAGAGACCAGCTAACAAAGGTTGAAGCATGAGTCAACGATCAAATCATTTTATTATCAGCCTGTGTTTTTGATCCGACCAGAGTGACACAGCAACATTCCTTTATTTCACATCACAAACTGACAAATGAAAACCATGAAATCTTCAGTTCAGAACCTGACAAATCTCTTCAGCACATTTTACAGCGAGCTCACCTGTGCAACAATCAGGCTGTTAATCAGCGTCCTGATAGGCCACACCTGTCAGCTGACTGGATTATCTCGGCGAAGGAGAAGTAGTCACCAACATGGATTGAAACAAATTTGTCAACAGAATTTGAGAGAAATCAACTTTTTGTGCAAAAGAAAAAGTGTTTTATTTGAAATCATGAAAAAAGTGTCTTTAATTTATATTTTTGTTGAACGTAGAAAACGCGATGGAAAAATCAGGTTTATGTTTGTTTCATTCATT